>CAMXCT020002236.1:635652-651872 GCA_947184155.2 Cladocopium goreaui | reverse complement strand
TCTCTCTCTTCTCTTTTCTCTCTCTCTCTCTCTCTCCCTCCCCTCGCTCGTCTGCTAATTTCTCTTCTCTCCTAAGGCGGGGGCGGTGGCCACGAACGATCAGGAAATGCGATAGTCTCGCACAAAATGAGGGCCGATCGTCAAAAACTGAAGAAAAATTGCGATTTTGAGGTGCCTAACGCAATCATTTCGCACGAAATGAGGGTCGATCGTCAAAAACTGAAGGAAATTGCAATTTTGACGGGCCTAACGCAACCTTTACGCACGAAATGAGGTTCGATCGTCAAAAACTGGGTAAAATTACGATTTTGACGGGCCTAACGCAACCTTTACGCTAAAATTGCGATTTTGACGGGCCTAACGCAACCTTTACGCACGACATGAAGTTCGATCGTCAAAAACCGAGGAAAAAAATGCGATTTTGATGTCTCGAAGCGGGCCCCCAAGCATAACAGGACATGTTGATCGTAGACATTTGATGAAAATGTCTCATTATGCTGCGGAACCTTAGGTCACGAAGCGGGTTCCCAAGCATAATAGAACATTTTGATGGTACCTAGGCAGCCATAAGTATGCATAATTTATGTATTTGTTTCGATTCGAAAACAGTGTCTTTTCAAACAAATACATTTTTTGATATATGTTCAGCATCAAAGACGTTTTTTGAACATCTTCATATTTTGAGTACGCTGGGCATTGTTTGCTTGTTTGGCCGTTTGGGCCGTCATGAAGCAAGGGAACAAATAAGACTTTGTGGGAAAGAATCATAATTTCCGCAAGTGTCACTACTCCATGATAGATCCCACCACAGAATCTTGTGATGGGGCATTGTGGCTTGCACTCACCTGGAATTGGTTGGGTGGTATTAAAGGCCTTGAGCAACCAGTGGCATTGCTTTGCAGCCGTGTTTATGGGTGAATTGGGACATTCCATTTTTTGAACACAATCCCGCCAGAAACAAACGCGGAAATTTCCGAACAAACGCGGAAATTTGCGGAACAAACGCGTAAATTCACGGAATGGAGTCCAATCTGGTTTTTGGTTTTGATCCACGATGCTTCGGGCCATTTTCTGGCACTGACATGTTGCATTTATACCTCAAATGTGGTACATTAGTCATGCTTCAGTAGACCTTGGTTGTCTAGCTCTTTTATTTTAGATTAGATGGCAGTTTGAGTGGAAAGCCTAGTGAGCTCAAGCTCTGTCAGGACCAAAATCGTTTTACACCCTTAGAGGCACTGAAAGTCTCTTAGCTACCAAAGCTATCGCTTAAGATCACAACGTGCACCCAGAGCAAAAAAACAAATACGTTTTCTACATACAAGTACGTTTTTGCCTCAACAAATACGTTTTTTGAGCTCAAATCAGCCGAGTACCAAAAAAATTCAACCTTGGGATTTCCAGGTAGACATGTGTAAACGCGTCTGTGGAGTGGCACCCCAGGCCACATAGGGTGATGCGATAGTCTAGGCCCTTCTGTGTTTGGGGTTTCTAATCTTAAGATTGTTGGGACCCCCGGGAGCATGATGGTTGGTCATGTGCTTGCTTTGATTTATGTCCAGCTTTGCTGATTGTTTTGTGGTACCTACTGTATTGGTTAGGACCACTTGGTTTTTGACAGGTGTTGCTGTTATTTCCCCCACCCACCCGCACCTTTTTTTCTACCGGGGGGGGAAAGCACGGGCAGTGCTGGTCAGCTGGACAGCTGATGTTATGTGCAAGGGCCAGAGTAGAAATCTGGTGTTGTTCCATCCATTGCGAGTCAAAAAAGAAAGGGGTTCGGTGTGTGCAGGGTGATGCCGGTTTGGGCTTTACTAAGGGTTACCTTTGGTTGGGATCCCTATGTTGGCTTTGATGTGGTTTCTTGTTTCTAAAAGAGGCTTTAGCCATCTGTACTCCGTTGCATTGCCGAGTGATGGAGCACATGGTATTTGTGTTTGATTCGGTTTGTTTTGATTGTGGGGCCGCCGATGGTAGGATCACGTGTGTAAAAGCGTCTATGTGTAAAAGTGTTTGTGTATAAAAGCGTCTGTGTGTAAAAGTGTTTGTGTGTAAAAACGTCTGTGTGCAAAAGTGTTAGTGTGTAAAAGTGTCTGTGTGTAAAAGTGCCTGTGTGTAAAAGCGGCTGTGTGTAAAGGCGTCTGTGTGTAAAAGTGTCGTGTGTGTAAAAGCGTCTGTATGTGAAAGCGTCTGTGTGTAAAGGAGCCTGTATGTAAAAGCGTCTGTGTATAAAAGCGTCTGTATGTAAAAGCGTCTGTGTGTAAAAGCGTCTGTGTGTAAAAGCGTTTGTGTGTAAAAGTGTCTGTGTGTAAAAGCGTTTGTGTGTACACGTGTCATGTGTGTAAAAGCGTCTGTATGTGAAAGCGTCTGTGTGTAAAGGAGCCTGTGTGGAAAAGCACCTGTGTGTAAAAGCGTCTGTGTATAAAAGCGTCTGTGTCTAAATGCGTCTGTGTGTGAAAAGGATGTAAAGATATGTAAAGTATCTGCGTGTAAAAATGTCTGATGTAGAAGCCTGAATTGCATACATCTTTTATATGTTGTCTCACAATATATTGTCTTGATACTCTTCTTCTTGCCCGCCTATGATACATCTTTAATGTATTGCCTTGTATATATTATCTTGATAATGACACTAGAAGAAATTGCTCCTCTACGCTCTCGGGCCATCCGTCGTCTAGTTTCTTTGCAACCTTTGAGTAGCAGATTTACCAAGCGAAAGCACAGGTTTGACAATTCTCCAACATATTGTGCCGCTTTTTGTGAGGTGAACGAATGTCGGATGGCGCCTACTCGGAACATGTTGGTAATCGAACATGGCTGGCTGGGAAATCCATGGGTGATTTCCCAGCAATCCCCCTCATTGCTTAGACATACCATCTCCACTAATTTTGAATTCCCCTTCATATATTGGTTCCCAAAGGGATCGATCCAATAGTAAACCATGGGTTTCTGCACCTTGGGGCCCATCTTGAACCATTGGGACCGACCTCATATCAGGTTTGAGAACTCACGTGCATTTTAAAAAATTATCAGTCTAAAGAGAACATCGACAGGAAGGGAAACCATGACTTTCTCCCCCAACTATCATGAAATATCAGGGCAGATTATCCCCTAATCATCGTCAGGGTCTTGTGCAGATTTTCCTTTCACACAATTCAGAGAATCAATAAATAACTCTTGCCATACGATATCTAAAGAAGCTAAAGAACCTAGAATGAATTAATGTCAACCCTGGAATAATCAACCCCTAGGCCCTAGGCTGTTTAGTTGGGAGGGTACCATTTAAGTATCAGATTATGACTATTGGAGGAGTACCCCCTAATTAATAAACCATGGCCTATTAATCCGGGGTTGACATTATATCTAGAAATTTTGGAACTTCCAATTTCCTGGCTATTTAAAACTCCGTTGGCACACGACATACTACAGGGTGGTGCCCCCAGTTATGTTTGTTGGTGTGTAATCCCCTTTAGCTACAGTTAATTCCCCCCTAGTCGACCCTACTTATTGAACCTAACCCAACTTAGCTAACATAAACCCTGGTCGACTGAAAAAAATAGTGATGTTCCTCCAGCCCTTGTTATATCCCCGACCATCCCTACTTGGGTTAACCCATCCCACTTAGTAAATGGCCTATACCCCCAGGCCCCAGTTATAAATCTAATATATATATATATTATATACGGATTATCCCCACCTATGATATCTGGGATTTTATAGGTTATATATGGATTATGAACCATGGATCCGATGCGGAGCCACTGTGGGACCCCGGCTGGCTGACTTAGGTCATGACGGGCGCCTGCATCTCGATCCTCATCGGCCACGAGGGCGAGATTTCGAAGGCCGGGACTGAGGCGGAGTCCACGATATGACTGATTTATATGAATATTGATGGAATATGCTGTAATGACCGTAATGTGGGTAAAACATGGTAAAACACTGCCATAAACCATCCCCCAAATCACCATTTTTATAATTATTTTTGTAGGTGGTATAAACTATTCCCAAATGGGTGGTTTTCTACTGTTTTTCCCCCGCTACTGATTATATGGGATGTAAAATATAATGAAATATGGTTTAGATTAATGGATTATAAACCACAGATCCTAAGTGCACATCCAAGTACCCTACTTGGTGGTTCATCCCACTGGTAGGTTATAAGCCTGGTTATAAATGGGATAAGTAGGGTTATTTCACTTATAACTAGGGTGAACCAGCCTATTTACAAACTGGGATGAGCCACCAAGTATGAATACTGATGATGAAATTGTTTTTCCTGAATGCGTAGCAAGGGTTCCCGTTTCACTCTGGGGGTCTGGGGGTTGAGGGTGTGTTCGCTCGACGTTGCGCAACCGTTCGCAACCGTCCGCAACCGTTCGCAAGTGTCCATGTGAGGTCCGTATGGCCGTGCCTATGGCGAGTTCTGCAAAAGTGGTCACTTTTGGAGCTTTCCAATGCTGCGTAGCCTCGTTTTGCGTGGCAGGCGTGGCATTCGGTGACATTCAGATCTGTCAACTATATCTGCTGTACAGCTCTAAAGCTTCTTGGGCCAAAGGAGTGTAGCGTCGTGTCACATGTGGCTGAGGGACTGGTGTCGAAAGTCGTTTTTTTCTGGCAGTCGCAATACTTTTTTGCGACGTTTTCAGAAGATGCGCTGCATTTTTCGTGGCAGGTGCAGCACCTTGGAGACCTCCACATCGTCATTTTGCGTGGCAGGCGCAGCACTTTAGACGTGTCGTGTTACGTGCTTTTGGCGAATCGCATTGTGAGGGCTACGTCGAGTGGCGACACGTTGCAAATTGCATGGTGGGCGTGACATTTTGTGAGATGTCCTGACAAATTGACAGAAGCCTCGCACGAAACATCGATTTTGAGGTAGCAAATTTTGAGGTTCATAAGAAAACTCGTAGGAAAACGTCGATTTAGAAGCTACACAATGTGAAAATTGGAGGAAGTCTCGCACGAAATTCTCGTTTTGATGCCCCCGCGTGTCTCGTCTCGAGTCTCTGGTTTTCCTGTGGCCTCGCCGTGTCTATGGGGGAAGCTGCAAAATCTCTCCTTTTTGACGGTGTCAAAGCAGGTTGTCATGTCGTTTTGCGTGGCAGGCGTGGCACTTTGTGACATTCCAACCTATTTGACAACGAGTTGAAAATCGTTTTCTGTGGCAGGTGCACTATATTTTTGCGTCGTTTTCAGAAGATGAGTTGCAGTTTTCGTGGCAAGCGCAGCACTTCAGACGTGTCGCATTGCGTGCTCTACAGTCTACACTCCACACTTTACACTTCATACTCCACACTTTACGCTTTACACTCCACACTTTAAATTCCACACTCCACACTCTAGACTCTACACTCTACACTCCACACTTTACACTCTGCACTCCACACTTTACACTGTACACCCCTCACTCCACACTCCACACTTTACACACTTTACGCACTTTACACACTTTACACACTTTACACACTTTACACACTTTACACACTTTACACACTTTACACACTTTACACACTTTACGCTTCACCACACTCCACACTCCACTCCACACTCCACACTCCACACACGACACTCCACACACGACACTCCACACTCCACACTCCTTACTCCACATTCCACCCTCCACACTTTACACGCTACACGCGACACTCTGCACTTGACACTCCACACTCCACACTTGACACTCCACACTCTACACTCTACACTCTACACCTTACACTCTACACTCTACACTTCACACTCTACACTCTACACCTTACACTCCACACTCCACACTCTACACTCCACACTCCACACTCCCCACACTACACTTTACACACTACACTCCACACTCTACACTTTACACACTCTACACTTTACATTCCACACTCCACATTCTACACTCCACACTCCACACTCCACACTCCACGCCTCACACTTCGCACTCTACACTTTACACTCCACAGTCCACAGTCCACACACGACACTGACACTCCACACTCTATGCTCTACACTTTGCACTCTACACTTCACACTCTACACTTTACACTCCACAGTCCACACTTTACGCCCCACACTCTACACTTTACACACCACACTCCACACTTTGCACTCCACCCTCTTCCGCATTTCACAGTATACAGCGCATTGGTACGGTAACAGGGGAAAAGTTCAAATAACTTCTGTTTCACAAGAGTGTTCTACGTGATTGCATTCGGGTTTGTGGGCTGCATCTTTTTTTTCCCCCAACGTCTGCGGGTACCAAACCCACATTGCTTGGAGCATCATCTCACGAATACTGGTGAATGCAACCTTATGTAGTAAGTCCCCATTTAACGTGGGGTTCCATATGCTGCTTACAATATATGATAATATAACCATAACTTTCAATATATATATAGATATAGATAGATATATATATATATACATACCCGACCCTGCCCTTCCAAAACCGAGAAATTTTCATTCGTGAGGGGAAAACACGGGTTTTACCGGGTAAAACCGGGTTCGCCCTTTTCACTGCAGATTGTAGCTGGCTGTTGCATTAGAAGATCCACGAGGTATGTTGAAGTAGTGGGCCGGTATGTTCGGCTCTTTCGACGGGACTGCCCGATCTTACTGGTCCGACTTCTCCGCGCACCCATGCCTTTTTTTACATAGAATATCATAAAGAAGTGTGAAAATTATCAGCACAGTTAGGTGGCTCGAACCCGTGTTTCAAAACATGGGTTGTCACGGGTAAATCATAGTCATTTCACGGGTAAATCACGGGTTGTGGAAAATCCCGGGTTTGTACAGAAACTGCCCCAAACCAGGGTTTTGGGTGCAAATCACGGTTATATCACAGGTAAATCACGGTTATCACACGGGTAAATCATGGGTTTGAGGTTGGAAGCAATCCCCACCCGAGATTTACCTGCAAAATTTTGAAAAAGAATTTGCAGCCAGTCGACTAAATGTTATCATTTCCGGTAGAGTCTACAAAAAATCACGAAAAACTGTTCCAAACAGCACCCAGGCTTGTCAAATCAAATGAGCGGAGCCTTAGTGTCAAATTCATTTGGCTCTCTTCACGTCCGCAAAAAATAGGGTAAATCTATAGGGTTTTGGCAAAAAACCGGGTTTTCCGGGGTAAAACCAAATTTTACCTTCCATTGCCCGTCAAAACTGAGGTTTGCTCACAAACCTGAGAAATTTTCAGGGTTTGGAGGTATAGGCTATATATATATATATAGATAGATAGATAGATAGATAGATATAAAGGTATATATATATATATATATAATCATGATACTATATAGTTTTCGTAAGGTGCCAGAATTATAGAACGAAATTAGGAGTACAAAAGTACGGTACAATACCGTACCTTCGTACTCCTCCGGATCCCGATTCCGCGCGGGTTCGGATCCTGTTCTCTAATTATTTTTTCTGTGCGGTAAAATCCCCATATGTAAGGTTTACTAAGGGAATAATTATTGCCATATATCCCCCATGTCCCATTGAAACAGCCAGCAACACGCAGATTGTACGGCTCTTGGAGGTTCCTGACATATATTTGCATCATTTTATGTATCTTTCTGGGACCCCGGAAGAGGTTATTTACATATACTTGCATCATTTTATGTAATTTTCTGGGACTCCAGAAAAAAGTGGCACAGAAACCAGAATTATAGAACGGTTTACGCAAAATTAACTATAGAACAGAAAAAATAATTATAGAACGGAACTGGTAAATGTGGGAAAAATGGGGGAGCACACACTTATAGAACAAACCAGAATTATAGAACAATTTTTTTCATACCTGCCGAGGAAAACAGAATTATGGAACAACAAGGTACGGTAAATAGCCGTACCTTCGTACTCCTCAACTTCCGTTCTATAATTTTGGCACCTACCATAATTATTATTAATAGTAATAATATATTTATAATTATATCTATATATGTCTAACTGGCTATACCTGGCTTATGACTATGATTACTTGCTGGTTACGATGTTTTCATGATCCTCTAAGTATGATTTTTCCGAGTTCGGGATTCCCGCACAGGGGATTTTCACATCGATGTTAGTTTACCCTAGGCTGTATATATATGTATATATATATATATATATGTAAATATGTATATATATATGTATATATGTATATATATATATGTAAATACATAAATATATATATTCATGTGTATATATATACTATCTGTGTATATATGTAAATATATATATATGTATACATATTATATGTATATATATATACATACACATATACATATACATATATATTTACATATATATATATGTGTCAGTATATATGTGTCAATATATATGTGTCAATATATAGGAATATATTTTTATCCATATAGATGTATATAACATGATATTCATGGGATTTACGGGATACATGATGGAGATGTTGACGAAATCATGGAGGTTTCAGCAGCTGGGGTTTCCTTAACCAACTCCAAAAATATATAGGCATGTGTAAACAGAATGGGGTATACAAGTCAGGGTTTAACCAACAACAAACAAACATGGTGGCTTTTGATTGGGATATTATATATATTTAAAAATTTGCGCACATACAATGGAATATAATGGGGACATAATGACCAATGGATGACTTCCACTTGAGAAATTTGATGGATTCATCTTGATAGTATTTTGTTTTGTTTATGACATAGGGAATCATGTTTTGCTTACCAAATTCTGGGGAAATGATTGTACCTATACCCTCTGAAGTACGCATCAGCACTGCGTTTTACCCGATCATTTTCGTACTTTACCATTTTTGGGTTGTATTTGCATGGTCTAGGTAGACATACTACTGTAAACTTATCGAAATTCCACTGGATTTTGGGCTGTAGTTGTTGTTGTGGACAACTCCCATAGAAATCATGGGTGATCCAGCCGGTCCCAGCTGGGATCTTTTAGAGGTCAATTGCAAATAGGGGTAGAGATATGGCTCTGGGTCAAAATGAGCAAAACAAAATTGGTAGAGTATCCCTAAAATTTGGTCCCTTAAGCCTTCAATTTGACAGATACCCAATATGAATGGGTCAAAGTCCCAATATGAATGGCTTCAGCAGTGGCCCCATCTAGCACAAGCCATAGTGAACCCGCAGGTTGTAGGAACACACTATCAAATCGCGGGATATCTGCAATGCTTAAACCATCTTAACACATGCTAAAACAGTATACTTAAGCACCCAGCATAGTTACCAAGTTGTTGAAAGATATTAGCCATGAATTTCAGACTGTTTAATTTTCAGACGATTCCATCTGCAAACAAACAAACTTCCAAAAGTTCGTGGTGTTTCCCAAAGAGTTTCAACTACCCTCTGGTAATCAAACGTGGGAGGTTTCTAGATCCGAAAATCACCTATATAAATAGTGAACATTTC
Organism: Cladocopium goreaui; assembly: GCA_947184155.2. Taxonomy (NCBI): domain Eukaryota; class Dinophyceae; order Suessiales; family Symbiodiniaceae; genus Cladocopium; species Cladocopium goreaui. Next base: position 642,495 of record CAMXCT020002236.1, on the reverse strand, counting down.
CATTAACACCTCATGTATACACAAATAAAATCAAAATAATATATATATGTTTATGTAAATGGAGGTTTCCATAAATGGGGGTACCCCTGAATTTTCCATTTATAGATGGATTTTCCCTTAACCATCCAGCTATTGGGGAACCCCCATGACTATGGAAAGCCACATATACTTCAGGAGGAACAAAGTTTATGCTTCTTGAAAGCTTGACAAAGCATCCATCTCGGTCAACCGCGGATCAGATTTCCAAGTCCATTTCGTGTGGCAGGTGTGGGACTGGCACTTATCACCCGCCTTTAAAGCTATAAGATTAAAAGCTTTTGGAGGGTGGAAATTCGACCGGGGTACGACAAAGCTCCATGCTAGGATTCTAAGGGGAAAGGACCTGCAGAAGAAGAAACCAAACATGTTCACTGTCAGAAGCTCAACAAGCGCGACTTGTCCTACCAGTGCGTCACGGCACAGGTGTAGCATTGCAGAAAAGAGTATGGACGTTTCCCAAAATCCTCAATCGAACAGAGTTGCAAATGAGACGCCATGGCAACAATGAAGAAGGTAAGGGTGCTGCACAGAAACGCTTTGAAACCAGAGGATACAGATATTTTATGTGGAGTATGATGACCAAGCTGAAGCACGAGCAACAAGCAGCAGCCGACTTGACAATTCCCACTGAATAATTCAGGAGGAACAAAGTTTTTGCTTCTTGAAAGCTTGACAAAGCATCCATCTCAGTCAACCGCGGATCACATTTCCAAGCCCATTTCGTGTCGCAGGTGTGGGACAGTGTATATATGTATATATATAATATATATATAATATATATATATAATATATATAATATATATATGATATATATATATCATTTTTGTTCCATTGAAACCACCATTTTTCCATCCAACAGTTGCTGGATTTCGATTCGCCATGTCGGCCTCCAGGTGCAGTTTAGTCCGAATGGCTATAAGATCATCACAGCCAGCAGCGTCCGGCGCCACAGAACTTTCCATCCGAATGTCGGATGACCTAACGACCGAGCCCTGGAATCATGGTGAATGTATAGGGGGGTCATCCCCATAGCTGGCCGAACTATTCAGGTTAGTGAAATATGATAATTCTCCCAGATAGTTGCTAAAATCGTATACCATTTTTTTAAATAGTGATATCTTCTTGGTGTACTTTTGTGGCTTGACTTGTCCATCATGTTCTGGCAATTCATCCAGATTGTCGAAGATAGTTTTTAAATCGAATATACATGTGGGGGTACCCCAAAATGGGTGGTTCATAATGGACAATCCGATTATAAAATGGATGATTTACAATTTACAGGCACCCTTATCTTAGGAAACCTCTATGTATGTATTTATATATATATATAAATTTGTATTGTGGATTCTACATTGCTAGACTAGATTAGCCCAGTCAAAAAGAGGCAACCCTTCTCCAAAACAGCGTGGGAAGGTGAATTGTACCCAGAAACATGAATCTGATTGGTACGGGTAACTATCCCAAAATAGCCAAAGAAATAATTCAGGTTTGTGAATTGTAAATATGACAGATAATTTCATTTAGCCAGATGAATGGCACCCCATCAAACATACCATAAAAACTGGATTATAGCTGGTTGTATGAGATCCCCAGTGGTTATATTCAGCCCATGGTGGAATCCCACTGGCTTATTATATCCCCAGAATGGTAGCTCGGTGGCGTCCTCATTAGGGTGTCACAAATCCCCATGAAAAATAAGCATGAAGCGGGCGCCCTTTTTTTGAACGCATCGATTGGAGTCTCCACTGGCTGCACTGGTTAGTTAAACCATGGAATGTCCTTCTGTTCACCATGAGAAACAGCTGTGATGTATGCATGTGAATAGTCCCCACAAAGTATCATTGGATTGGTTTAAGGGAAAATCTACAGGAAACCATGGTTTTTACTATGAAGATCATCGGTAAATTTTCCTGTAAAACAATCCAATGAAACTATCAGTTTTTTAAATAGTGGTTTCTTTTTCAAAGAGGTCCCATCCCAAATCTCTACTGCAAACAGCCTGAAACGGTCTGAAAATAATGGGCTACAGTACATGGTACATCATTACTGGTTATCATAATGGTATCGGAACATGAAAATCTTGGGTATATATTGTAGATTAGTAATACAGGTGTCTGGGTGGGACGTGCCCAAGATTGAAATAGCTTGGATGTGTGTCTGAAAATAGGGCATCCCCAAATCACCACGGTTTGTCATCAATTCATCCCTGGATAGTGACAAGTTTTCCTGACAAGTTTTGTCAGCCAAAATTCCCATGTTTCTGGTGACACGTATTTCTACAACCGTGGTAAGCGTTGAGATTTTTGTTGTCACCGCACATGGATAGTACAGGTGAGGGGGTGGGGTGGGGTGGGGTGGGCTAATAACGTCCATGTACGCTTGCGGAACCACATCATGCTACGTTGATGTAACATTCATCTACGCAGTGCTACGTTGATGTAACGTTCTTGCACGCTTGCACATCTACGCAGTGCTACGTTGATGTAACGTTCTTGCAGGCTTGCGCATCTACGCCAGTGCTACGTTGATGTAACGTTCTTGCACGCTTGCACATCTACGCAGTGCTTCGTTAATGTAACGTTCTTGCACGCTTGCGCATCCACCCAGTGCTACATTGATGTAACGTTCTTGCACGCTTGCACATCTACGCAGTGCTACGTTGATGTAACGTTCCTGCACGCTTGCGGAACTACGTCATGCTACGTTGATGTAATGTTCTTGCACGCTTGCACAAACACGAAAGCTGCAGGAGCCCAACAAATTGGTCCTTGTTGGAACTTGGAACCACCGGAAAAAAATGCCCCAGTCAGATGAAAAACCGCACTGGCCCAACCATCAATGCTAGATTCTGGGATAGAATCTATCAGTGGATCTATCGCCACAACATGTCTAAGTGAGATATGACGACCACATGCGAGATGAAAAAAAAGGCTCTTGAAACTTTTCGTCGTCTGATGTAGAAATTGGTCACTGAAAAAATGACAAAACGTGAGGCGCTTTGGCACATGGATGTCAAACACACACGGTTGTGTAAATCCGTGTTACATGGTGTTACCATGTTTCTAATGACCACACGTGCGGGGCCATCGGGACCCCATTTCAAGACAAACCTAGATAGGCCCAAGTTTTCCTGTTTTCTGGATAGATTTGATCGTGAAATGGCTGTATTTCGCCGTACTGTACTTCAATTTGTTGCATCAATTTTTTCAGAGTGAATTATGATAATTCAGCCGAAGATATAGCAGTTGTGCACGTATCATCTCTATAACTCAATATCCCCATGGAATTTTTGTTGGGACCCCCAATGATGGGATTTTTTTCAGATGGTTTGATGCAATGGCCATACCAGGGCCATGGTGTGCCGTTATGTATTTACCTATGAATTTCAGTGGTCAAAAAGTGGATCAAATGCTTGAAAAAACTCGATGGAAGAACTTGGACCCCAATGAAGATAACATTCTTCCATACAAGGTGGTGCCCCAGTGAGCTAAATTGCTTTCAGTTGTTGCGAATATATAACTCCAAAGTCACTATGGTTTATGGTAGATATATCATGATATGATATATTGACATACTATTCTTAAACCAACGTTCACATCACTGGGGGGGCACCACCTTGTAAAGATCCATGAAGGATGCCCAGGAACCACAACCCTCAACCCGAGGACAGAACGTGTCGGCTGTGGTCGGTTGAAACGGGCGAATGCCTGCAGGTTCGGATGGTCTCATGCAACCGGGCTCCAACCCACAAGGTGACGCCAAAATAGTGTGTGTGTATATATAAATCACTATGGTAGATATTTTATCTATGGGGAATGATAATGATTATATATATATATATATAAATCTGGATAAATTATAACGACATCACTGTTCTCCCTCACTGGAATCATGGGTAGGATTCGGGAAATCATCCCCAAATAGCCTTAATTCAGATTGGTGAAATATTACAAATTATCCAGATAATTGTATATAATAAGTTGGTTTACCTCCTGGTAAGCTAACATAGCTATAGACAATTACCATTTTTAATGGGTAAATCAACTACGAATGGAAATTTTCAATAGTTATATTAAATTGCCAGATGGTATATACTATTGATATGGGGGTTTCCTAAAATAGGGATACCCCCAAATCATCAATTTTTTTGTAGGATTTTCCCATTATAAACCACCCATTTTGGGGATCCCACATTTACGGAAACAACATGAAACAACCATATATATCCATATAATATATTTTTATTTTATATATATATATATATCTCTACCATAAGTCCAAGTTCCTGGTTCTCCAGACCGATGCTGAAGTTGGGCTAATTGCGGCATAGATTCGTCCTTCTCAACTGGTTGATCAAACGTGGCAATTGAAATCCCGGTTTCTATGGAGGTTTATAGCCGGGAAAAACCATCTGTAAATGGGTTTTTTCCGGTTGCTACAGAAAGCCTCATTTGATCCTTTTGTGTTTGTCCAACCATTGGGTATACAAGGAGCAATTCCAAAACCATGTGTTGTGGGCCACAACAAGCATCATTCCAAATAGGGGTAAACAGTATACCCAAAAATAACACCAACTGAGGTTTACCCCAGTGAATTTAGGTTTGCCCAAAAACGGTGAGTACCACAAAATGGTCATTTTAATAAGGACAATTATTATGATCAACCATCAAATTTGGGGATACCCTATTTTCAGACAGCCCCATATGTAGAGTTTCCAGTGCTCAACCATAAACGCATCATGGCCTCAATCTGATCGTGCTCCTTTTTGAAGGCATGACGAATCTCCTGCGTTCTTTCCCGCCTTACAAGACAAAGCTACAAGGTACAAGGTAGCACAATCTCTGAGCAAGAAAAGAAGAAACTTCTTCCAACCTCAAGTTTGGTTTCTTCTTCTCCGTGTTTTTCACTGCTGAAGACCAAGAACATGACGCCCACAAACTGAAAACGCGAGTGAAAAACCATCCTCAGTAGCTTGAAGCTTGGGATTTCCCCATGGATGTTGGTGTGTTGGTTGACCCCTTCCAAAGCCCAACAGCTTGCGTTTTCCAAACCTCCATAAGATGTCTGAACATTTGGGGGAAAGCCCCCCCACAGTTGATCTTTCACCATTAGTTCAGTTCAGCATCATCATCCAGCATCCAGCATCGCACAGGGCGGTGCCGCACTTCGTTAGCTAAGTTGATTTAGTTCTACCTCGACCCTCCAAGTATCAAAAATGATATTCTAATGTGTTTTACCATGTCATTTTCGTACTTTTCCCATTCTTTTGGGGGTAGCTGGGGGGGTTCCAGGTCGTTTGGCGCAGGTCTTGGAAGGTCACAGTGACGAAATCTTTTCGTGCGCCTTCAATTACGAAGGGGACACGGTGATCACCGGCTCCAAGGACGGTTTAAGAACGACAGAGATCTGGGAAGGGGTGGCTGGTCCCTGATTTTCGTTGTTTTCTAAAAGTTTCATCCCAAAAAAGACATGATTTTTGGGGTGTTTTGCATAAGCGGGAGGGAATTAGTTGGATGATAGTCTTGAATAGTAATCACGGAAGATATAGCTGTCTCATAGGAGGCCGCGTTGGCTATCAATCCTTATCTGTGCTGGCGTAGAAATGAGCTATATACTTATCATGTTATATCCAGGAAAATGGATGGGTTTGATGATGCAGGGTGATGCTATAGAATCCAATTGAAAATTGACATGATCCATTGATTCGAGATTGTTGTATTCATCTCGGACGACATCAACTGTTTTTTCTATAGTCAGTCAGACAATTCTTGGCGACTCGAGAGCTATGACCCAAACAAAAAGAATACATGTATATATATATACATACCCTCTGGTAAACTAACATAAGTATGGAAAATCTCATTTTTTGACAGGTATATTAATCAACTATAAATGTTTTTTTTTTAATAGCTATGTTAAATTATCAGAGGGTATCTAAATCATTGCTTTTAAAAAACCCTGCCCTTTTCCGGTGACACCCCAACGATGGTGATTCTAGATCTTCGTCGGCGGATCGGTTGTGCTTGAGATTCACCCTCTAAAACGCCCAACATTGAGGGTCACTGGGGGGAGGGTTACCCTCTGGTAATTTTACATAGCTATGGAAAATGGCCATTTGTATAGTGGATTTACCCATTAAACATGGTGATTTTCCATAGTTATGTTAGTTTACCAGAGGGTATGAAGGTTTGTTTGAATCCCCCTACGAAGAGACACCGCTCCACCCGTGGACCTAGGGGCTGCCAGGGGCTGTTCTGGCTCAAGTTTTTGCCTCGCGACAAAATCTTATAGGTATAGCATGGTATACAACAAGGGGAATCTGTCAACCTCTATGGATCTCTATAGTTCCCCAAATGCCCCCCAAAAGTACCAGGTGTTTGGAGCAACCCACCTTGCTGGGGGGTATCATTGGTTATTCTTTGCTAGAAATCCACTGGACCCCCTCGCTGGTGAGCACTTCACACTCTATGAGCCGCGTCGGTAAGTGGATTAAGTTAAATTTCCAGATATTCCTCTGGAAAGAATTGATTAACTTCATATTTCACTTCCCAATATTTAGCAGCCCTGCAGACTTCCAAAGTTAAGTTATTTCATCTTCTTTCCCAAGCGCTACGGGTAAACAATCGTAAACAGCTGCCAACTCACCTTTCTTGCACAAAAAAGACGGAACCTGACAATATTCTCGTTACCCGTTTTACCGATGTTCCAAGCCACAAACGGCACCCATGACGGCCCGCAAAAGTGGGCGGCTGGGACGATTATCCAATGGGGTTTTCTGAAGTCGGTCATGGATATACGGCCGAG
>CAMXCT020002236.1:593152-630652 GCA_947184155.2 Cladocopium goreaui | reverse complement strand
CTCACAGTTATAAACGTCAACAACCGGCTGGTTCAATACGACAACACCTTTGCATGTCATGTCATTAGCTGATCAACACCAGGAACAATGGTTTGTTTCATCCTAGTTCATCTTAAAATGGGCGCTGGCAGCTCAAATCTGTGAGGTTTGTGGCTACTTGGGATACCCGTGCGTCAAAGCTGGTTGGATTACTCGGGCTTTTCGTGCAACCTGTGTAGGACACTTGGCAATTTGCAACTGTCCAAACTTCGATATGCATCTGTGCATCCCACTTAGTAAGTGGTTCATAATCCTATATAACCTACATAATCCCGCAATATCCCGTATGTACATACATACATATATATATATTAAAAACATGGGGGGGCCAAGAAGGCATTGTGTTTTTTGGTTTCAAAGATATGTTTTTGAATTTTTATATACGGGTTAGCTGCTATGGAGTCTATGGAGAGCTGAATGGCAGTTTAGCTTAAGGTTAACGATTGTAGTATTTTCGTAAGGTAGGCAACGTATATCATATGTATATATATATATATTTAAATATATTAATATATATATATACACGTATTTACATGATGTATTCACCAATGCCACTGATTGCAGATAACTGCTTGGTAATGGTCAAAAGCGCAATTTGACCCGGGAACTGCGGGCCCAATGAACATCTTGAGACTATGCAAGCGTTTGTGGCGCATCTGGGAGGGGTTTTGATGGGGTCATGAACAGGGGTGATTGCGTTAAGTGTGAAGCATGCAGCAAAGTCTGATCGTTTTCCTGTAGAAAATGGGCGAGTCCTACCTCAATTGTTTTTGTTTTGTTCATTTTTTTATCAGGTGATTTTTGATTGATTGATTTCATTGAAAGGGGGAGTGCTGCAGAACGTTAACACCCGGCTTTCTAGCTAGTTCCCACCAGATGTTATCAGACATTGTTTTAACATGTTTTGATATGCTTTAATATTGACTTTTTATGTAGACATTTGGGGTCCCGAAGCGGATAGATTAGTAAATCAAACTCAAGCAGCAGAGGTGTTCCTTTGATTTCCTTTGTATCCTTTGGGAGACGCCTGTAGAAATATTAGCGCCGCTTTCCAGTGAGCATTCTGCAATGTAGAACTGAGGATATTTTAGCTGCAATATGATACCGTATTTGCTTGGGCCGTGCAAATTTAGCGATTATTTACTCCGAGCGGGTCGCTTGGTCGCCGATTTCAGATAGCCTTCAAGGTGGTGCCCCCCAGTATCCCCCAGTTATGTTTGTTGGTTTACAAACCATATAGCAAAGTAGTTCGATATATCTACCATAAACCATCGTAAAATTGGAGTTCTGAACGCGCCAACTTAGCAATTTAGCTCACTGGGGCACCACCTTGTAGATCGGAAATGGGATTGCTGAATGGTTGGTTTCTGAGGTCAGTTTCTAGCTGCTTCAGCTGTCTGGAATATCCAAGGTTTCACGGCACGAGCCCATAGTTTGAGACCCTATAGTTTGCTTGGAGAGTTATATAATGTACGGTCTTTATAGCAATATTATATAAGAATAAGTTATAAGTTTTATAGCTTGTAAGATTATGTTTTATATAATGGTGTTCGAACAATAACCTTTGGCTCAAACACTTTGGCGCCAGTGTTGTTGTGCGGTCTGAAATGGCGAACCTCAAACCCTGAACCCTGACACCCTAAAATCTGAAACTAAAGTCCCAAACCCTGAAGCCATAAAACCCAAAGCCCTACAAGACTCAAACGTGAAAAGAAGGTGTGCATTCTTTTCTGTAATCTCTAATCATGCTGCGACTTGCGGCAGCATCCTCAATTTTGGAGTCTGGGCAAGCCACGTCAAGTTTTGTCAAGCGACCTTTTGGAGCCAGACACCTTGGAGTTGAAGATGGGATAGGATATGATTTTCATAGATTTTTCAGGGGATCCGCGGGATACCCTAGACCCATAGACCATGGATCATCATGATCATCATGGATCTGCATTCCGGGCAGCTCCAAGTTGCGCAGCTAAAATGCCACTCCTCGGAACTCCTCGGCGCCATTTCAATGAGTAGTGATGAGTAGCGGGTGGAAATTTCCGCGCGTGTAGTCGTGCTACTTTTTCATTATTGGGTTTGGGTGGGGTGAAGTAATAACGTTCATGTGCCTTGCGCACACACGTGATGCTACGCTGCGGCGACGTGATTTGGGAGTGGCAGCAGCTTCCAAGTCTGGAAAGCCTCCTCCTGAGAGCGCGCCGCGTGTTCGTGCCACTCGTGCTTTGAGATGTATTGCCGCAAAAGCATCTTGGTGACAGACGGTGCCCCATGTTACCCGGCACTCTCCTCCGAGAATAATTTAGGTTATGAAGCTTGGAATCATAGTAAGGGAATCTTTTGCATAAAAAGGATGAAGGCATGGGGTACATTTCTTGTGCACACCGGTGGCATCGATGGTATGTGGAAAATTTCCAAAGGTGCAGTGTCAGCTTCTTGAAGCACACGCAAAAGTGGAGCTGTTAATCCTCAGTTGCTTCAAAGAATTCGAATTTGGCAGTGGCGATGGATTGCAAGGGCTTCATGAGTCTCACCGGTCACGCTCTAAGCAAACGCTTGGAATAGTGAGACGCCTATAGTAAAAAGCGATCATAACCCCAGGGCCACAAAACCTTGTAAATACCAGGTCATTCCTTCAAAATGATTTGATTTTGCTCAACATTTATTTTTGGGTAAAGTTGATCCAAAAATTCGTACGGCGCCACACCGCCAAGAGATTATTTTTCAAGACGTGCTCAACCGCTGGAGCGGTTTCCCACCCGCCGGGATGTATTATATAGTACATAAATCATGTATACACATATATATATATAATATTTGATGTACAGAAATTATCGACGTGGTATATTTGGTGATGAATCATGTTGAGACCCATCTCTGTGGCGCCTTTCAATGGGGTGCCTTCACCGGAAATGGACCGCTCCCCGTAGTTGAGGGCCTGGGCGGCCAGGTCGAAAATGTCTTGGACAGTATGAAGATCGACCTTTAAGTTCGATGATTTTCCGAGCAACCCTCCATTTCGCTAAGCAGCCATTTCGGCCACGGGGATTTTCCAACCACATCTGATGGCACCGGGTGATTCGAATGAACAGATCCCAAATGATCTGAGGTTTGATTGTAAATTCGATCTCCTCGTTCATCGTTTCTGCATTTTGGTGCGTTGGCATCTTGGCAAGGTCGATCAGGATCAATCACTTGGGTTTTAAGATAGAGCTGGCCGTTAGCTACTAAGAAAACATGTTCTTTCTGGTTCTATCCTTTTCTATTCCCATAGTTTTGGAATACAAATTAAATCTCTCCTTGGGTCGGTGATGATGAATTTTGCGCTCTTTGTTGGTGGCTGGAACCCTTCTTTGTTGGTCAGTTGCTCATGTTCCATGTAAAGTTCCTTTTATGGATACTTGACGTTTTAAAGACAATAATGTTTGGTGGTTGTATCCCCGTTTTGATCCATTAAAATGCTGGTTCCATCTCCACCTCTAACCTGTGCACTTGGCAGCACCTGTTACACGTTTTCTTTTGGGGGTGTTCGGATGTGATACCCCCACGTTGAAACAGGCCTCTCAAACAGTCATGGCATGTCATGGCATGGCATGGCATGGCATGGGTCAGAAGCGGTGCCTCACCTCGCCGAAAGAAAAACGATTTGGATATCTTTGGTTTGCATACATTTTTTCGATCTGACAATTTCACGTTTGTCCCTTAAGCCAGCCCGTACCAAGCCATTAGCCTCTAATACTCCTAACTTGGCACTTTTGAAAGTCCTGCTTCCAGTAGGATAATCAATCAGTTTGTGCAAAGTCAACATGGGTAATTTAACACATGTCCAAACTTGGGGGCGCCGTTCCCGTTCCAAAATGTTTTATATAACCTTAGTCTTCAGTTTTCCGGCATTATATCCCATCTTTGTGGATTTTTTTTTATCCAAACATGCAAGCCCTGACCTGCAGCCCGAAGTATTTGCCCATTGCCAGGCTCAGGGTAGGTTGAGAGTCAGCTTTCATTTTCTCAAGGATTTGGTGAATGGGTGCTTTTGATGCTTATGGAGCACATGTTCCAAATTTTTGCTGCTCTGGTTTCTCGGCCCGAATGATGGGTAGCTTGGGGTTGCACTTGGGGTGCACTGAATACATAAGCATAGTTATTGGGGCGATATTCCAACTTGTGGGAGTCAACATGCCATGGTTATACGCAAGAATTAGTACCCCAACCGCACCCCCAAGAATTTTGTGCAACTAGCAGTAGCAGACGTCCGACTCAGTCTGGGGCTAAAAACTGTGGGGGCGCTACCCTTCTCAACAATTTCAATCCGAAGGGTGAAATTGGCGGCTTGGTATGATCGATCTCTTATCAACTGGTTTCAAGCTCTTTATTTTCAGATTCAGGCTCGCTTGGTCTTTTTGTAATCCTTGGAGAATCATTAGGCTTAGTAACTGGCTGGCAAAATAAGTGGGTCATTACCCCACTTAGTAGCCAGTTGGGATTTGTGGGGTGGACCACCAAGTATACTAACAGTATAGGTATACTCTTATCCCACCATGGGATGGGATTGGGGTATTTTTCATGGCTCATTTAAACACGTCTTCTCATGTTTTCTCCAAGAACCCATGGTTTGCCCAGATTGTTGCAAGGGTGTTCGACTAGTATCTTTTCACATTCTCACATGCCTTCGCAGGGTCAGTGAATTGTATTTCCCAGACGACGAGCCCAAAACCCAGAATCAAATTATCCCGGCAAGAGGCCCCAAACAGTGCGGGGGTGTAGGAGGATAATGTATGATAGTGTTGATGGTGATGATGATGATGATGACGATGATGATGATGATGATGGTGATGATGATGATGACGATGATGATGATGATGATGCATGATGATGATGATGATGAAGATGATGATGATGATGATGATAATGACGATGGCGACGGTGATGAGGATGATAATGTTGCGGACGATGAGATGCAGGACTATGGTTTTAAGGATGATGAGGTGCAGGATGATGATGTTAAGGATGATGAGGTGGAGGATGATGATGTTGAGGGTGATGATGTTGAGGAGGATGAGAATGAGGATGATAGTGCGGAAGATGAAGTGGAGGATGGTAAGGTGGAGGATGATGATGTTGAGAAGGAGGAAGATGATGATGTTGAGGAGGATGATGAAAAGGGCGATAATGTTGCCGAAGATGAGGTGGAGGATGATGATGTTCCAGAAGATGAGGCGGAGGTTGATGATGTTGAGAATGATGAGGTCAAGGGGGAGGAAGATAATGCTGTTGAGAATAATGATGGAGGAGGAGGAGGATGATGTTGAGGAGGAGGACCGATCCCAAGACCGGGACCCATACTTTGTGCGAGCCTGCACAGTCAAAATGCACGACATGTCACAAGAACCACTTTGATTCGGCAGAAATGAGTTTCTAGCTCCAAAATGCTTGACTTTTACCATCAGCTCCTAGCTCCAAAAATGCTGCAATTACCGTAGAAGTGGTTCCAACTGTTGCAAATACTGTCGAAATGGCAGCTTCGAGGTTTAACATGCTGCAAATGGCGAGGGAATTGATGCGGCATCGCCGGCGAAAAAAAAACGCGGACGGGGAAAAATTCCCTGGCGCAAAACCGGGGCCATCCCAAGCAAGGTTCCCAAGGGTTCCAAGGAAGACGTTCCCAAGCAAGGTTCCCAAGCAAGGTTCCCGAGCAAGATTCCCAAGCAAGATTCCCAAGCAAGGTTCGCAAAGGTTCCCAGGAAGAGGTTCCCAAGCAAGGTTCCCAAAGGTTCCCAGGAAGAGATTCTCAAAGGTTCCCAAGCAAGGTTCCCGAGCGTGGTTCCCACCCGAGGCTCCCAAGGTTCCCAGGAAGAGGTTCCCAAGCAAGGTTCGCAAGCAAGGTTCCCAGGATTCCCAAAGATTCCCAAAGATACTAAAGATTCTCAAAGATTCCCAAAGATTCCCAACAAGTTCCCAAGAAAAGGTTTCCCAAGGTCCCAAAGATTCCCAAAGGTTCCCAAGAACAGGTTTCCAAGAGCAGGTTTCCAAGCAAGGTTCGCCGGAATAGGTTTCCAAGGACAGGTTTCCAAGAACAGGTTCCCAAGCGAGCTTACCAAGCAAGGGTTCCCAAGCAAAGCTTCCAGGAAGAGATTTGCAAGCAAGGTGTTTAGGCACAGGTGTCCAAGCAAAGTTTTTGTTCCCGACAGATGGTCAATCAAAGGTTATCTCGGTTTATCTCAAGCAACTCTCAAGCATTTTTCCGCCAAACATTTGTTGACTTGTTCATGCAGTTGTTGCTGTTGTTTTCTTGGGGGCTTATTATGCAGATTGTATCGATTGTATAAATATGACTCTTTATTTTAGATATACACATTGTGTATACAAACGCTACCCAGTCTGAAACATACATACATGTAAAATTACATATATATATATATACATATATATACATATATATATATACACATATATATATGTATATATGTATTTATGTAAACTTTTTTATATGTATATATGTATATATATGTATATACATGGGTATATATATGTATATATGTATATATGAATATATGTATATACACGTGAGATAGATATTAATAAACAACATACAGACATGTGGTGTGTATGAACGCATATACTTGGTGTATATCCATTTACAGGTCTTTGCAATATGCATTTGACAGGCAATGATATGTCAGCCGTTGCAGGTACTTCTGGAGAAGGACGTGGCGCCACACGCTTCTTGGCGAACGTTGATAACGGAGACTATGAACATTGATTTCTGCATGGGAAACAAAATGAACGTGTATATATATATATATATATAGTATCCAACTCCATGTCGCTTCTTCTCAAAATGGAGAATGCACCTAATATCATCACCCAATGGCCTTTCTGGGATTTTGCTGTCCCTTTTTGGAGACAACCCCATAACACCAGTGAACCCAGGGTCGCACATTTCTTAAAAGGAGAGAAAACAAAATTGGCGTATGTTGGCGTGTATTTTACTGGTCGGAAACATTTGCCATCCATCCATGAAATCATTTCCTTGCTTGTCAAGTCGCTCGAGGATGCCCGAGGGAGAATCCATTCCTTTAACCATCCGGTGATGAAACATGGCTGATTGGGAAATCCTCTCTATATATATGTATAGTTGTGCATAAACGGGAAAATTATTTGTAAATGGATGATTTTACATTGCTATATCTGAATACAACAGGGTAACTAAAATGGTTCTTGCGGTTCAAATCGCACCAGGTTTGCTCCCGGGTCACCCACCAAAGTTGGTGTTTTGACTTGTCTATGGGTTGAATTTCAGATTCCCATCCCGAAATAAGTGGTTCATTCATTATATATGGGTTTTCAAGCGAGCGTTCCACCGGCGAATGGTTTTCGCATGGGCCTCGCGCGCTGATCGTTGGAGGCTGAAGGGCCTCAAACTTTCAACGGCCCATGAGGTGTTTGCTACACTCGCTGGCAACATTGTGTCATATTTATTCCGAGCAGATGTGCCTGACCCTCGGGAGACGAAAAGCGGCGGTTAGGGGTGCGGGCCGGAAGATCGTAAGTGGGTACCGTTAGATTCATGGAATGCCACTTAAAAAAGGATGGAATAATGGGTTAAGGCGGGTTTGGCGGTTATGGATGAAACAAGCCACGGGTCCGATTCGTGGGATGACATCAAGTAGGGAACATCGGGATTGCAAGCATATTTACTGGTTTACATGGGATACACTTGATCAAAATTAGAACATAGAACTGACAATATGATATTTGCAGTTGCCCAGAAATGAAAGATTTACTCGCACATTTGCACTTACAAGACGGAAATTGATGATAAAGCATTGGGTTTTATATTCCCCTATTTTGGGCAAACCCGCTGACAATTCAATATCACGAACTGCTGGATTTGGTAGCATGCACTTACATTTGCCCGCCGGTTTGTTTAAGGTGTTTTTTCTCGAATGCGTAGCAAGGGTTCCCGTTTCACTCTGCAATTCTGGGGGTTGAGGGTGTGTTCGCTCGACGTTGCCCAACCGTCCGCAACCGCTCGCAACCGTCCGCAACCGTCCGCAACCGTTCGCAACCGTTCGCAACCGTCCGCAACCGTCCGTGCGAGCCCCGTATGGCCGTGCCTATAGTAAGTTCTGCAAAAGGGGTCACTTTTGGAGGTTTCACATGTGGTGTTGCTTCGTTTCGCGTGGCAGGCGTGGCACTTCGTGACATTCAGACGTGTTTTGTAACGTGTCGAAAGTCATTTTGTGTGGCATGCGCAATACTTTTGCGACGTTAGATGAGTTGCAGTTTTCGTGGCAGGTGCAGCACTTTGGACGTCTCCGCATCGTCATTTTGCGTGGCAAGCGCAGCACTTTAGACGTGTCGTGTTGCGTGTTTTTTTTGCGAACCGCATGTCGGGGCTGCATCCGTGGCAGGCGTGGCATTATTGACGGAAGCCGCGCACGAAACATCGATTTTGGGGTTGCAAATTTTCAGGTTCAAAGGAAAACTAGTAGGAAAACATCGATTTTGAAGCTACAAAAGTGTCAAAATTGGAGGAAGTCTCGCACGAAATGCTTGTTTTGATGCTCCCACGTGTCTCGTCTCGAGTCTTTGGTTTTCCTGTGGCGTCGCCGTGTCTATGGGGGAAGCTGCAAAACATATCCTTTTCGAAGGTTTCCAAGCAGGTTGTCATGTCGTTTTGCAAGGCAGGCGCGGCACTTTGTGACATTCCAAGTGTCGAAAGTCGTTGTGTGGCAGGTGCAATGCTCTTTTGCATCGTTTTCACAAGATGAGTTGCAGTTTTCGTGGCAGGGGCAGCATTTTGGAGATCTCTGTCGTCATTTTGCGTGGCAGGCGCAGCATTTCAGTCGTGTCGCCCTACACTCCATATAGACTCCACACTCCACACTCACCCCTTTACACTTCACACTCCGCGCATTACATTCCACACTTTACACTTTACACTCCACATTCTACACTTTACACTTTACACTCCACACTTTAAACTCCACACTTTAAACTCCACACTTTACACTCCACACTTTACACTCTACACATTGCACTCCTCACTCCGCGCTCTACACTCTACACTCCACACTTTACACTCCACACTCTACACTTTACACTCTGCACTTTACACCCCACCGTCAATACTTAACAATTGACACTTGACACTCGATATTTACACTTTACAGTCCACACTTTACACTTCACACTCCACACTCTACACTTTACACTCCACACTTTACCCTCCACACTTTACACTTCACTCTCTACAGTCCACACTTTATACTTTACACTTTACACTCCGCACTTTACACTGTACACCCTACACTTTGCACTTTATACTTTACACTTTACACTTTACACTCCGCACTTTACACTTTACACTCCACACTCCACACTCTACACTTTACACTCCGCACTCCACACTTTACACTCTACACTTTACACTCTACACTCCACACCTCTACACTCCACACTCCACACTTTACACTCCACACTTTACACTTTACACTCCACGCTCTACACTCGACACTTTGCACTCTACACTTTACGCTTCACACTCCGCACTTTACACTCCACACTCTATACGCCTTACTCTTTACACTCCACACTATGCACACTACACTCCGCACTCGACACTCTAGACTCCACACTCCACACTTTACACTCCACAGTCTGCACTTTACACTCCACACTTTACACTTTACACTTTACGCTCCACACTCCACACTCCACACTTCACACTTTACGCTCTACACTTCACACTTCACACTTTACACTTTACACTCCAAACGTACAAGACTGTTTAAATAAAATGTTTCAGAAAAGTGCCCTGCGTGATTGCATTTCCATGTCTTCCGACATCTGTACCATTATCATACGTGTGAGCATTCGGGTTCGTGGGCTGCATTTTGTTTAACTTTCCCAATCGGAAATCCACTACTCGGGGAATCTATAGGGAATATGTTTTGAATTTGGGGCCCCTCTCGACGAAACAACCAACACAATATAGAGGTTGCGCACTTTTTGGGGGACAAGTTCTCTGTTAATCACCTGCAGTTCCCTGTGGAAAATCAGCATTTCATTTTTTTTTGTAACCGGCCACGGTTTCCACAATGAAACAAATTGAAGGAAATTGCCCTGACATTGAGGCTAATCCCAAACATGACAAGTCTACGATTTGGGTTCTACCATGGATGAATTGACCCCCACTGGCCGGCTTATATTTTTCAAGGGGCGCAGCTCACGATGAAAAATGTGCTCCGAAAAAAACATGACCACTTGTATAAGTCCTGTTTGGTGTCTGAGCCATTTCAGAAAGTGTTGTCAGTACTATTTGTTTAGGATGACAATTTACAGCACTGCGGTAAAGTAAAGGCATCACTTGCTCGTAGACTTTAGATCACGCGACGAAACACACAATTGTCATCGGATCGTTACGCACCAACCAATGACTAGTCGATGGTAGCTATGCGAAAGACCACTGAGCAGTACTAAACCTCTGTTGGTTGATGATTGGTTTGGGATGGTTTGGGGTTTTACATGGTTTCACTATGCTGTACCATCCAACATATCAAGGGTTGAATAATCAATAATTGGATTAAAATAGTATAATTGATCTCCAGTATCTTACATCTGGTACATTTAATTAGTGTAGCTTGTTGTTGGGGCTTGTACTATATCCTGTCATCATCCATGAGCTGGTAATCCTATTCTTAGGTGAATGACATCAAGCTGCAATTTTGGTCATACTGTGGATTGAAGAAATCCTGCACCACCTTGGATGGTTGAAACGCCAGAAATAATTCGATAAACCACGTATCAACCGGTGCAGTATTTCTTCCATCCACAGTATTCAGCGTGCGGGTTGCAGTTGCTACCCTTTCTTGGACTTGCTGACTTCCAAATCATTCCAAAACCACGTAAATACATACATACATACATACATACATACATATATATATATGTATACATACATTACATTACATTACATTAAATTACATTACATTACATACATACATTACATACATACATACATACATACATACATACATACATACATACACACATACATACATACATACATACATACATACACACATACACACATACACACACATACACACATACACATACACACATACACATACTACACATACACACATACATACATGCATGCATGCATACATACATACATGCATACATACATACATACATACATACATACATACATACATACATACATACATACATACACACACATACACACATACATACATACATACATACATACATACATACATACATTACTTACATTACATACATTACACACATTACATACATTACATACATTACATACAATACACACATTACATACATTACATACATTACATACATTACATACATTACATACATTACATACATTACATACATTACATCCATACATCCATACATGCATACATGCATACATGCATACATGCATACATGCATACATGCATACATGCATACATGCATACATACATACATACATACATACATACCTACATTACCTACATTGCATACATTGCATACATTGCATCATGCATGCATACATGCATACATGCATACATGCATACATGCATACATGCACATGTACATGTACATATATACATTTACATTTACATATATACACATATATACACATATACATATTCAATTTTGAGCACATAGCAGATATAAACAGAAGTGGAAATGCCCAGAACTGAGGATAACGAGGAAGTGATTGGGACTGTACCTTTCAACTCCTTCAATTTCAACGTTGCAGCCCCTCATGGTTCCCAAAACCCAAGGACAGTGCCTTTCCTACTAAGGAGTATGATAGCGGCATAAGCAAAATTGAGAAAAGGTTGTGGGCGGCATGCACCATTACAGTCGTGGCTCGCAGAAAGGTTATGAAAGGTTGGTGATTTGCAGGTTTGATCACTGAACGTTTTCGTTGAAAACTTTCAATTTGCTGCATCCTCGCTTGAAGCACCAGAATCAACCATCTCCAACCTTGGATGGGTAGTTTAATCTTTTATTGATACATGACTTGTGCGTCAGTACTAAAATGGATGTTCATAGACCCGTGAATGGTTGTGGCCATTTTGGACTCAAGCCTGAAGTCTGGCCACCACACTCCCCCGGAGATTTTTGTCACCGGGGGGAGATTATGTATAAGCCTTAACTGGACATCAGGCTACAGCAGATGGGACCCCTCTAGAGATTATCCTAGAGGGAGCCGGCCGGGTGACAATAGGCCCGCCACCTTCTACTCTCAACCCTCGAGAAAGGCCGAGGAGTTCACCAGGGAAAAGAAGAGGAGATCTACTAGTACTCCAAGGTCTGAGCTTTCTCTATCTAGACGTGGGAGGACGGAAGGATCATTCGCTGCAGGGGTCTGGGCAGCTAGAGAGGATAGAAGCGGGGGCCCCGGCAGAGGAGATCTCCTATCAGCTCACGAGCATTTGGCGGCGGTCCGAGTTTTGAAAAAGGAAAGGTGTCCTCGCCTAGGAGCTCTATATACCCCAGGAAGAAAGCGCAGCTTCGAGGGCATTACTTTCAGCAAGAAAGTCGGTCCACCTGAGAAAGAACTCGATGCTCCGGAGAGCCCCGGATACTTTCTGAAGTCCCGTTAGAAGAAACCAAACCCACCTTCAGAAAAAGAGCTGAAGAGCCAAAGGAGGAAGTTCGAACTCCTCCCAAGGTTAGTAAACTATGAAGATTGCGGGCCCCCATGAGGAAGGATTTAAGAACCGCAGGCAAGCACAGGACTTATGATCAGCGAGTCCTGCAACTCTCTTTGAGGACTTCGTCATCCTGGGAGTTAAGATGGACTTATTGATGAGAGGCGCTTCCGACAGCTGACAGACCGAAGGTCATCTGACACCGGGATCAGGCATGATGCCAACCTGATGAGAAGGTTCTTGGACTTCTTATATAGGTGAACCTGAGAACAAATCAGAATCCAGTGAGGAGGCATCTCACCGGACAGTGTGGGACGCTCCGTGGAAAACCTCATCTTTTCCAGGGTGGGATACAGAACGAGGCAGTCCTTCCTTTACAGTTTGGAGTATTTCTCAGGCCTATTCAGCTTCCAAACTCCAAAGATCCAGTGCAGACGTTGGGCCAGGGCTCTCCGACGACTACGCCGCCAAGGCACCCTCAAGGTTGGGAGCACCACATTTCAATGTGGATTTCCTCGGCTACTTGGAGTCAGTGATCATGTGCAAGGAGCGCCGCCTAGTGGAACGTGGCAGGCGTGGCACATGTGTGGTGACATGACAAAGCAGATTTGGTTTTTGCCATTTGTCCCTTAGGCTGACGGCATAAAAAATGCTTGCGCGCAGCGGGATTGTTTTTTCCCACCCTATGGGTCCTTTTTTTTTCCGTTTCTTCGAAACATTATTCTGCCACCTTCGCTGGGTAAGTTTTTTGTTCTTGCCAGGTGTGCTGGATTTTTTTGACACGCCTACAGCTTTTCCCTTTTCAAGGAAGCTGGGCACAACACTCGAATGACCCGTTTTTTCGGGGTGCCTCGTGCCATTTTTTGCCCCCCTCTGCAGTCCGGAAAGGGAGAGCCAGGCTCAGAGTAATTTAGGTTGCTGCTCGAGTGCCAGTCTTGCAGTTAAGTATCTCGAGATTCAGGTAGGTTTGGGCTTCACCAGTGGGCAATTTGAGAACACCGTTGCTAGAAGCCGGGGCGCAAGCATGGGAGGCTTGCAGCTGGTTCAGGCTGAAGTTCTGCTAACTTTCTGATGCTAGCTACTGCCAGAATCCGCTAGCTGGTTAGGATACTCGGCCCTCACCCGAGCGACCCGCGTTCGAGTCCCGGTTGGCGGAATTTACGCACCTACCCTTTTGCTGCCTGGTGTGGAAAGCGGCATTTGTATTCATTTTTGTTGAGTCACAACCGGGTTGCTTCGTGTACGTAGTGTATCCAACACCGTTGCTAAGGTTGTAAGGCACAACCGGGTTGCTTCGTGTGCTTAGCGTATCCAACACCGTTGCTAAGGGTGTAAGGCAGGAACTGCACCTTTTTTGCAGCTGCTGACTTGAAGTACCAACATGTATGAGTGGATGTATGGGTACACATGAGGTTACACATGAGGTTGTAGTCATCCATTTCAGAATGTCTTGCACAGAAACTTTCATCAAGCTTGTAAAGCAAATTCCTCTTCTGGCAAGAGCAATCTACATCATCAATGGATGATTGGTGTTCTGTTGACTGGTGTGTATGCAGAGGTATCACTGTAGAAGTGATCCTGTGCAAGTACAGTCGACAAATATATAGTGTCTTTGAATAACCTTAGACTGCAACAATTCATTATACAGCTGTTGCACTGATGATGAATTGCAAGCTCACCTTTCTTGGTGATTGAGCAATAGAGAACTGAAGTGCACACCTCATGAAATGACCACGTTGCCCTACATGGAAAGACACCAGGGTTTTCACCAACCCAAACAGAAATCCGTGTAATCTCAGCATGCAAGAACCTGCGCGCACAAGTCCAGCTGGAAAGACTTGGGGTTTTTATCAATAAATTGTGAGACTGACATTCCACAGACTGCCAGAACTCGTGTTACCACCAAAATCTATACACACAACAGATGGCAAGACAATGGACAGTCTTGGGATTGAACCCAGGGCCTCCCGCATGCTAAGCGGGTGTGATACCACTACACCAAATGCCCCTGACTGGCAGGAGAGAAATTTATTCAAAAGCTGCACAACAGTGTGGCAGCTGCGAAGGTCTTTTCCTCAGGTCGTAAGGGCGCCCTCGTGCTTGGCATTCGAGTGAACCTGGAGCAACAGGAGGCAATCTGAGGATGCATGATTTTCACCCGTCCTCAGGTGAAAGTTGAATGCCTGCTTTCTATTCTGTCTATTGCGGCTTTCTTTTCCAAAGGCACTGGAAAGCGCTTGCAAGATCAGTTCACGTTTGCATCCCAACTTCGTGAGCACGTCCGCTGGGTGACCGGCATGTTTCCATGTTTCCGTCAACACTGTTGCTCATTCTCTGAAGCATGAACTTTCAACAGTGTTTCCTTGTCATACAGCTTCTTTGGGCAAAACACATGGCCCGTAGGCAGGAGTCTCCATATTGTCTGCCTGTGTGACACACGGCTTGCCGGCGTCCCTGCGCATGCCATGATGCCGGATGCAGCTGCATCTGTCTTGTGTCAACCCATATGGTCTCACATTCTTTTGGCATCATTTCTCGAATCTGGGAAACCAAAATCTTGACGCGCTTGTCGGTCGGCTGACCTGCATCTTTTGTGTGAATGCCAAAACTTTCTTCACGTTATACTCAGTCTTAAGAGTTCGCAAAGATATCCCATTTAGTCTTTTCACTCGGGAGTCTCCGTGACAGACCAATCCGGATAGATAACGACAGCGCTGCAGCAGATTTGACGAAAAGGCCACTCGCCAAAATCAGATAACAGCAGTATTGTGGGGACATTCTGGTTGACGGAGGCTCAGTTAAGATAGTCCATCTACATCGACAGAGCCGAATCCAAAAGTAACCTGTCAGATGGACCCTCCCGCTTTGAATTCGATCTAATTGAACCAACAAATTTAAGCGTCCTTACTTCGCCGTCCATTGACCCATCGAAGTGGTTTGGCGCACCCTTCGGCGGGGGGGAAGAATAAGGGAACACCACACCAGCAGTCCTTTCAGCGGGAGGGGAGTGTTGGGGCACCCTTTCCCTTATGAGTTGCTTACCCATGTCTTCTCTGTTGAACTGTCATCGCATGGGTCCGATTTACAGGAGGACATGTTAGCAGGGCGTAGCCGGTTCCTGTCCCAAAGCAGTTTTTCGGTGGAGAGAAAAAATGCAGAGGAGTGAACCATGTGAGGGTTAAGGAATATCCTTGTTTCTTTAGTTTTTTGCTATAAATGGAAAATCATCATAGCCAGTAAAAGATTTTTTTGGTGGACTATCAAAGATTGACCAAGAAACTGTTGGCGTGTGTTTAACAAGCCGCACCAAGTCCAGACCCTGGCTGACTGTTCACCCCATAGTTGTTGGATGTTTTTTGTGTAGAGAAATGTGTGATAGAAATTTGTTTGGGATTTGGGAATGGACATGTTTTTTTTTCACAGTTAGACTTGATTCTGAATTGGATCTGATTCTGAATCGATCTGACTTATATATTTGACTTACAGGTGACTTTACGTAGTTGGACCTGAATTTGTACTTAGCTGCCTTGAAACCACTTAGACTTTGCTTTGAAATGAGTCTCATCTGAACTGGTTTGAACTTGAAGTGAAACTCACTTTTCTCTTGAATTTTTGGCGGGTCCCCAGATTGGTCATTTCAATGTGTTTCGTTCAGTTGTGGACCTATTTCTGGACAATTCCATTTGTGCGTTTCTTGGGACACAGTAAATGTAAGAAAAACATGAAAATACATTCATTTTTGGGGGCCGGCAAAACACACGATCGCTCAAAATATAGTAATGAACAAAATCATTTGAAAAGACAAGTCAAAGGTTTGAGTACTTCATTTAGTTTGGTTTACTCATTTGTTCCGAGGTTGTTGGGGTACTTTATTGTTGTTTTCAGTGGGAAACATCGCATGTCAACAAAACGCAGGGTTTCGTGTGACCGTCGACCTGCCTGCTTGGCGGTCTGGAAGATTTTGTTGAAACAAATTTGCAGCAATACGCTGTGTTAAACTTTTTAAATATATTTTAACATATCATTTCATAAATTCCCCTGTCCCCTGGTTATATACGTTTTCGGCAACCCTTCCAGTATTTTCCCATATTTTCCCCAGATATACCAAGTTTAGGTGGTGCTATTGGTCGGCGGCATGTGGAAGAGCAACCATCGGAGCATCCAATATCTGAACCGAAAGTTCAGCGCCCTGTTCAGCTAAAAATCTGGGTTGATACTGCGGATGGTTGCGAAATCCTGCACCAGTTGATAGGTGGTAAACATCCCATTTTAATGATTTTTAGGGTTTCAACCAAGGCGGTGCAGGATTTCTTCCATCCACTGTATCAGGTGGTCTCAGGTGGAATGCGGTAGGGCTGTTTCACCAGCGAATTTGATGGTTTTCCCTCCCTTCCGTCATGCTAGAATCTGTGTACAGCGGTTTAAGCGTCGTTGTTTCGACCCTCTGGTATTCAAAGATAGCACTGGAACATCCCCAAGTTCAGCAAAAGTCTGGTCATCAACTTCACACCCCAACGGAAAACAACCCTATGGTTGGATGATTTTGCGAACTAAAGCCTCATTTCGTTTAGGGATGTTCCTATGATTTTCCCATGTTTTTTTTACATGATGTTCCTACTAAAACCTCCATTTATCGATTTTCCATGATTTTCCCATTTCCCAGCTAGAAGCAGTCCATTCAGTTCGATGATTTCCCAACTAGCCACCTATGATGACACAGAAGGGTATTCATCTTTCTGGCTTTCCCAATTTTAAAGGAAGTGCAATTTTTGGTCGCAAGTTTTCCACACCCAACTGGATTTGTGAAAATAGTGTACCCCTAACAAATCCATTGCTTAATCATCATTGTCCCGGTTAAAAAATTGTCATTTGGGAGGTATACTGTCAGACACACCCAAATATTGTGAAACGTCTGAGGAATAAAATGACATGGATGAAAAATTGACTCCCTGAAAAGTAGTAAATTCATCTGCTACTGAAATAATAGTACCTAATGATCAACAGCCCAGGGTTTGTAATCCGGGGTTGACATTATTCATTGGTTAAATCAACTAAGTCTTCCATGGTTGATGCCCAAGTCCGCATTTTAGCTGGTTTAAACTTTCCATTTTTCCCCAAACCGTGTAATGTTCGGGCTTCTTAATGCTATCTTAAGTTGTCGGCCTCGGTGTTGGATGGTGTGTCCGCCTTCCCGAGGGTCTTGTCTCCCCTTGTCTCCCATTGTACCCCTTCTTGTTTCCCTTTGTTGTATGGTGTGTCCGCCTTTCCGAGGATCTTGTCTCCCCTTGTCTCCCACTGTACCCCTTCTTGTCTCCCTTTGTTGGATGGTGTGTCCGCCTTTCCGAGGATCTTGTCTCCCCTTGTCTCCCACTGTACCCCTTCTTGTTTCCCTTTGTTGGATGGTGTGTCCGCCTTTCCGAGGATCTTGTCTCCCCTTGTTTCCCACTGTGCCCGTTCTTGTTTCCCCTTGTTGGATGGTGTGTCCGCCTTTCCGAGGGTCTTGTCTCCTCTTGTCTCCCACTGTACCCCTTCTTGTTTCCCTTTGTTGTTTGTTCGCCTTTCCGAGGGTCTTGTCTCCCTTTGTCTCCCATTGTACCCCTTCTTCTTTCCCTTTGTTGGATGGTGTGTCCGCCTTCCCGAGGGTCTTGTCTCCCCTTGTCTCCCATTGTACCCCTTCTTGTTTCCCTTTGTTGGATGGTGTGTCCGCTTTTCCGAGGGTCTTGTCTCCCCTTGTCTCCCACTGTACCCCTTCTTGTTTCCCTTTGTTGGATGGTGTGTCCGCCTTTCCGAAGGTCTTGTCTCCCGTTGTCTCCCATTGTACCCGTTCTTGTTTTCCCTTGTTGGATGGTGTGTCCGCCTTTCCGAGGGTCTTGTCTCCCCTTGTCTCCCATTGTACCCGTTCTTGTTTCCCCTTGTTGGATGGTGTGTCCGCCTTTCCGAGGGTCTTGTCTCGCTTTGTCTCCCGTTGTACCCCTTCTTGTTTACCTTTGTTGGATGGTGTGTCCGCCTTTCCGATGGTCTTTTCTCGCTTTGTCTCCCATTGTACCCCTTCTTGTTTACCTTTGTTGGATGGTGTGTCCACCTTCCCGAGGTCTTGTCCCTTCCGCATGTTTCCCCAAACATTGTACTCTTAGGGGTTCTTAATGCTGTCTCATGTGTTTGACCCTGTTTCTCAAAACACTTCTTGAATCCACCCACTGTTCGGGGTCTACGGTGGTGTAATTTAAACGTGTAACTTGACCATGTCACAGCAAATTTCACACATCAAAATGCCTTCAAGAATGGGGGTATCCCAAATCATGAGTTTTCATGGGATCCACTAGAAATACCATCCAACTTCTGATCCAGCGATGTAGCCTTCGATGGGACCCCGGATCCCCTATAGCTGGATGGTGATTTTTTCATGATCCGAAATGGGATGATTCGCTGGATGCTTGGGTACCCCTTTTTTCGGAAACTTCCATATATATGAGTTCTATCAATTGGGCGTTGGGAATGGGGTGCCCCATATATTTGATGGTTTATTAAAACATTTCCTGATGAAAATCGCAAACACATGACCTCTCCCCCAATTTTAAGACGAACCCAGATATTACTTGCTTAGTATCCAAATGAAATCTCCCAGTATCCCATGTTGTATCACAATGAAATGGCTATGTAAAACATCCATTTTGGCCTGATAAATTTCGCCGGTCCCTCACCAGGGTCTATACTCTTTTAATGTGGCCTTGTTTTGGTCAGATTTAGAGGTGCGATGTCCGAAATCTTGGCGATGTCAAACGAACAGATGGAAAAGATTCCTGAGACTGGACCTCTATTGACGCCACCAACCTCACAAAATCTTAGTGGTAGCTCGGCGATCCGGGCTGTGGCTTGTGGTATATGTTGTGGTACTATTGGTGGGGAAAAAGGTCATTAGCATTCATTAGCTACAGCTTAACTATGAATACTATGGTTTATGGATGTTGATGGTATATCGAACTAGTTCATGAAATTTATAAACCAACCTGTAAACTGGGGGGCCAGCTTGTACCACACAACCCAGGTGAGATTTTTAATGGTTGGGGTTATTCCTCGGGGAAAAAAGTGGGAATAGGAAGGTTGTCTGAAAAAAGGAAGATAGCCATTGGTTTATCTCATGTTCCCCATTAAAGTTGAGGTATACCCCAATTAGAGGCACACTTATATGCTCCTGCTTAGGTTTCCTTGGGTTCGTTCTCAAATAGTAGCGAATCCAGACATGATCGCTGCATCAATTATGACCCAATTATCATTCTGAGATATTCTGAGGAAATCCCGACATGATTGATGTATAGCACAGATCCAATCCCTAGGTATGGCTTACATAGGGAATTTTGCAGAACATCTTTAGATGTTGATAGTATAATCGTTGAACCTCTTGCTGTGGCTCAAAAAAAATGCACGCCTTTTCAATCAGTGCATCACTAGTGCACCAAGCTGTTGGTAAAGCTATTCGCACGACTACTGACAACTAATAGACTACAAAACCTTAACGTTGAACCAATGTTAAACCTTCGCCATTTGGAGCCAAGATGGCTGTCTTATGATTGAGGCGATCATGCCAAAGATTTTGCCTAGTTTGCATAGGTTTTGTGTTGGCATTTTCCACCATAAACCTTTCAGCTATTGGGGTGCCTCCATGTCTTAGGAAACCTCCATGTTACTCTGTAGACAATATCATCCTCAACCAGAAGGATAGGTAGAAACAAATCCTGGATAGTTTTTGGCTATGGAAAATTAAAATCGCTATATCCAACCAGCAAAAGATATTCGAAGTTTTTGTGGACTACCAAAGAGTGACTATGTTTTTTCACGACCTCACTCCACTAGGCTGCAGCTCATTGGCCTGTCCCATGAAGCCATCCCCAGAATCTGCAGCTCATTGGTCCATCATCAGAGATCTGATTGGTGGTTTGGAACATTTTTTATGTTTCCATACATTGGGAACAATCATCCCATTTGACTTGATAGCCCCCCAAGCTCCCAGAGTATCCCAGGGTCCCTATCCAGATGAGTGGTCTCTTTCCATCACCGATCATGACATATTAGATGACCACCTGGCAGAAATATTGAGCTGCCAATCTTCCACCTTGTCTACTGACCTTGAGAACAAACATTGCTATCATTTGCTATCAGAGTTTGGAAACAACTGACTCACTAGGAAAAGCTGAATGAGATAGAGCAAATTAGAAAAGCAACAAATTCAGAAGCTAGAAACATCGGCAACAAAAAAGCTCTCCATTATATCCCATTGTATCTCAATTATATCCATATAAAATAGTTTGTCTTGAATGTTGTTGATTCCATCCCCATTCATCACCATGATATTCCCAAATCGCAAATCTGAGCGGCGTTCAAAACCCTTGTTGGTTGATTCTTATAGGGGATTACACGAACCATTTACTAACCAATATTAATTGGGCGGGATTATCAATTAGGGGGACCCCATTATTTACCAACCAGTATTATATGAAACAACAGAGGCTGGGATGAACACTGCTCGACTACAAAGAATGGGCTATTTATGTTGGTTTACCCTCTGGTTATGGCTGACATGGAAAGATCCACCATGCTATTAAGTTCGGTAAACCATCTATTTCTATGGGCCATCTATACCATGGCTATGTAACAAATAATCAGGCCGGGTAACACAACTCACCTGGGCTGAACCACCAGGATCACGCAGCAGTCGCAGCAGCGATCCGGTCTCTCCTGCGAGCGCCTCTGTTTTGGGCAGCAGTACTTGGATCGATGGCCTTGAGACCCTACAGTGCGTGGGGCAAGGCGTCCCTGCTGACTCCAGCCTTTTTTTCATATAATTGGGGATATGTGGGGATATTGTATTCCATATGTAACTGGGGATATAAGCCATTTACGAAGTGGGGTGCTATAGCGAATGCTGCACAACATGTCGTTTTTGAAGCGTGCACTGTTATTTTGCGTGGCTTGCGAAGCATTTCGCAACAGTCAGGCGTGAATTAATCTAGTAAAGCAAGCAGTGTGGAGGAGTGTGGAGTGTAGAGTGTTGAGTGTGAAGTGTAGAGTGTAGAGTGTGTAAGGTGTGCTGTCAATGTAGAGTGTGGAGTGTAGATGGTGAGTTGTGGAGGTTTGATTGTAGAATGTGGATGATGGAATGTAAAGTGTAGGGTGTTGAGGGTAGAGTGTGAGTGTGAGTGTATAGTGTAGAGTTTAGAGTGTGGAGTGTGGAGTGTAGACTGTGGAGTGCTGAGTGAGGACTGAAAGTGCTAAGTGTGAAGCGTGAAGTGTCGCATGTGGAGAGTGCAGAGAGTGTCGAGAGTGTAAAGAGCGTAGAAAGTGCAGAGAGTGTTTATCGAGTGTACAGAGTGTAGAGCGTGCAGTACAGAGAGCGTAGAGAGGGGGGAGAGAGTAGAGTGTGGCGAAAGTTGAGTGTGCTGGGGCCCTGGGGCATGCTTTTTGATGGGACCTGGTGAGGCGCTTTTGGTTCAGTCTACTTTTGCCGCTACAACAAACGCGACGCCGCCGTGAAGGTAATGACCTGGCAGTGGGGGAGCCGAGCTGAATCCACGGGAAAACATGCGGAGATATGCAGAGATGTGCCGCACGGTGAGTTTAAAG
Organism: Cladocopium goreaui; assembly: GCA_947184155.2. NCBI lineage: Eukaryota > Dinophyceae > Suessiales > Symbiodiniaceae > Cladocopium > Cladocopium goreaui. Next base: position 608,309 of record CAMXCT020002236.1, on the reverse strand, counting down.
CATGATGGATTTAAACATGAGTTGCAGGGTTTTCATGGTTTTTTGACTACCAAGCCTATAGAGAAATCATTGATCAATGATCAATGATAGTTGATTGTTGACCAAATGTGAGGATTTCACTAGCAAAATCTAGCAAATGTGGGTTTTAACCCAACAAAATGGGATATTGTTGCTAAATGACAGCTGATGGGTTAAGACAGGGGGTTATATAACTTTATTAGGTACTATTATCACCGTTTATAAATTAATAGGATACCTATTTACCAAGCAGCATATTGGGATGGGACATTTGGGGAGATGAGCATCCCGCTATACACCAGATATTTGGACGTGAGCAGAAGGCTACAGTACCAGGCTTTTGACACATAACCATTTGAGTTTGGTAGAATTATGGGATTTGGGGTACTCGAGTTTGAGACAACCCCACTTAGGAGTCTTTATTGGAAAATGTCAAGCAATCATATAAGACTGAAGAGAAACTCTGTAGAGCATACCAAAGTTGGTAAAGCAACATCGCAAAAATCAGAACCACCATGTGGGTTTGACTGAAAATTAAAACATATCCCGGTCCCCAATTCCCATGGATTGCCATGAATTTTAGATGTAAAATAGCATCAATTTCCCCATCTTAAAATGGCCATGAAAGAAGATATCCAGCATTGACAACTCTACCCAGAGTCGAACCCATGTTTTTCAAGTCGCGAAAATTTCCCTACTTGGGGGTTTCCATAGTGGGGGTACCCCACTATCGCTGGATGATTTATAATGGAAAATCCCAACTATAAATGGATGAGAACTGAGGGTACCGCTATTTTAGGAATCCTCCACGAGTCGTGCTTCATCCCACTCAGAAGCAGGTCAAAAGCCTGGTTTTTCAATGGGATACGTAGGCTTCACGTATGACTAGGGTGAACTAACTTACTTACTAACTAGGATGAGCCACCAAGTACAAACATCCCCAACCAGAAGGATGGGTAGACACTAATCCTTTTAGTGGTTTGCTATTTTTATGGAAATAACCAGCAAACCAACAAAAGATGATATTTGTTTGTGGGATATCAAAGATTGATTCATGGTAAATTTTTGTGTTTTCTGAGTTGGTGAGGATAACATCGTAAAAATCAACATCAAATACAGTAAGCATATTCCCCTATGTACAGTGCACATCAGTTACTGATAAACGCGTTTATCTATCTAGCTATTTTCTCTTATCTTATCTGATCTGATCAGATCCGATCTTATTATTTTCAAGCTATCTATCATTATCTATCTATCTATCTATTAGTAGATCGTAGCTATCGATCGGGCCAGCGATCGGATCGAGCTAGTCTCGTATCTATTCTATCTGGGATCTACTAGCTGAGCCACCGAGCGAGGCGAGGGAGGCGATGCGAGGCATACCGACAGTCTACCTATCTACTGGTACCTATCTATCAACCTATCTATCTACCTATCGGTCTACCAAACTATCTACCTATCTATCTACCTATCTATCTACCTATCTATCCATATCTATCCACCTATATTTTCCTATCTATCTATATCTAAATCTATATCTATATCTAGCTATAATATCTATATCGATATCTATATCAATAGCTATATTTATGTCTATAGCTCTAGCTCTAGCTCTAGCTCTATCTCTAACTCTAACTCTATCTCTATCTCTATCTCTATCTCTATCTATCTACCTATCTTATCTTTTCTTACCTTTTCTTATCTTATCTTGTCTTATCCCATCTGTCTATCTATCTATCTACCTGTCTATCTATCTATTTATCTATCTACCTATCTATCTCTCGATCGATCTATCTATCTGTCTATCTATCTATCTATCTATCTATCTATCTTTCTATCTATCTATCTATCTATCTATCTTTCTATCTATCTATCTTATCTTATCTTACCTTATCTTATCTTATCTTATCCTATCTATCCTATCTATCCTATCTATCCTATCTATCCTATCTATCCTATCTATCCTGTCCATCCTATCCATCCTATCTATCCTATCTATCTATCTAATCTCATCTAATCTAGTCTAGATTTAATCTAATCTAATCTTATCTTATCTAATCTCTATCTAATCTCTATCTAATCTGTCTCTAATCTCTGTCTAATCTGTGTTTAATCTCTGTCTATTCTCTGTCTAATCTCTGTCTATTCTCTGTCTAATCTCTGTCTAATCTCTGTCTAATCTCTGTCTAATCTCTGTCCAATCTCTGTCTAATCTCTGTCTAATCTCTGTCTAATCTCTGTCTAATCTCTGTCTATTCTCTGTCTAATCTCTGTCTAATCTCTGTCTAATCTCTGTCTAATCTCTGTCCAATCTCTGTCTAATCTCTGTCTAATCTCTGTCTAATCTCTGTCTAATCTCTGTCTAATCTCTCTAATCTCTGTCTAATCTCTGTCTAATCATTGTCTAATCTCTGTCTAATCTCTTTGCTAATCTCTGTCTAATCTCTGTCGAATCTCTGTCTAATCTCTGTCTAATCTCTGTCTAAGCTCTGTCTAACCTCTGTCTAACCTTTGTCTAACCTCTGTCTAACCTCTGTCTAATCTCTGTCTAACCTCTGTCTAACCTCCGTCTACCCTATGTCTAAAATGTATCTAACCTCTATCTGACCTCTATCTAATCTCTATCTAATCTCTGTCTAATCTCTGTCTAATCTCTCTCTAATCTCTATCTAATCTCTATCTAATCTCTGTCTAATCTCTAATCTCTGTTTAATCTCTATCCAATCTCTATCTAATCTCTCTTATATCTATCTAATCTAAACTCTATCTAAACTCTACCTAAACTCTATCTAAATTCTATCTAAAACTCTACCTAAACTCTATCTTAACCCTATCTAAACCCTATCCAAACTCTATCTAAACTCTATCTAAACTCTATCTAAACTCTATCTAATCTCTATTTTCATCTTATCTGTATCTTATCTGTATCTTCTTATCTCTATCTTCTTATCTATATCTTCTTATCTCTATCTTCTCATCTCTATCTTCTTTTCAAATCTATCTTCTTATCTAATCTATCTAATCTATCTAATCCGTCTAGTCTGTCTAATCTGTCTAATATGTCTAGTTTATCTAATCTATCTAATCTATCCTAACTATCCTATCTATCCTATCTATCCTATCTATCCTAGCTATCCTAGCTTTCCTAGCTATCCTAGCTATCCTAGCTTTCCTAGCTATCCTAGCTATCCTAGCTATCCTGTCTATCCGAGCTATCCTAGCTATCCTAGCTATCCTAGCTATCCTAGCTAGCTATCTATCTATCTATCTGTCTGTCTATCCTATCCTATCCTATCCTGTCCTGTCCTATCCTATTCTGTCCTGTCCTGTCCTGTCCTATCCTATCCTATCCTTTCCTATCCTATCCATCTATCTATCTATTTATCTATCTACCTATCTATCTATCGATCTATCTATCTGTCTATCTATTTTTTCTATCTATCTATCTACCCTATCTATCTATCTATCTTTCTATCTTACTTGATCTTATCTTATCTTATCTTTTCTTATCTTATCTATCTATCCTATCTACCCTATCTATCCTATCTATCCTGTCTATCCTATCGATCCTATCGATCCTATCTATCCTATCTATCCTAGCTATCCTAGCTTTCCTAGCTATCCTAGCTATCCTAGCTTTCCTAGCTATCCTAGCTATCCTAGCTTTCCTAGCTTTCCTAGCTATCCTAGCTATCCTGTCTATCCTAGCTATCCTAGCTATCCTAGCTATCCTAGCTATCCTATCGATCCTATCTATCCTATCTATCCTATCTATCCTATCTATCCTATCCTTTCCTATCCTTTCCTATCTATCCTATCTATCCTATCTATCCTATCTACCCTATCTATCCTATCTATCCTGTCTATCCTGTCTATCCTATCTATCCTGTCTATCCTATCTATCCTATCTATCCTATCTATCCTATCTATCCTATCTATCATATCTATACTCTCTATCCTCTCTATCCTCTCTATCCTCTCTACCCTCTCTATCCTATCTGTCTATCTGTCTATCTGTCTATCTGTCTATCTATCTATCTATCTTGATTCTAGCCTAATATCTGTAACAGTCAGTAAAAGGGTTTTGTTTGTGGGACCCCCTGCAAAAACATCACCCCCGAAATGGTTTATTTTGGAATAGGCTATTCGGGTGCTTTGTGATTTGTTTGCAATGTCTTTTTCACAGTGCCTGGCCATCTTGCTCATTGCGGCCATTCTACACAATTGACAATTGACAAATTGAAGAACTGATTGTACAGGTTGCCCACTTTTTTTGAAGCATCCCAAAAATTGCACAGAACACAAAATCATTTTGCATAATAGGGTGTTTGCAACTTTTTGTGCTCCAAATCGTGCTCCAAATGGGTCTTTTCGCGTGAAACTTTTTGTGCTCCAAATCGTGCTCCAGATGGGTCTTTTCGCGTGCAACTTTTTGTGGTCCAGATCGTGCTCCAGATGGGTCTTTTCGCGTGCAACTTTTTGTGCTCCAAATCGTGCTCCAGATGCGTGTTTTCGCGTGCAACTTTTTGTGCTCCAAATCGTGCTCCAGATGGTTCTTTTCGCGTGCAACTTTTTGTGCTCCAAATCGTGCTCCAGATGGGTCTTTTCGCGTGCAACTTTTTGTGGTCCAGATCGTGCTCCAGATGGGTCTTTTCGCGTGCAACTTTTTGTGGTCCAAATCGTGCTCCAGATGCGTGTTTTCGCGTGCAACTTTTTGTGCTCCAAATCGTGCTCCAGATGGTTCTTTTCGCGTGCAACTTTTTGTGCTCCAAATCGTGCTCCAGATGGGTCTTTTCGCGTGCAACTTTTTGTGGTCCAGATCGTGCTCCAGATGGGTCTTTTCGCGTGCAGCTTTCTGTGCTCCTTGCCATTTTTCACAACTGGTACGCCCACTTCGCGCGCGGAAGCTCGACTTTCTTTCAAAACCGCGCATTTTTTCGTGAATGTTTTTGTGCTAGAAATCGTGTCTTTTTTCTTTCGTTTTAATTGCAAAGATGCAAGAAGGAAGAGAACTAGACGACGGATGGCCCGAGAGCGTAGAGGAGCAGAGTCTTCTTCTGCTGTTAGTATGGCGACACTATATTACAAGACAATATATTAAAGATGTATTACAGGCAGACGAGAAGAGTAGAATCAAGACAATATTATATGGCATCGTATCTTTTGCATCGTATCTTTCAAAAAGTTTTTCACGCACAGAACTTTTTACAGACAGACGCTTTTGCACACAGACGCTTTTACACACAGACGCTTTTACACACAGACGCTTTTACACACACACAAACACTTTTACACACAGAGACTTTTACACACAGACGCTTTTACACACAGAAGCTTTTACACACAGACGCTTTTACACAGAGAGGCTTTTACACACAGAGGCTTTTACACACAGAGGCTTTTACACACAGACGCTTTTACACACACACAAACACTTTTACACACAGAGACTTTTACACACAGACGCTTTTACACACAGAAGCTTTTACACACAGACGCTTTTCCACACAGAGGCTTTTACACACAGAGGCTTTTACACACAGAGGCTTTTACACACAGACGCTTTTCCACACAGAGACTTTTACACACAGACGCTTTTACACACAAACACTTTTACACGCAAACACTTTTACACACAGAGACGTTTACACCCAGAAGCTTTTACACACAGACGCTTTTACACACAAACACTTTTGCACACAGAGACTTTTACACACAGACATACACAGACGCTTTTACACACAGACGCTTTTACACACAGAGGGTTTTACACACAGAGACTTTTACACACAGACGCTTTTACACACAGACGCTTTTACACACACAAGCTTTTACACACAGAGGCTTTTACACACAGACGCTTTTCCACACAGAGACTTTTACACACAGACGCTTTTACACACAGAGGGTTTTACTCACAGACGCTTTCACACACATCGCAATTTTACTTCAGTTTTTGGCGATCCAACCTCATTTCGTGCGAAAGGGACGTGCGAAAGGGTCGCGCGGGACAAGTTGAAATCGCAATTTTACTTCAGTTTTTGGCGATCGAACCTCATTTCGTGCGAAAGAGTTCGCCGGAAACACGAAAAATCGCAATTTTACCTCAGTTTTTGCCGATCGACCCTCATTTCGTGCGAAAGGGTTGCGCCGGACAAGTTCAAATCGCAATTTTACCTCAGTTTTTGCCGATCGACCCTCATTTCGCGCGAAAGGGTCGCGCCGGACAAGTTGAAATCGCAATTTTACCTCAGTTTTTGCCGATCGAACCTCATTTCGTGCGAAAGGGTTGCGCCGGACAAGTTGAAATCGCAATTTTACCTCAGTTTTTGGCGATCCAACCTCATTTCGTGCGAAAGGGTTGCGCCGGACAAGTTGAAATCGCAATTTTACCTCAGCTTTTGGCGATCGAACCTCATTTCGTGCGAAAGGGTTGCGTTTGGTGCCGTCTCGTTGGCACTGCCCCTGCTCCCGCCTTCAAGAGAGAAATAGAAAAGAAGGAGAGGGCAAGAGGGCAAGAGGGCAAGAGGAGAAGGTGTGAGATGAGAAGATGTAAAGATGAGAAGATGTGAGAAGATGTGAGAAGATGTGAGAAGATGTGAGAAGATGTGAGAAGATGTGAGAAGATGTGAAGATGAGGAGAAGATGGGAGGATGAGAAGATGTGAAGATGAGGAGAAGATGGGAGGATGAGAAGATGGGAGGATGAGAAGATGTGAAGATGAGAAGATGTGAAGATGAGAGGATGTGAAGATGCGAAGATGAGAAGATGTGAAGATGAGAGGATGTGAAGATGAGAAGATGTGAAGATGAGAGGATGTGAAGATGAGAGGATGTGAAGATGAGAGGATGTGAAGATGAGAGGATGTGAAGATGAGAAGATGTGAAGATGAGAAGATGTGAAGATGAGAGGATGTGAAGATGAGAGGATGTGAAGATAAGAAGATGTGAAGATGAGAAGATGTGAAGATGAGAAGATGTGAAGGTGAGAGGATGTGAAGATGAGAAGATGTTTTACAGACCCCCACTATTGGAAGAACCCTGCGCTCAGACGCTCTCGGGAAAAAAACGTTCGTGCCAACCTCAGCAAGGAAATTTTACAGTCATGTTTGCTCGGACACTTCAGGTAGCTAACAAAAAATTTTCATTCCAACCTCAGCAAAGAAATGTGATGCTAAAGTGTTACCCATTACCCACTAACTCCACAACCCCAAAATGAGTGAATCCCACTGTAACCTCATTAATCCATTCATATCTCTTTGGGGGTAAAATTAAACGCCTACTAAACATGCCAAGCAAACAAGTCAGGATTTCTTAAAACTCGCCGGCAAGACCTGCACATGACAGAGATGACCGGATAACAAACATGCCAAACAATCAATGGGGCAAGAAATCAAAACATGTAAGCCAGGCCTGAAACATGACAGGGGTGACCGGAAAATAAGCATGCGAAACCATAAACAAGTCAAGCAAACATGCACACGAACATGTCTGCGCGAAAGAAGATCTGGACATGCTTGCGGTCATGTTTGCTCGGACAGTTCCGGTAGCAAACAAACAAACGTTCGTGCCAACCTCAGCAAGGAAATGTGATGCTAAAGTGCTACCCAAAAACTCCACAATCCAAAATTAGTGAATCCCAATGTAACTTCATTAATCCATTCATATTTCTTTCAGGGTAAAAGTAAACATGCCTACTAGACATGCCAAGCAAACAAGTCAGGACTGCGTCAAACTTGCCAGCAAGGCCTGAACATGACAGGGATGACCGGAAAACAAGCACGCCAAAGAATCAACGGGGCAAGAAAACAAAACATGTAAGCAAGGCTGCGTTTACACACACACATTGCCCCTGTCACACAGAAACACCTGTTACACAGAAACCCTGGTGCACACACACCATTTTACACAGAGACGCTTTAAGACACAAACCCTTTTACACACAGACACTTTTACACACAAAAGCTTTTACACACAGACACTTCTACACAGATGCACTTCTACACGCAAACACTTTTACACACAAACATCTTTACACAGAAACACTCTTACACACAAACCCTTTTACAAAGAGACACTTTTACACACAAAGCTTTGACACACAATTGCTTTTACACAGATGCACTTGTACACACAAACACTTTTACACACAAACATCTTTACACCGAAACACTTAGACACACAAACACGTTTACACACAAACACTTTTTACACACAGAAGGTTTTACACACAACACTTTTACACAGATGCACTTGTACACACAAACACTTTTACACACAAACATCTTTACACAGAAACGCTCGTACACACAAACCTCTTTGCGTGCGAAAAAGTTAAGTTACACAGAAAAATCGCAATTTTACCTCAGTTTTTGCCGATCGACCCTCATTTCGTGCGAAAGGGTTGCTCCGGCACAAGTCAAATCGCAATTTTACTTCAGTTTTTGCCGATCGACCCTCATTTCGTGCGAAAGGGTTGCTCCGGGGCAAGTCAAATCGCAATTTTACCTCAGTTTTTGCCGATCGACCCTCATTTCGTGCGAAAGGGTTGCTCCAGGACAAGTAAAATCGCAGTTTTACCTCAGTTTTTGCCGATCGACCCTCATTTCGTGCGAAAGGGTTGCTCCAGGACAAGTCAAATCGCAATTTTACCTCAGTTTTTGCCGATCGACCCTCATTTCGTGCGAAAGGGTTGCTCCAGGACAAGTAAAATCGCAATTTTACCTCAGTTTTTGCCGATCGACCCTCATTTCGTGCGAAAGGGACGTGCGAAAGGGTCGCGCGGGACAAGTTGAAATCGCAATTTTACTTCAGTTTTTGGCGATCGAACCTCATTTCGTGCGAAAGAGTTCGCCGGAAACACGAAAAATCGCAATTTTACCTCAGTTTTTGCCGATCGACCCTCATTTCGTGCGAAAGGGTTGCTCCGGCACAAGTCAAATCGCAATTTTACCTCAGTTTTTGCCGATCGACCCTCATTTCGTGCGAAAGGGTTGCTCCAGCACAAGTCAAATCCTAATTTTACCTCAGTTTTTGCCGATCGACCCTCATTTCGTGCGAAAAGGTTGCCGTTTCGTGACTCGCCGCCGGTACCACCCTCGGCCTAAAGAGAGAAAGATAAAGAAGGCGAGAGAGAGAAAAAGGAGAGAGAAAGGAGAGAAGATGTGAAGGTGAGAAGATGTGAGAGAAGGTGTGAAGATGAGCAGATGTGAAGATGAGCAGATGTGAGAGAAGATGTGAAGATGAGCAGATGTGAGAGAAGATGTGAGAGAGATGTGAGAGAAGATGTGAAGATGAGCAGATGTGAAGATGAGAAGATGTGAGAGAAGGTGTGAAGATGAGCAGATGTGAAGATGAGCAGATGTGAGAGAAGATGTGAAGATGAGCAGATGTGAGAGAAGATGTGAAGATGAGCAGATGTGAGAGAAGATGTTAGAGAAAATGTGAGAGAAGATGTGAGAGAAGATATGAAGAAAGATGAGCAGATGAGAGAAGATGTGAGAGAAGATATGAAGAAGAGCAGATGTGAAGATGAGCAGATGTGAGAGAAGATGTGAAGATGAGCAGATGTGAAGATGAGCAGATGTGAAGATGAGTAGATGTGAAGATGAGAAGGTGTGAAGATGAGAAGGTGAGATACAGACCCCCACTATTGGAAGAACCCTGCGCTCAGACGCTCTCGGGAAAAAAATAGCACCCCTGAAGTGTCTTGAACTTGTGCAAAACCAGCTGTGCGACGGGCCTTCAACTCTTCAGAAGCCGCAGCCCATTCAAGTGAGTCTTCCGTGCTCCAGATGAGTTTTGTCGCGTGCAATTTTTTGTGGTCCATATCATGCTCTAGATCAGCCTTTTGTCGTGCAACTTTTTGTGCTCCAAATCGTGCTCCAGATGGGTCTTTTCGCGTGCAATTTTTTGTGGTCCAGATCGTGCTCCAGAACATTTTTTTCGCGTGCAACTCTTTGTGGTCCAGGAGATTGAAAAAATCGCGTGGAGATAAAATGCATGTTGCTCCCGCACTGTCATTGCTTGCAAAAGTAGTGGTTTCTCTTTGGGGGCTGCGTCATTTGGCAGCTAGTTGAGCAAAACTGAAAAAGTGTGCTGCACATGTTGCATTTGTATCTCTTATTTCTGCTAAATTCTTCGTGCAACTTTTTGTGGTGTAAATTGTGCTCACTGTTACAGGCAATAGGCTTGTCACAATATCTATCTATCTATCTATCTATCTATCTATCTATCTATCTATCTATCTATCTATCTATCTATCTATCTATCTATCTATCTATCTATCTATCTATCTATCTATCTATCTATCTATCTATCTATCTATCTATCTATTATCTATCTATCTATCTATCTATCTATCTATCTATCTATCTATCTATCTATCTATCTATCTATCTATCTATCTATCTATCTATCTATCTATCTATCTATCTATCTATCTATCTATCTATCTATCTATCTATCTATCTATCTATCTATCTCCCTAATCTATCTATCCATCCTATCCTATCTCTATCTATCCCATCCTATCCTATCCTATCCTATCCTATCTATCTATATATCTATCTATCTATCCTATCTGTCTATCCTATCTGTCTATCCTATCTGTCTATCCTATCTATCTATCCTATCTATCCTATCTATCCTAACTATCCTATCTATCCTATCTACCCTATCTATCCTATCTATCCTATCTATCCTATCTATCCTATCTATCCTATCTATCCTATCTATCCTGTCTATCCTATCTTTCCTATCTATCTATCTATCTAGCTATCTATCTATCCTATCTATCCTATCTATCTACCTATCTACCTATCTATTTATCTATCTATCTATCTATCTATCTATCTTTCTATCTATCTATCTATCTATCTATCCTATCTACCCTATCTACCCTATCTATCTATCTATCTATCTATCTCTCTATCTATCTATCTATCTATCTATCTATCTATCTATCTATGTATCTATCTATCCTATCTATCCTGTCTATCCTATCTATCCTATCTATCCTATCTATCCTCTCTATCTGTCTATCCTATCTATCCTATCTACCCTATCCATCCTATCCCATCCTATCCTATTCTATCGTATCCTACCCTATCCTATCTGTCTATCCTATCTGTCTATCGTATCTGTCTATCTTATCTATCTCGGTCCTATCTATCCTATCTATCCTATGTATCCTATCTATCCTGTCGATCCTATCTATCCTATCTATCCTATCTATCCTATCTATCCTATCTTCCTATCTATCCTATCTATCCTATCTATCCTTTCTATCCTATCTATCATATCTATCCTCTCTATCCTCTCTATCCTCTCTATCTTCTCTATCCTCTCTATCCTATCTGTCTATCTGTCTATCCTATCTATCCTATCTATCTATCTATCTATGTATGTATCTATCTATCCATCCATCTATCTACCTATCGATCTACCAAACTATCTACCTATCTACCTATCTATCTATCGATCTATCTATCTATCTATCTGTCTGTAAATCTATCTATCTATCTTTCTATCTATTTAGCTATCCTATCTATCCTATCTATCCTCTCTATCCTCTCTATCCTATCTATCCTATCTATCCTTTCGATCCTATCCTATCCTATCTACCCTATCTATCCTATCTATCCTATCTATCCTATCTATCCTATCTATCCTATCTATCCTATCTATCCTATCTATCCTATCTATCCTATGTATCCTATCTATCCTGTCGATCCTATCTATCCTATCTATCCTATCTATCCTATCTATCCTATCTTCCTATCTATCCTATCTATCCTATCTATCCTATCTATCCTATCTATCATATCTATCCTCTCTATCCTCTCTATCCTCTCTATCTTCTCTATCCTTCCTCATCATCCTCTCTAATCCTATCTGCCTAATCTGTCAAGATCCTATCTATCCTAATCTATCCATATCGTCCTATCTATCTAATCTAAGTCTACCTATCTATCTATTCCCTATCCTATCTATATCCTATCCTTATCCTATCCTACTGATCTAATTGATCTCTCTATCTTTCTATCTGAGATATCTATCTATCTATACGATCTATCCTATCCTAATCCTATCATCCATCTATCCTTCTGTCTATCCTAGCTGTCTATCCTAAATCTAATCCTATCGATCCATCACCTATCTACCTATCTAAATCCTATCTATCCTATCTATCCTATCTATCCTATCTATCCTATCTAATCCTATCTATCCTATCTATCCTAGCATCATGCCTATCTATCTGTCCTATCTATCCTATCTATCCTATCTATCCTATCTATCCTATCTATCCTATCTATCCTATCTACCCTATCTATCTATCTATCTATCCTTTCCTATCTATCCTATCTATCCTATCTATCCTTCCCTATCCTATCCTATCTATCCTATCTATCCTATCTATCCTATCTATCCTATCTATCCTATCTATCCTATCTATCCTACCTATCCTACCTATCTTTCTATCTATCTACCTATCTACCTATCTATCTGTCTATCTATCTCTCGATCGATCAATCGCTCGATCGCTCGATCGATGTATCTATCTATCTAGTTATCTATCTAGCTATCTATGTATCTATCTATCTATCTACCTATCGATTTACCAAACTATCTACCTATCTACCTATCTATCTACCTATCTTTCTATCTATCTATCTAGCTATCTTCCTATCTATCCTATCTATCCTATTTATCTTATCTATCCTATCTATCCTATCTATCCTATCTATCCTATCTTACACTATCTATCCTATCTATCCTATCTATCCTATCGATCCTATCGATCCTATCTATCCTATCTATCCTAGCTTTCCTAGCTATCCTAGCTATCCTAGCTATCCTAGCTATCCTAGCTATCCTATCTATCCTATCTATCCTATCTATCCTATCTGTCCTATCTTTCCTATCCATCCTATCTATCCTATCTATCCTATCTTTCCTATCTTTCCTGTCTATCATGTCTATCCTATCTGTCCTATCTGTTCTGTCCTATCTATCCTATCTATCCTTTCTATCTATCTATCTATCTATCTATCTATCTTTCCATCTAGCTATCCTATCCTCTCCTTTCCTATCCTATCCTATCTATCCTATCTATCCTATCTATCCTATCTACCCTATCTATCCTATCTATCCTATCTGTCCTATCTGTCCTATCTATCCTATCTATCCTATCTATCCTATCTATCCTATCTATCCTATCTATCCTATCTATCCTATCTATCCTATCCCTCCTTTCTCTCCTATCTATCCTATCTATCCTATCTATCCTTTCTATCCTATCCTATCCTATCCTATCTATCCTATCTATCCTATCTATCCTATCTATCCTATCTATCCTATCTATCCTATCTATCCTATCTATCCCATCTATCCTATCTATCCTATCTATCCTATCTATCCTATCTATCCTATCTATCTATCTATCTATCTACCTACCTATCTATCTATCTATCTATCTATCTATCTCCCTATCCTATCTTATCCTATCCTATCCTATCCCATCCTATCCTCCTATCCTATCCTACCCTACCTATCTATTTATCTATCTATCTTTCTATCTATATATCTATCTATCTATCCTATCTGTCTATCCTATCTGTCTATCCTGTCTGTCTATCCTATCTATCTATCCTATCTATCCTATCTATCCTATCTACCCTATCTACCCTATCTATCCTATCTATCCTATCTATCCTATCTATCCTATCTATCCTATCTATCCTATCTATCCTATCTATCCTATCTATCCCATCTATCCTATCTATCCTATCTATCCCTATCTATCCTATCTATCCTATCTTTCCTATCTATCCTATCTATCCTATCTATCCTATCTATCCTATCTATCCTATCTATCCGATTTGTCCGATCTGTCCTATCTGTCCTATCTGTCCCATCTGTCCTACCTATCCTATCCTATCCTATCCTATCCTATCTATCCTATCTATCCTATCTGTCCTATCTGTCCTATCTGTCCTATCTGTTCTGTCCTATCTATCCTATCTATCCTATCTATCCTTTCTATCTATCTATCTATCTTTCTATCTATCTATCTATCTATCTATCTTTCCATCTAGCTATCCTATCCTTTCCTAACCTATCCTATCCTATCCGATCCTATCCTATCTATCCTATCTATCCTATCTATCCTATCCTATCCTATCCTATCTATCCTATCTATCCTATCTATCCTATCTATCCTATCTATCCTATCTATCCTATCTGTCCTATCTTTCCTATCCATCCTATCTATCCTATCTATCCTATCTATCCTATCTTTCCTATCTTTCCTGTCTATCATGTCTATCCTATCTGTCCTATCTGTTCTGTCCTATCTATCCTATCTATCCTTTCTATCTATCTATCTATCTATCTTTCCATCTAGCTATCCTATCCTCTCCTTTCCTATCCTATCCTATCTATCCTATCTCTCCTATCTGTCCTATCTGTCCTATCTGTCCTATCTATCCTATCTATCCTATCTATCGTATCTATCTTATCTATCTTATCTATCTTATCTATCTTATCTATCTTATCTATCTGTCCTATCTGTCCTACCTGTCCTACCTGTCCTACCTGTCCTACCTGTCCTACCTGTCCTTTCTGTCCTATCTGTCCTATCTGTCCTATCTGTCCTATCTGTCCTATCTGTCCTATCTGTCCGATCTGTCCGATCTGTCCTATCTGTCCTAGCTGTCCTATCTGTCCTACCTATCCTATCTATCCTATCTGTCCTATCTGTCCTATCAGTCCTATCTGTCCTGTCTGTTCTGTCCTATCTATTTATCCTATCTATCCTTTCTATCTATCTATCTTTCTATCTATCTATCTATCTATCTTTCCATCTAGCTATCCTATCCTATCCTTTCCTATCCTATCCTATCCTATCCGATCCTATCCTATCTATCCTATCTATCCTATCTATCCTATCCTATCCTATCTATCCTATCTATCCTATCCTATCCTATCTATCCTATCTATCCTATCTATCCTATCTATCCTATCTATCCTATCTATCCTATCTATCCTATCTATCTATCGATCGATCGATCTATCTATCTATCTATCTATCTTCCTATCTATCCTATCTATCCTATCTATCCTATCTATCCTATCTA
>CAMXCT020002236.1:574028-593052 GCA_947184155.2 Cladocopium goreaui | reverse complement strand
ATCCTATCTATCCTATCTATCCTATCTATCCTATCTATCCTACCTATCCTATCTATCCTATCGATCCTATCGATCCTATCGATCCTATCGATCCTATCGATCCTATCGATCCTACCTATCCTACCTATCCTATCTATCCTATCTATCGTATCTATCTTATCTATCTTTTCCATCTTATCTATCTTATCTATCTGTCCTATCTGTCCTATCTGTCCTATCTGTCCTACCTGTCCTACCTGTCCTACCTGTCCTTTCTGTCCTATCTGTCCTATCTGTCCTATCTGTCCTATCTGTCCTATCTGTCCTATCTGTCCTATCCGTCCATCTATCCATCCATCTATCCTATCTATCCTATCTATCCTATCTATCCTATCCATCCTATCTATCCTATCTATCCTATCTATCCTATCTATCCTATCTATCCTACCTATTCTATCTATCCTATCGATCCTATCGATCCTATCGATCCTATCGATCCTATCGATCCTACCTATCCTACCTATCCTATCTATCCTATCTATCGTATCTAACTTATCTATCTTTTCTATCTTATCTATCTTATCTATCTGTCCTATCTGTCCTATCTGTCCTATCTGTCCTACCTGTCCTACCTGTCCTACCTGTCCTTTCTGTCCTATCTGTCCGATCTGTCCTATCTGTCCTATCTGTCCTATCTGTCCTATCTATCCTATCTGTCCGATCTGTCCGATCTGTCCTATCTGTCCTATCTGTCCTACCTATCCTATCTATCCTATCTGTCCTATCTGTCCTATCAGTCCTATCTGTCCTATCTGTCCTATCTGTTCTGTCCTATCTATCCTTTCTATCCTTTCTATCTATCTATCTATCTATCTATCTATCTGTCGATCTATCTATCTATCTATCTCTCCAACTATCTATCTATCTATCTATCTATCTATGTATCTATCTATCTATCTTTCCATCTAGCTATCCTTTCCTATCCTATCCTATCTATCCTATCTATCCTATCTATCCTATCTATCCTATCCTATCCTACCTGTCCTACCTGTCCTACCTGTCCTATCTGTCCTATCTGTCCGATCTGTCCGATCTGTCCTATCTGTCCTATCTCTCCCATCTGTCCTACCTATCCTATCTATCCTATCTGTCCTATCTATCCTATCTATCCTATCTGTCCTATCTGTCCTATCTGTTCTGTCCTATCTGTTCTGTCCTATCTATCCTATCTATCCTTTCTATCTATCTATCTATCTATCCATCCATCTATCCATCCATCTTTCCATCCATCTTTCCTATCTATCCTATCTATCCTATCTATCCTATCTTCCTATCTATCCTATCTATCCTATCTATCCTATCTATCCTATCTATCCTATCTCTCCTATCTGTCCTATCTGTCCTATCTGTCCTTTCTGTCCTATCTATCCTATCTATCCTATCTATCCTGTCTATCCTATGTATCTATCCTATCTATCTATCTTGCTATCTAGCTATCCTATCCTATTTTATCCTATCTATCCTATCTATCCTATCTATCTATCTATCTATCTATTTTTCTATCTATCCTATCTTTGGATCTATCTATTAATTATCTACCTATCCAATTGTTTATCTATCTTTTTGCATTGTTTACGCATTATATAAATATACACACATCTGTACGGGGTAAAATTGGGTTTTGCTTGGCCAGGGAAGCACAAAATGAATGTCACGCGGGTTTATGCAATAGGTCCTACATTTTATGTCACCAAATGTCTAAAAACCTGCGTTTCGGAGTTTTGTTTCACATCACCAATTGTCTTTGTGCATCCTTCTTGCCCGTCTTGTGCAGCACAAATCTCTTTGGGACATGACGACCGTCTTTCTCCCCACCCATCCCACCCATCCCACCCATCCCACCCATCCCACCCAACCGACCCATTCATTCCATACATATAAGATCATAAGCATACATATGTTTAATGATGTTCAATGATTTCCAATGATGTTTAATGATGTTTCATGATGTTTAATGTATATATATATACACATATGTATGTGTATCTCCGCTACAGGCTCTTTTTTTCGGGAACCAACTTAGACACCTTTCTGCGCAGATTTTGTTGTGGAATAAAACCAAACATATGAGATTCAAATTACATACATGTTACAAGCATGTTATATGTAAATGGATGTACGTGTATCATGTGTAAAATGTGTATACTGTGTAAAATGTGTATAATGTGTATAATGTGTATGATGTGTATAATGTGTAAAATGTGTGTATGATGTGCATGATGTGTATGATGTGTAAAAGTGATTACGATGATGAAATGATGGTGGTGATGGTGGTGATGATGATGATGATGATCATGATGACAATGATGATGATGATGGGGATGAGGATGAGGATGATGATGGTGATGATGGTGATGATGGTGATGGTGATGGTGATGGTGCTGATGATGACGACGATGATGATGATGACGACGACGATGACGATGATGATGATGATGATGATGATGACGACGACGACGACGATGATGACGACGACGACAACGACATTTTGGTCCCAGTAAGAGTCATTTGTTTTGTATGTGTGGCGATGTTTCTTTCCAGGGTAGAAACTCTCTCCTTCGTCCCTCCAAGGCAGAACAAAAAATCCAAAGTGAACCCGGTCAGAGAGGCTGAGCTGTGTCTCAAACTTCGGCATCCTAATCTGGTTCAGACCTACACTTTCTTCACACGAGTCGCTCGGTGCGAACTGTCCGCAAGTCACCCCATTGAAATGATCAGCTTTGCATTGGGAATGTGGCTAGGAATCGTTTATTTCAGGGGGCTGGTGGCTTCAACCATGGGGTTCTCCATCCCTACATGCAATGAAGCCTGTCCGTTTGAAAACATGCAGGTCAGATATAACTTTTGCAACGTATGAACCACATATGACCATTTGCCAAAAATAGTTGACAGAAGTTTTGCACTAGTTGTTGATAACTAGTGTGGAAAAAAACATTTTGGCAAACCGTCATATTAATCAACCCTTCAACAATGGGGTCCCAAACAAATGGGCAAATGGCCACAAATCCAGCAAATATTCTGAACTACCCTTTGGTAAAGAAAAAAACAAACATTTTCTAAAGACGTTGAATCATCGAACAATTCATGGGCCATCATTTTCCATACTTGTGTAGAAAAACATTATCTGGGGGAATTCCCATTGATATCTTATCATTTTTGTTTCCTTACATCCCTATTAAGCACCAACAAATCCCTCTTAATCGTCATAAAATCTCATAACATCAATATTGATCACCCGAAAATCATGGGTATCCCTAACTCTCCCATCACCCAGGATGTTGGATCAAAAGCAACGGTACAGGAGAAACTCGGCCTCGATTTTCATCGCGGGCAGCGGCCCAACGATCGGTCAACGACGGGTTCTTACTGGTGCTTAGGGAATGGAGGAATGGGATGATTCCCTACGTAAAACGCACCAATAAGAATTTCAATGAGAATATCTAGGTTTTTTTTGGAAATGGTGGTGACTGGAACATTTAGATTATGACTTTCCATATATTGGGAATGGAATAATCATCCCAACTGACGAACTCCATCATTTTTCGAAGGAGTTGACACCACCAACCATATCCCAAGTGGATGGGTGCGGGAAACTCACCAGCTAAGAGAACTTGTGAAAAATGTGTTGGATCATCCTACAGATCGTTTTTGTGGTGAACGTTTCACCAAAGTTCAAAAATCGTTCGTTTCCCAGGTTTCCCCAAATGGGATCTCTAAATGGGGACTTACTAAGTATCTAAGTGGGATCATCCTATTTAAGATCCCATTTGTTGGTGGGGAACCTAACCTAAAAACCTAAACTTAGTTCCCCACCTGCCAGGTGAGGGTTGTTAGATTTTATCAGAGTTGTTCTCCTCCTCCTCGGCTAGCTGTCCTCCTCCTCGTCCTCCTCGTCCTCCTCGTCCTCCTCGTCCTCCTCCTCATCCTCCTCCTCTAGTTTCTCCTCGACCATGTCTGCATCAACTTCCACCTGCACTTCCGCCTTGCCAACTCTTCGCCAAGCTCTTTGCCAACTCTTTTCGCCAAGCTCTTTGCCAACTTCCCAGCTCAGTGTGCACTGCTGGACCTCAACCTGGGACCTTCCCAGCTCAGTGTGCACCGCTGGACCTCAACCTGGGACCTTCCCAGTTCAGTGTGCACCGCTGGACCTCAACCTGGGACCTGCCCAGCTCAGTGTGCACCGCTGGACCTCAACCGGGGACCTTCCCAGCTCAGTGTGCACCGCTGGACCTCAACCGGGGACCTTCCCAGCTCAGTGTGCACCGCTGGACCTCAACCTGGGACCTGCCCCGCTCAGTGTGCACCGCTGGACCTCAACGGCCAGATAGAATGCCAGAAGATATGCCAGATAGAATGTCAGATGGAATGCCACAAGATATGCCAGATAGAATGCCAGAAGATTTGCCAGATAATATGCCAGATAGAATGCCAGAAGATATGCCAGAAGATATGCCCGAACATATGCCAGAAGATATGCCAGAAGATATGCCAGATAGAATGCCAGAAGATTTGCCAGAACATATGCCAGAAGATATGCCAGATAGAATGCCAGATAGAATGCCAGAAGATATGTCAGAATATATGCCAGAAGAATGCCAGATAGAATGCCAGAAGATATGTCAGATAGAATGCCAGAAGATATGCCAGATAGAATGCCAGAAGATTTGCCAGATAGAATAGCAGAAGATATGCCAGAAGATTTGCCAGTAAGAAAATGTATAAATGTCGTGGTGGGGATCACACGAAGTAAAGTAATTAGTTGATAACCAATTTTTGTTGTTGTGCTTATTAAGTGGGAGGATCATCCTACGGAGAAAGTATTTGGATAACCCTGGTTTTTTGGGGTCCCTAGGAATTGTGGTCGTGGGCTGATTCCATTTAGTGGGGAGACTGTTTCCCCACAACGAACCAGCTAGGATGAGGGTGAACCACTAGCAACCTGCAGCAAAAATCGTTTTTTTGGAAAATACATAGACAGTACACTTCTGGTTGGTGGTTTGGAACATGAATTTTACGACGTTCCATCTATTGGGAGTGTCATCATCCCAACTGACGAACTCATATTTTTCAGAGGGGTGGCTCAACCACCAACCAGACTTTCTATACGGCACCTGCCAAGAATCTCACTGCATACTTTTTTAAGGCCAATCACACAGCGTGAGGTGAAGTGCACACAAACTTCAAGTGTTTTTTAAATAGTATTACATGATATTATATGCATAATGTCTGGATGAATTATAACCACTAAACCCCGTGACATCACTGGAATCATGGCTTAGAATTCGGGGAATCATCCCAGATTTAACTGGCCAAGCTTTTCAGCTATTTTCAGCCTATTGAATGATCACTTTCACCCAGATTCACCCAGATTTGACACCCCCCAAAAGATGGAACCGCAATTTACGCGGAAATGTTTCTTTGACAAATCTGTTTGAGAGTTGATATGTATATTAATGATATAATGATATATGTTGTATATACATATGATATGTTGTACATCAGTTATATAGATGGAAATGTCTTGAAATGGCCCACAAAAAACATCATGTCAGACAGCGCAGACCATAAATTGTACTGAAGCAACCGTGGTTTCGGGGGACAATCATATTTATATAAATTTGATAGATACCTGGGTAAATTATAACGACCTCACTGCGACCTCACTGGAATCATGGTTAATAAGAGGAATCGTCCCAAAATAACCTTATTTCAGGTTAGTGAACTATATTATAATACTTTACCCATATATATATATATATATATATATTGTAATATATATATATATATGTGTGTGGGCAAATATATATATATATATATTTACATACATACATATAACATGGGGGTGTCAAGAGATAGATATACATTACATAATCTTGACGTGATGGTTGAGCACAAAGTTCTACTAGCGCTTGGGTTTTGATGTGAATGTTTGTGACCTGTGAATTGTCGGAATCGCAGTGTCAACCAGGAAGAAGAAACAGAATCCTTACTTGGCCTAGAGGTTGAAGAAAGATTGAGAAATTGTAAATTGATACAGAGTTTTGCCAGCATTTGGTAGAGAAGTAACTCACCGCTATTTTGGGATACTTTAATTGGGATTTAACGGGAATAAATCCCCAACCTTGGATGGGTAGTTTAATCCTTCAGTTTTTTTTCCAATGGAAAATAACCAGCAAACCGGCAAAACAAAATGTGTTTGTGGACTATCAAAGATTGACCATGAAAAACTATATGGAGATTAATTTGAGAAATCTGTGAATGTGGTGGTTGACATGGTTTTATCTACTTTTTTTCTGTTTACATATATATATATATATATATAGTGATTTCACGGAAATCTGGGAAAATCGTCCAGATCGCCACATCTTGGGGTGATCGATCTGAGGATGTGGATTATCCAGGAATGGTGTGACTTGGGGACGCTGAACAACTATGCTTCAACAAAGCCCTATGAACGACCGAAAGCTCGTGCGCGAATCAAAGACATCTTAATCGAGATTTGTAAGGCAGGACGGTTTCCATTTCTTTCCCATGGGGTTTGTTGCCATCATTTTCCTTGGGGAAATCTTCAGGGATTTGTTTAATGGTGAATTTGTATAGGGTATTATGTTTACTTGTCCCTACACTTAAATTGGCTGAAGGGGGCTGCAGTATTTTCCGGTGGCGCTGTCCCTTTGGGTAGTGGGGGTATAGTGGGGATTTGATTCATGTCAGGGCCAACAGAAATACCACAGCTTCCCCGCTCTCCCAAAGATTACTTCACTTCGAGTGATCCCCACGATGGCATTTCAAAGCATTCCGTGCTCTAGTAGTGCCCTAGTACAAACCCTCAGCTACAAGTCCCATTGCAAGACTCATGAACAGCATTTTTTATCTGATGTCACATGCTTGCTGCATTCTGTTGAAATCATATCAAGTATCTTTGGGTTGAAATGTAGTTGCCAAGCGACATCAAGAAAGAACCCTGATATACGCCACAACTTATGACATTCTTTCTGGAATATATCTGGCATATCTTTTGACATTCTTTCTGGCATTCTGTCTGGAAGATTCTGTGTGGTTGAGGTCCGGCGGGGAAAAGTCTGATCCAGAGCTCGCGGTTGAAGTCCGGCGGGGATCACGTTGATCTGGAGCTTGCGGTGGAGGTTCGGCGGGGAACACTCTGATCCTGAGCTTGCGGTGGAGGTCCGGCGGGGAACGCTCTGATCCTGAGCTTGCGGTGGAGGTTCGGCGGGGAACAGTCTGATCCGGGGCTTGTGGTGGAGGCCCGGCGGGGAACATCTTGCGGTGGAGGTCCGGCGGGGAACTTTGCCGGTTGGAGGTCTGATCCGGGGCTTGCGGTGGAGGTCCGGCGGCAAACACTTTGATCCGGAGCTTGCGGTGGAGGTCCGGCGGGGAACGCTTTGATCCAGGGCTTGCGGTGGAGGTCCGGCGGGGAACACTTTGATCCGGGGCTTGCGGTGGAGGTCTGGCGGGGAACGCTTTGATCCGGGGCTTGCGGTGGAGGTCTGGCGGGGAACGCTTTGATCCGGGGCTTGCGGTGGAGGTCCGGCGGGGAACGCTTTGATCCAGGTTGCTGTTGGGGTCTGGCGGGGAACACTGCGGATCTAGAGCTTGCAATGGAGCTCCAGCGAGGAGCGGAGGAAGGAGGAAGGAAGGAAGAGGCGGGCAGGCTGACATAAAATCTAAGAACTCTCACCTGGCAGGTGTGGACTCATACTATATTGGTGCAGAAGTGCTCTTCCACTAGGGAAAATATGGTCATGAGTGGCATGAATGACCTTTCTGAGTATCAACCCCGAAAACAGGCAATTAACAGCAGCATATTAACAATTGATCACCATCATTAACAATTAAAAAAACGTTATGTACGGATGTTGCTAAGGATGAACTATTATTGAATTATTGGCAACTAACATAAATGGACCATTAAGCAACCACCATTCTTAAGTTAATGTCTTTAGGACAGCCCCATCGGCTTGGCGCTTCCCAACCTCGGGCTGAAACCCACAGAACTGGTGACCCAGCATGTCATGACCCTATTTGAATGTCACGAAAAGGTCTCAACAGATCTCAACAGTAGATCATGAGTTTTTTTGTGGAAATATCATATATATATCATGAAATATCAGGAAACCAGAAATGATTCTTGGCTTATTGTTTGTTTATCAGAGAAACACCTCAGGGGTTTTCTGAGAAGTGCTCCGTGATGCAGGAGACTTTGACATGGCTGGGTATTGTGGGATAGACCACCTTTTTCTTGTCCCAGTGACTTCAGCCTTTGTGGCAAACCCCAAAGACAACCAGCAGTAACTGTGGCGAACTCACTGCGGACAATGAAAAAATGATATATTTCCCGGAAGCAGCACAACGTTCTCATAATAACCTAGCCTGATCCAAGTTAATCAGTTAAGCCTTAATGATTACCCGGTTTACGGATTAGCGGTTTACGGATTAGCCCGCGGACCGGGGCACAGGTTCCACATCAACCATTTCAAATTAAATGCTTTGGGGTCTTCTTTCTTTCAAACAGCATTTACTTTTCGGGCGCAGCAAATCCAAACCCCCGGGAAGAAGAAATCAGGCTGAAAGTGCTTCGGCGGGGTTTGGAGGTGGACATGCCAGAGCAAACCCCCGGGAAGCAGAAATCAGGCTGAAAGTGCTCCGGCGGGGTTTGGCGGTGGACATGCCAGAGCAGACCCCCGGGAAGCAGAAATCAGGCCGAAAGTGCTTCGGCAGGGTTTTGCGGTGGACATGCCAGAGCAAACCCCCGGGAAGCAGAAATCACGCTGAAAGTGCTTCGGCGGGGTTTGGAGGTGGACATGCCAGAGCAAAATAGAGCAAACCCCCGGGAAGAAGAAATCAAGCTGAAAGTGCTTCGGCGGGGCTTGGCGGTGGACATGCCAGAGCAAACCCCCGGGAAGAAGAAATCAGGCTGAAAGTGCTTCGGCGGGGTTTGAAGATATACGAATGAATTGGAAGACATACGAATGAATTGGGGTTCAATTTTTTTTGAAGATATACGAATGAATTGGAAGACATACGAATGAATTGGGGTTCAGTTTTTTTTGGAAGATATACGAATGAATTGTGGAAGACATACGAATGAATTGGTCTTCAGTTTTTTTGTTGGAAGATATACGAATGAATTGGAAGACATACGAATGAATTGGTGTTCAGATTGTTTTTTGGAAGATGTATGAATGAATTGGAAGACATGCGAATGAATTGGGGTTCAGTTTTTTTTTGGGAAGATATACGAATGAATTGGAAGACATACGAATGATTTGGGGTTCAGTTTTTTCTGAAAGATATACGAATGAATTGGAAGACATACGACTGGGGTGCAGATTTTGTTTTTGGAAGATATACGAATGAATTGGGAGACATACGAATGAATTGGGGTCAGAGCTGGACATGCCAAAACAAACCCCGGGAAGCAGAAATCAGGCTGAAAGTGTTTCGGCGGGGTTTGGAGGTGGACATGCCAGAGCAAACCCCCGGGAAGCAGAAATCAGGCTGAAAGTGCCTCGGCGGGGTTTGGCCGTGGACATGCCAGAGCAAACCCCCGGGAAGCAGAAATCAGGCTGAAAGTGCTTCGGCGGGGTTTGGAGGTGGACATGCTAGAGCAAACCCCCGGGAAGCAGAAATCAAGCTGAAAGTGCGCCGGCGGGGTTTGAAGATATACAAATGAATTGGAAGACATACGAATGAATTGGGGTTTAATTTTTTCTGGGAAGATATACGAATGAATTGGAAGACATACAAACGAATTGGGGTTCAGATTTTTTTTGGAAAATAACATATACGAATGAATTGGAAGACATACGAATAAATTGGTGTTTTTTTGTTGGAAGATATACGAATGAATTGGAAGACATACGAATGAATTGGGGTTCAGATTTTTTTTTGGAAGATATACGAATGAATTCGAAGACATACGAATGAATTGGGGTTTAGTTTTTTTGTTTGAAGATATACGAGTGAATTGGAAGACATAGGAATGAATTGGGGTCCAGTTTTTTTTGAAAGATGTACGAATGAATTGGCGTTCAATTTTTTTTGGGGGAAGATATACGAAAATGAATTGGAAGACATACGAATGAATTGGGGTTCAGATTTTTTTGGAAGATATACGAATGAATTGTGGAAGACGTACGAATGAATCGGGGCTCAGATATTTTTATTGGAAGATATACGAATGAATTGGAAGACATACGAATGAATTGGGTTGAGAGCTGGACATGCCAGAGCAAATTCCCGGGAAGAAGAAATTTGTCTGAAAGTGATTCGGCGGGGTTTGGCGGTGGACATGCCAGAGCAAATCCCCGGGAAGAAGAAGTCAGATTCAAAGTGCTTCCGCAGGGTTTGGCGGTGGACATGCCAGGGCAAACCCCTGGGAAGCAGAAATCATGCTGAAAGTGCTCCAGCGGGGTTTGGCGGTGGACATGCCAGAGCAAACCCCCGGGAAGCAGAAATCTGGCATGTCCACCACCGAACCCCGCCAAAACACTTTCGCCCTAATTTCTGCTTCCCGGGAGTTTGCTCTGGCATGTCCACCCCCAAACCCCGCCGAAGCACTTTGAGCCTGATTTCTTCTTCCCGGAGGTTTGCTCTGGCATGTCCACCCCCAAACCCCGCCGAAGCACTTTCAGCCTGATTTCTGCTTCCCAGGGGTTTGCTCTGGCATGTCCACGGCCAAACCCCGCCGTTTCCAGCCTGATGTCTTCTTCCCGGGGGTTTGCTCTGGCATGTCATCTCCAAACCCCGCCGAGGCACTTTCAGCCTGATTTCGTCTTCCCGGGGTTTGCTCTGGCATGTCCACCGCCAAACCCCGCCGAGGCACTTTCAGCCTGATTTCGTCTTCCCGGGGTTTGCTCTGGCATGTCCACCGCCAAACCCCGCCGAAGCACTTTCAGCCTGATTTCTGCTTCCCGGGGGTTTGCTCTGGCATGTCCACGGCCAAACCCCGCCGAAACACTTTCAGCCTGATTTCTGCTTCCCGGGGGTTTGCTCTGGCATGTCCACCGCCAAACCCCGCCGAAGCACTTTGAGCATCTTTGAGCCTGATTTCTGCTTCCCGGGGGTTTGCTCTGGCATGTCCACCGCCAAACCCCGCCGAAGCACTTTGAGCCTGATTTCTTCTTCCCGGAGGTTTGCTCTGGCATGTCCACCCCCAAACCCCGCCGAAGCACTTTCAGCCTGATTTCTGCTTCCCGGGGGTTTGCTCTGGCATGTCCACGGCCAAACCCCGCCGAAGCACTTTCAGCGTGATTTCTGCTTCCCGGGGGTTTGCTCTGGCATGTCCACCTCCAAACCCTGCCGAAACACTTTGAGCCTGATTTCTTCTTCGCGGGGGTTTGCTCTGGCATGTCCACCCCCAAACCCCGACGAAGCACTTTCAGCCTGATTTCTTCTTCGCGGGGGCTTGCTCTGGCATGTCCACCCCCAAACCCCGACGAAGCACTTTCTCCCATTCCCAGATTGGAAACCTCGCCGTCCCATACATGCTTTGAACCGGATTACGGATTACATCTTGGATTACGGATTCGACTCATTTGGGGCTTTTGATATACGGATTCCGAGATTACGGATTAAGGTAAGGCCCGCGGGCATTTGGAACAGCCTAGATAACTGTTCGGATTTTGTTCAGGGTTGGTTGGAAAATTCTGACAGAAACATGTACTCTCCGGTGTCATCGGACATGGTTGGTTGTTTAATCCTCAGCTACATGGAGGTGAACATGTTGCTTTGCCGTGACCAGAGTATTAAGTACTAAATCATATGTGCCATGTTCAAGTTACTTGGGCAAGGTGTCCATAAGTGGGGATGGCCATCAATCCATTCATAAGGATTGACATAACCACTATAAGGATTCCTAATCTGGAATGGATGACCACACCACATTAATCCCATGTAAGTGGACCATGGCACATATTGCCCAATTATGTAACAGCCCACTGGGGTTGAGGTGTAAGTAATAACAATAACAATAGGGGTTAATTCTCAGTAAGGGTAACTATCACAATATAGCCTTGTTTTTCATCTTTGGGCCCGCTAAGGAAGATGGGAAACCTTATTTCATCTTATTGCAGGCTAGAGAATTAGAAATTCATCAGATTAACATTTGGATTATTTTTCCATATATTGGGAATGTCATCACCCCAATTGACGAACTCCATCATTTTTCAGAGGGGTTGCTCAAGTACCAACCAGACATAGATTAACCCCTTTTTTCAGCATTCCCATGGGATGACTACCCCAAGGGCAAGGCCCCAAACTTTAATGATCAGGCCACTGCCTACCTCCATGCATCCGATGCCTGGCTGAACGTGGCCGAACTGTTGATGTTGCCAGCGAGAAAAACCGAAAATCTATGGGTTTCAATACTCAACTGATCTAATTTTGGATAATTTGGGGTACCCCCCATTTTAGGAAGGACGCCTGCAGTTTTGGATTTTGCCAGCAGCAACAACCTTCCATTTCGTTGGTTGTTTTCCCAGCCCCTGGAACTGATAACACCATCGACTCCATCTTTCAATTCAGGATGTGATCCATGGCGACCTAACGTCGAACAATGTTCTGCGACAAAGCCTTGATCTTGGAGAGGCCCAGTCGTACCGAGTCACACTGAGTTACTGGTCCCAGCTGAGAGACAATAAGTTAACTAAGGGAGCTTCCAAGGAGCGAGCTATGGTTCTATACTGTTGTATCAGTTGTATCCATCTACTCTTTGGGAGATATCATGAGAATTATATTCATGATGATGATGACGATGATCATCATCATAATCATCATCATCATCATCACCATCATCATCATCATCACAAAATACCAGAGGGTATTTCCATCGCAGGTTTGAACATCATGGCAAAGTCATCATATACGACATACTATGTCTACTATGTCTCATGTCCGGTTATGGCATATTTTCCATCATATCGCAGGCTTTTGCAAGAGAAAATCTCGGCAAATACGCTCTGGTAAACTTACACATAACTATGGAAAGATCCACCATTTTATAGCTGGGTAAATCAACTATTTCTATGGCCATGTTCAATGGTTTTTTGTATGTTTACCAGATAATATCCAACTATAGTGACCTCGCTGTGAGCTCGGAATCATGGCTAGTGATTCACCCAGAATTCGTAAGGGCAAGGGGGATACGTATCCCCATAGCTGGCCGAACTATTCAGGTTGTCTGGAATAATTTACCCAGATAACATTTGACATATTTTGTTGGTCAAGATTGGAGAACCAGGGCTCCAAAAAAACGGACTGAAACGGACTGGTCCTTCAGATTTGTCGTCCCATTGGGAGGTATCGGATTTTGACCCATGTAGTTTTTTTGCAATTAGTGATACACATGATCTATAAATGAAGATAAACTTGTAGTTTGCACTTCGTGATAATTATCATTACTAGTTTTACAACATTATACAACTATATATCGTATGAACATTATCATTATGATGTATTACTTAGTAATATCATTATCATTATCACCAATTTGTTTATATAGTTTTTATATGTTGATATATAAAATTCGAAATTCGAAAAAAAAAAAAACTGCCCCCCATCAAAAGCGTTAGAGCGAAAAACAGACGACTTTCGCGCCTGACTTTCGAATAAACTTCGAGTCCTCCAAAGGGAGGGTCCACTGTTTATCTTGTGGGTTGCTATAATACAAGATAACCATATATAAGTATAGTTATAGGGGCTGAATTCTATGGTTTATGCTAGATATATCATCTGTGAATGATAATGATTATATGATGATTACATATCTGCGTAAAGCAAACCCCATAGTTAGCGAACTCTTCAGGTTAGTGAAATATGATAATTTACCCAGACGGATTATGTATCTTAGATGTTTTTGTGGTATGGTTTACATGATCGACTAAGCATGGTTATGGTTTTATAATCTTATATATATAGCTCTATATGATATCATTTATTATCTATAGAACATACAGTATATTTTCTATATCATCATATGAAAATATTCACTGACCATGCTTCGACTAACCTCTTTCCCCTCGGACATCCGTGACATTCGACGAGGCGAAGGTGGTGGAAGAGGAGAGCGCAGTGTGCGACTCCTTCACTTGCAAAGTCTGTGACTCGACTCGATCTGTATGGAATCCATCTGTCAGAATTGATGAATTCTATGTACCTTTTTTTCCCATCTTTGCAAAGTGCACTATTTTTTACATAGGTACATAAGACATATGTTATTATTTACTAATTACATGTTTGGTATGTATATTTACCCTAGGGTAGACGAACATAGATGTGAAAAACATGGTTTCCATGATCTACCAATGGAATATGATTATTCATCTATCGCATCATGTACTGTATATATGTATATATGATATTATCCAAGGACGTGTGTATTGAGTTGGGCACTGACCATGATGAGATAGATGTAGAGATGGAGACAGATATAGAAATAGATTTAGAAATAGATAGAAAGAAAGAAAGAAAGATAGATAGATAAATATATCAATGGCCATTTCAGGAACCTAAATTGGAGGTACCTACCATATATAAGGCCTATGTAAGGCCTATGTAAGGGAATATCACCACAAAATATGGTCTTGTATGGTACAGTACCGATCCTGAAATTCCCATTGAATAGATATGTATATATATATATATACATAAGATGTGATAAGTATAATATACATATTTATATATGATAGATATGATATAATGCATTTATGCTGTATATATAATGTAATACTGTACATATATATATATATATATATTGCACAAAGATGGATGGATAGATGGATAGAGAATGCAAGCATATGTGCTTTGTTTGCTGGATGTGGCGACCCAAGCAAATTAGGACCCGGCCATGGGTCCTAATGGCTGGGAATGTTTTACAAAAGGCATATAGTTATTTTAGTACACTTTTTCGGGTATGAATTAAAGCATTGCCATGGCTGGTGGTTTGAGTATATGTGTTCCCGCATCCCTACTTTCAACCTCTGTTAATAGAAAGTGAAACTAAAGAATATGTGGGAAACCCACCGTTTGTCGATCTTTTTCCTTGGAAAATCATTGGTTTTCCACATTTGTATTAGTGCACCCCAGGGCAACTGATGGTTTGGATTGCTGCGTGGATTTCTGGGATCGCCTTTAACTTTGAGAATCAGCTGGATAATTCTTCCCCGGATTCCAATTCCATGATTTCCCATGTAAATTTTGGCAACAGAACTCGCAAAATGAAACCAGACAAAATAGTATATATGTAGTAGTAATTTTCGTGAAGTCCTGTTTATTTGCCCAATATGCGTTTATGGTCCAATTCTGTTAGCGGGGGGGGTCAATATGCGTTTAAGGTGTATCAAAAAAAAAAAATCGTGCGCCATGAACGCATATTGGGGAATCTAACCACTCATGTCAGGAAAACCCATTTACCAACATTTACCATGAATGCAGGGAACCATCGAAAAAAAATAGTACATGTTGCGAGGTCCATTTTTTGTGTAATATGTGTGTTTAATGTATTTTGGGTGGCAAGGACCTTAATTTCCCTTTTCAGTGTGAAATAAGATTTTGGCGGATTTCTGCCAGCTATACCAATCAACCATGTGATTTACTGGGTTTGAGGAAAAATACCATCGGATTGTGTGAGGATATCATCCGAATTCTCTCAGGATATCCACATATAACCTATATCAAGAGAAAGTTCTTGTGGCAGTCAGAAAATCCTGAACGTACATCAAGACAGTTTCCAAGATTTTTTGGATGTACATGATAAAACTGTTTAAAGGAAAATGAACAACATGGCAACATGTTCAAAGGATAAAATGGGGCATTTTGGAGGATGTCACTTTTGGAATCTGATGGAAATTTCGTTTTTGCGGATACCATCACAGTTTCCGAAGGATAAAACAATCTCTGAGGATCAGAATTTTCTGAGAAATAATTCTCTGACGGTATCATCATAAAGCATCTAGTATGTTCTAGGATTCTAGGATATCAGCAGACCTCTGGGGGATACATTCAGAAATTTCTGAGGGTCATCAGATTTATCTGAGGATATCATGAACCATTTCCGAGAATATCAGGATTTACAGATGATCATCAGAACGTTTGAAGGATATCATGAGGAGTTTATCAGGATATCATTTTCGCGACATGCATCAGGTAATTTTGAGCACGGAAAAAGAGGCAAACACAACAAGTCAAACAGCGCGTGCTGTATGTATACAAAATAACGGCATGCTTTGTGTTTGTTTCTCCTTTGAGAATCAGATTTGCCAAGGCTCATCATTCTGACAATCTCTGGATATATCTGGTGATTGAATATCAAATACATTTGATGATTATCATCATGCTTTGGTCTATTTTAAAATAAATATAGCTTTGATGGTCAGGGAAAAACAACAAAACAAGTAAAACACACTGCGTGTTGTCTGTGTACACAATAGGGCCGTGCTTCGTGCTTGACTTTGCTCTTGGAGATTTTTTTTTGCAACGATCGTCGTGCTGACGAACACCGGATATATCCATTGATTATTGGAATTGTCATTAACCGAAATTTCTGGTGATTGTCAAAAAAAATCTAAAGAATCCTCAGAATTTTCTGAGGATCGTCATCCTCAGAAATTTCTGAGGACCCGCAGAACTTTCTGAGGATTGTCATCCTCAGAATTTTCTGAAGATCCTTATGCTGAGAATTGTCTGAGGGTCCTCATCCTCAGAATTTTCTGAGTATCGTCATCCTCAGAATTTTCTGAGGATCCTCAGAATTTTCTGAGGATCGTCATCCTCAGAATTTTCTGAGGATCCTCATCCTCAGAATTTTCTGAGGCTCCTCAGAATTTCTGAGGATCGTCATCCTCAGAATTTTCTGAGGATCCTCATCCTCAGAATTTTCTGAGGATCCTCAGAATTTTCTGAGGATCCTCAGAATTTTCTGAGGATCGTCATCCTCAGAATTTTCTGAGGATCGTCATCCTCAGAATTTTCTGAGGATCCTCAGAATTTTCGCTCAATAAGCGTTTTTTTTCATGAAAATGTGCCAAAAAAACGCTTATTTTCAAACAAAAAAACGCTTATCGAGTGAAAATTCTGAGGATCCTCAGAAAATTCTGAGGATGACGATCCTCAGAAAATTCTGAGGATGACGATCCTCAGAAAATTCTGAGGATCCTCAGAAAATTCTGAGGATGACGATTCTCAGAAAATTCTGACGATGACGATCCTCAGAAAATTCTGAGGATGAGGACCCTCAAAAAATTCTGACGATGACGATCCTCAGAAAATTCTGAGGATCCTCAGAAAATTCTGAGGATGACGATCCTCAGAAAATTCTGAGGATGACGATCCTCAGAAAATTCTGAAGATCCTCAGAAAATTCTGAGGATGACGATCCTCAGAAAATTCTGAGGATGAGGATCCTCAGAAAATTCTGAGGATGACGATCCTCAGAAAATTCTGAGGATGACGATCCTCAGAAAATTCTGAAGATCCTCAGAAAATTCTGAGGATCCTCAGAAAATTCTGAGGATGACGATCCTCATAAAATTCTGAGGATGACGATCCTCAGAAAATTCTGAGGATGACGATCCTCAGAAAATTCTGAGGTTCCTCAGAAAATTCTGAGGATGAGGATCCTCAGAAAATTCTGAGGATCTTCAAAGAGTGTGAGGATGAGGATCCTCAAAAAAAGCTGATGATTCCTCAGGAAAATCTGAAGGCTTCTCCGAAAATTTTGAGGGTTCCTCAGTAAATTTGGAGGAATCTCCAGAATTGTTTGTTTGGTAACCATCAAAAAAGTTCTGATATATATATATATATGAAATTATGCTAATCAAGGATCAGTTTTTGTTGCAACACATCAGCTACAAAGTCCGAGGATATTTTGTAGCTGATATTTTCAGCGCAAATTGCGACTGTTTTCTGCGGATATCACCAGCATCTCATCATAACCTTTCTAAGGATATCATCGGAAATATCATCAGAAGTTTGTGAGGATTATCGGACCTGTCTAAGGATATCATCAGAATGGACTCATCAAAATTTCAGCAGAAATTTAGCACGTTACCAGCCATAAACTCTGGGGATATCATCAGGATTTTCTGATACCAGCCCAGAGGATCAGCATATAGTTTCTCATCAGGATGTCACATGATATTATATCACCAAAGTTTTCGGAGGATAACATCAGAATTTTACTATAGGGACCGTTTTTTTCAAAATTTGAGAGCAGCAACGCTTCAAACCGTTTGGCTTTGAAAGATTGGGGCGGTTGTCCTCAGACTTGTTTGTTCGTTATTGGTGCCCGCATGCCAACATGAATATGTTGTTTCTTCATGAAGCGTTTGTTCGTTTGACTTTCCGGGATAATGATAATAACATTTAGTTGTGAGAATGCTGCTCAGGATCATCCAGCGGATAAGATGCTCAGGATCATCCAGCCGAGAAGCATGCTATAATGAGATTCCATTGCAACAAAAATAAAACTTAAATGACTATATCAACGCAGATTGGCATATAGGAACGTGAATATTTTTGTGGTTCCGTCACTTCCAAACAGGCGATATGCAAATTTACAGTCTAATTTGTCAAAAAGGAAAACAGCAAATGTTGTTTTTCACTCTCCAAGCACTCAAAACGCATATAGCGCAATCATTATCAGAAAATTGAATAAACCTTAAGCTCAGGAATGGCAAGATCTGACAATGTTTGCGGGTTGAATGTCCGGGCAAGGTCCTGCACATACCACCGGGAAAACCACCTGCTCAATATGCGTTTTCAACTTAGAATCATCGAAAATTAAGCGCAAAAACCTTCCATTTTGAGCTTTCATGTAGTCAAAACGCTTATTGAGGGTCCACCCTCAGAATATTCGCTAAAATTAGGGTTCACGAAATTCCTTAATATGTAGAGAACCCAAAAATAAAATGCCGAAAAGTGTTTGCAGGATGATGCTTGGATGATGTTTTCTCCGTCATTGGGGCTT
>CAMXCT020002236.1:170000-571428 GCA_947184155.2 Cladocopium goreaui | reverse complement strand
ATTACATTACATTACATTACATTACATTACATTACATTACATACATACATACATACATACCATACATACATTACATACATTACATACATACATACACATACATACATACATACATACATACATACATACATACATACATACATACATACATACATACATACATACATACATACATACATCATACATTACATTACATTACATCATACATTACATTACATACATACATACATACATACATACATACATACATTACATACATACATTACATACATACATACATTACATACATACATTACATAACATAACATAACATAACATAACATTACATTACATTACATACATACATTACATATAATCATATATATATAATTATATACATATCTAGATACATACATTTATACATTTATAGGCTATACTATAGGTATATGCATATGTTCATAGACTGATTGTGTTTTAATGTTTTTGTTGGCTGCCCTCAAGCGGACCCATCCTTTTTGAATCAGGACCACCAGCCAAAAAGACAACACATTTTTTAAACGGGCCGAACAGAAAAGGCAATGAACATCAAAGTGCACAGAGACTCCAGGTATATGTACGTATATGTATAAGTATATATATATATACATACATACATATAAATAATCACATATATATAAAATGTATATAGATAGTGTTTTTTCAATAAACATGGCAAATCCTTGGAACCATTCCGTTGCGGCTGCCAAGTCGCCTTGGCACCTTGAAGCAAAAGGTGCTCTCTGCAGAAGCGGCAGCGCCATCTGGCATCAATAGCGGCATCAAATACATACATTACATAGCATTACAATAAATACCATAACATAACATAACATAACATAACATAACACTATAATATACAATAACATATAACACGATATACTATAATATAAAACATACCATACAATACCATATACATTACATAATATTACAATGCATTATATATATATATAATTTAATTATATACATACGTAAATCATGTAATTCTGGAAAGTGGATTGGGACCATCCCTCTCTTCGGGGGTGAACAATAAACCATGTTTGAAACCGACAAACAGAATCTATATTTATATATACACAAGCATATGACTAATTCTGGTCATACAATCCGGAGATATGTATATATATATTTGTGAATATGTATATATATATATTATGTATATATATTTTTTCATATACAATGTGGGCAACCCAATGATAATAAATAACCTACCATGTGGGGATAGTTTATACCACCCATTTATGGTGATTTTGTTGTTTTTAATTATTGGGTTTACCACATTGTATATCATATATATCATAGTATATCATAGTGTCTATGTAGTGTCTTCATCTGCTTGCGTAAGTGCATATGGTATGTAGGCTGCTGTACTATGTGTATAATATCGGTATGATAGATGCGTTTATTCTACAATAACATTACACAATAAGACAATCATGATAGCATAGTACCAAGATTCACCAATGGATAGGGGTGGATCATAAATAGGATATCTTTACGATTCTTGACACACTGTTGCTGTGTTGGGGCACAACGGGCATAACCATTGGAAGCTTGGACAGCAAAACAACTTACAAATCTGGTTGATAATCGAGCCATCACCATCCATCCCCAACATCTGAAAGTCTTTTGAAACATGATGCAATCTAAATAGATGATGGTAATCTAGCTTTAGTTTCAATCATGATCCATCACCATCCAACTCTATTGGCAAAGAAAGTCCTCGCAGAAACGCTACGTGTGGTGCCCTTGTCGCCCAAGGGTTTCCGTCTCGCACCCGAACGCGCCTGCCATCGCACTCATCCTTTTTGCCCATCGCCTGGGGGACACCAATAGATCTTCAAAATAGGGTCGAATCAAAAAGGGAAGATCTTTTCAGGACTTGTGGTAGATAATGGTATTGTAGATACATGTAGATACCATAACTGCAATACCTGATGCCGAACTTCAGGACGAATTTTCAGGGTGGGGCCTAGTGAATCCTTCCAGTGTCCAGAGGTTCCAGAGGTCTGGGGGTCACGACATCTGAGAAACTGCAGGTCACCTGGGAGGGTGGATGCATAAGAGAACTTCCCCGGGAAAACATATGGCAGTGTGTCAATACCAATAGTACCCCTTATGGATGTTCACATCAAAATAGCTGGGATTTGGCTGGATGTTCATCCCACTATAGTAATGGTATTTTCATAGGTATTGATCCATAGCCATATGGATGCAGGATCATCCCAGGAATGATCCACTGCTTCACAGCTGGCAGCAATGGCTGGGTGCAGGACACATCTTTGCTGGCTTACTTTTGCCATCCTTAGGGGGTGCATCGTCATCCAAATTGTGGCATCTGGGTTCACCATACCTTCAAAAACCCTTCCAAACATAATATTTTTCGCAGGAAATGGCTAGGTATAGGATGGAGACGGATGGTATAAATGGATTTGGTCAGGTCAATGTAGGGTGCCCGAGAATTTCATGGTCTTGGCATAGTAAATTGAACCTTCTCCCAAGCATCAAGGAACAAATTCTCGTGTTTCCAACATGTTGTTAGCTTCATGGTACCAGGTAGGTTGGAAAATCAAAGTTATGAACGGAACCATCAACCAAAGAGATACTGGCTGGCTAATATATTTGATATGTTCATTATATATATATACTGTATATATACACCTGTATATATATACAGGTGTATATCTATATATGTATATATTATATAGTGTACATAACTATATACACATATAGTTAAATAGGTAGATGGGGACGATTCCATCATGGCCACAATGTTTGTGAATTTACTATATATATATATCCATTTCCATGGGTGACACCAACCGGGCCCACAGCTCGTAAAACCCCTGAGGGCTGAGGCATTTCGAAGTTCGAGGCCACGACCTGGCGTGGAAAGGACAGCCTTCGCCAAGGTGTTTGACCCTGGCGTAAACTAACAGTTCGATGTGGAACATGCAGCATGTGTAGATTAATTTCCGAAGGAAAACCGCTGGTTTTCGACATCGATGTTAGTTTACCCTAGGATCCCTAGGGTAATCCAGGGATCCAATTTAGGATGGTCTATACTTGAAAGGTTCGGAAAACAGCAAGCTCTTCTTGGGGAGCCCAAGTTTGTAAACCCACCATATTTGGGAGTGGTTCAGTTCGGAGACACTATGACACTTTCATATCCAGATGGTTTCCAAGTCCTACAGTAACATGTGGTGGATGCTCGCTTAACCCAAGCTGTACAGTACTGATTCCCAAATCTTGACATGGAAAAACAACATACAGCAGCGCCAGAAACCCTGGCTCAGTGCTGGATCTGATCGTTTTAGGGTCCCTGGCCATTTTTTGGGAAATTATAGTTTTGACTAGTGTGGTAAACAGGTGTACGGCAAACATAATACTCGACCAGCACCAATTTTACCAGAAATGATTACAAACAGGTGGAAGCCCTACCCATCCCTACCCAACTTTAAGCATGTTGAGTTAGGTTTAGTACATGATTGCAGATTTTAGGGCATATCATTCATATTATGGATTTGTTTTGGCAGGTTACGGGTGTTACGTTCAGGGTCTACTTCCATGTAAATAGCTGAGCATAATGGTTACATATGAATAATTATATATTACTTAACTATATATTACTTAACAATAATAATAATTGATCTTATCTTATAGCACTCCACAAAAAAGATAGGACTGGACAGCTTAGGACAGTAATATCCTATTAAAAAAAATAATTGTCCTATTTTTTGTCGGGGGTTACTATACTATCATCAGGAAATACTGACAATCATAATAAAAACTATTCATGGTGAGAATCATAGTCATTGTGAACTTATCATATCAACGTACCAGTACTATATTCAAACAATATAACTATTCATGGTTAATCATAACATAACTATTGATCAGGAATTTAATATATGGTTACGGTATGTTATGGGTCAAAACCCTGGTACTCTAGGTACCCTAAGTCATAGCTGGTTAATGGATGGTTACTCCCCCAGTCATATGGTAACAATAGGTTTTGACCGATCCCCATATCAACTTACGATTCACCTCAGGCGGATTTGCCCAAGAGCCGCAGCCCCAGTTCTGTGCCTCTGCATAGCTCGGCAGGGAGGCGCGCAGTCCTGCAGTCAACTGATGCATTGGGCATGGCCGTTATGGCCGTTATGGCCGTCTATCTATTTATTGCATGTATGTGTATATCTATGTGTGTATACGCATAACTATGGATGTGACCAGTTCGAAGCCTTTGATTATTTAGATGACTGTCCTGTTTATTGTTGATGATACTGCAGTTGTCTGGCCACTTTTGCCTATCCTGGTCACTGTTGATGTGCCCCTAGCAAAAGGCGGCATTCTTGCCCATCATCATCCGGTACTGGCTGTATTCCCAAGGGACCCTGTAATTTGGAGATGGTCACATGTCCATTTACCAGCCTCACTTCCACCATCCATTTCCTGGCGAAAAACCCTATGGAAAAACCCTGGTTCTTGGATGTGCATCACACTTAGTAGTGGATTATCATCCACATATATTCATGTATATATATATATAAATTATATATATATATATTCTACATATATTATAATATACGTAATCCCACAGAATGAGATATTCCATCTTTTCAACGGGGCATAACCCATTGAAGTGGGATGCACCCCCAAGTTCCGCAATCCTTGCAGCGGACCGGGTTTTTGGCGTGACCTTGGATAACGTGTGAGAATTAACCCAGGAATATGGGATATCGAGGTTTAATGGGGTTTCCATACATGGAGGTACCCCAATAGCTGGATGGTTTATAGTGGAAAAGCCTACAGTATTTCTTGATGGATGATTTAGGGGTGCCCGCGGAAAGGGACACCTCCAGATGAACTAGCAACATAGGGGCTGATTTTCTTTGGAAATGTTGGGAACAGGGCAGCAATGGTGGACTTGTTCTTGCTGGACATTACTAGCGATTGGAGTTGGTGGTGCGAGCTTCACCAACCATTGGCTGATCATGAGCCCAAGGTGCCCAAGGTTAGAAACATTTAGAAACTGCCTTAGGCTGGGCTTTGCTTGAATCTGCAAACAAAAAAAACTATGGATTCAAAATCTTGAGATATTTATTCATAAAACATCACCTTGTCATCATGTCAGAAAACCCAAATGAACAGTGTTCAAAGCCCTCGCTTATCCCTTATTAGTTGAGAACAGGATTCGCATATGGGTCATAGTTCATTATAAACCAGGGACCCAAGGGAGTACAATACCCTAT
Source organism: Cladocopium goreaui (assembly GCA_947184155.2). Lineage (NCBI taxonomy): Eukaryota > Dinophyceae > Suessiales > Symbiodiniaceae > Cladocopium > Cladocopium goreaui. The sequence goes on along the minus strand of CAMXCT020002236.1, from coordinate 566,158 downwards.
GATCATCAAACAAATGGATTAAGAGCCCCATAGGGTGACCAATCCCATGTAGCCACTATCATTTTTCCCCATACCAGTGCCCGTTAGTACAGTGCTGGTTGTGACTCTATGCATGACCCAAGACTTTGCAGTACGCTTAAAGGTTAAAAAAAGGTAGATCACACTTGTTTGGTGGTAAGAAAACCCCCAAAATGTTGATGCCTTCCTCAAAACCAGGGTCAAGTGGGGGTCTGCTCAGCCCGACCAAGCGTTGTCTGTGCAGAAGAAGGTCCTGGCCAATTCTCCAAATTTGGGATGATTGGGAAATAATCATCCTACCATGGGATTCCTGGAGTTCGACACATATAATCCGCATAAAAAATGTTGGTATGTCACCTGTCTCAGTCACAAAGCAAGACTCAGGCATTGGTGTAACATGAGCTCCAAGATGGATTAACTGAACCCTATATACATATATATGTATATATATATGTCTATATTATATATATATGTGTGTGTCTATATATTTATATATACGCGTCCTATCCTATCCTAATCATATTAATTGACCACAACACATATGTTCCTGCAGGTGGGTTTGTCCAAATGATGAAACACCGTGGAATTCAAGGCAATTTGAGTTATGGGGAGTCTAAGGCCAACCACTTTACAGGTATGCAACAGAATATATAACACTATTGTATGTGTCTGTGTGTCTGAAAACAATAGATTTTCTCATTATATATTGGGTAAACCATGATTTACCAATGGATTTGAGGGTAACCTATTTGTCCCATGACATTCCATCCTATATCCCATCATACACCCCATCACATAATTATATGTGCACACCAAATTGTCTAACCAATTGAAGGTTGGTGGTGTATCTCATTAAATCACCATTAAATCCCTGTTGTTGATGGGTAAACCAGCAATTCTCAATCGCTAAATCTCAATTTGCCCTGGTTAAATCCACATTTTCCACTGACTAAATCCACAAATTTCAATGATTAAATTAACATCCAAATTTCCGTGAAGCTTAAATGCTTCCCCAAAGAATCATCTCTCATTTTCAGGGGCCTTCGCCATCGTTTCTTTTAACGGAGAAAAAACGAAAAAAACATCCTGCGATTCATCGCTCCTGGCATCGCCCTCCGCCTGCAAGGGCGGATCTGTTGAGCGTTGGATTCAAGCTTCGTGATGTTGTGCTAAAGCCAGTAATATGTAGTTAATGATGGTGATTTATGGTGATTAATGGTGATTCATGGTGATTAATGGTGATTAATGATTTAATATGGGTAAAACAATGCCATTTTTACCATCCATGACCGGGAATGGTAGACATAGCACCTATAATAATGGTGATGACTGGGGGATGGTTTATCGCTTTGTTTTTACTCACATTCATGTTATTAACAGTAGTGTATGTTATCGTAAGGTTACTTAGTGAATGGTTGTTGGGTGTACCTCACAATTGTAGTCTCTGTTTCATCACTTTTCTGGGGCGATCCAGAAGTAAACTAACTATGATTGTGGAAGCTATGGCCCATAGTTTGCTCTATGATTTACTTCTACAAATGGTGGTTTTCCATAGTTATGCGTTAGGTTAGTGATGTTGTCTAATGATATATGTGTAAGAAGACTGGAAGAAAATAGTAGAATTATTTGGGATATCTATCATCACTTTATTGTTATCTACTGATTCATACATGATTTGTAGATGAAGAGAACTATCTAGGATATTTCGGATTTATATGCATGCATGAATCATGAATTTATCTATGGATGTATCTATATACATGTATTGGTACCAGTGTTTAAGGAACTTAAATTTAAGCGACAAACATGAGATTGAATCAACCGTAATGATAGATTCAGCCAGCTCAACTTGAGAATTTCACCCGCCAACAGTTCTGACTCATTGCGGAATGTCAACAGGTCATATCGCGAGTGCTATCCAACTACTCTTAACCTATATCTGCAAGGGTTACTACCGTTAAAAAAACTTTGCATCATAGTTTATCAGTGGATAATGATCCATATATTTCACCTGTAAATGATTTGGACCACATATCAATAGGCATGGTAATAAATAACAACCCATGATAATCCATTAAGCACTATAATCCCCATCATTCCGGGTAAATATGTAAATAGTAATCAAACTAAACAAAAATGTTGTTTTTGGATGATTCCCCATACTTAGCATCATTTGCAGTGACGTTGCTGAAAACCTTACGATTTACCCAAATATGATCATGTCAGATATGTGCAAAGGTTAAATTCTTACTTAACCCACAACATACGGTTTAAAACCTCATGTTGGTTGGTGGTTTATATTTACCCTCCACTAAACTGACGGTAGTTTTTCGGAAAATCCACCATTTGTAGATCATCTCACTTAGTAACTGGTTCTATAATAACCCTGGTTAATAAGTCCCCTAAATTTCGTGGCTTGTCCCATAGATGTAAAATAATGTATATTATCATATCTATGGGTTGTAACTTCTAAGGTCTTATAACTATGGTTACTAACCCGTTATGATCTCTGGGATGATCCTCCAAAGGTATGATTGGTAGCCCAAAAAAAGGTCTCCATGATCTTCACATTGTAAGCTCAATCATACCCTCGGGTAATCAAACATGGCGTGCTGGAAAATCCACCATTTAGATTTAGTTCATTGATTTTTCCATTGAAACCTCCATTGAGTTCGGGGATGTTCAATTGCCATGTTTGATTACTGGATGGTATTCCCACTACCTGGAGGATCATCCGATTTGGTAACTGGCTACCCCTGGTTACTAATTAAGTGGGATTATGCCATGATAATAGCCCAGTTCTACTAGTGAACAACCATTTCAGCGATCCGTGGGATGATCCTCCATGGCCCCTGAGGGCCCTCCGCCTCACTACAGAACTCGCTGGGCAGCTGCTGCAGGTCGCTTTTGGAAAAGCTTCGGAAGAAGCCTCGGAGATGGTGCCCATTTTTCGACCGGGGAAGCTACCCAGTCATGAAATCATGGGGGTGTTTTTTGTGGATGGAATTATATGGATGTGTTATGATGTGTTGATATAGATTTGGCAGAATCTACCCCGTTCCCTCCAGAAATCAAATATGGTTCGCTGGAAAATCCAAGCAGAACGAATGTATATAATGTTCATGGGAGAATCATCGAACAAAATGGGAAATTCTACAGCACGGCATGGTTGATTACCAGAGGGTAATCATGAAATCATGAGGATGATAAGGGAATTTCATGGTGGTGGATATGTTCTACAAATCATGTTTACCGGTAATTCATATGTGGTCAAGGGACCTACAGGTTCTAACATATATATATATGTATACATATATATATATGTTTAAATATATATATATGTGTGTGTCGTTATATATCTATATATCATGCCATGAGATGCGCCATCGTTTTCATGATGAAGTCATAGCGGATCGCTCTAAGGCCTGGGGCCCCACACTTGCCAAATAAGTCGAAATGTCGTCTTGCTCAGCTCCTATGCCGCGAAGAGTTCTGGTAGTCTCACTGGTAGTCCACAAAAAATATCAACAGATTTTGCTGGTGATGGATGGTTATGGTTAGTTTGCACTTATCGAAGGAAGTTTAGAAGTCAAACTTCCGACAATATGGACAGATGGAAAAGCAGAGGTGGGAAGAGGCAGAGAAGAGAAGAGAAGAAGAGAGAAGATCAATGAAGACCAGAGAAGAGATGGTGCAAAAGTAGGCTCGCTAAAGCGGCGGGTGCGGAGCCATGTGGTCAGATGAGAGATGAAAAATTGCACGCTGTTGTGGCACGAAGCCCATTTCCAAGTCAAAATGTACAAAACACCTCAGCTCCGGAGCACTTTTAGAAGTTGAGATGTCGAAAAAGTTCACGCCGTTGTGGCGCGAAGCACATTTCCAAGTCAAAATGTACAAAGCACACAAGGTCCGGACCACTTTTGGAAGTTGAGATGTCAAAAAAGTGCACGCCGTTGTGGTGCGAAGCACATTTCGAAGTCAGAATGCTAAAAAGACTAGATGCTCGGACCACTTTTTGAGGTTCAGATGTGGTTTTGCGTGGCAGGCGCAAGGGATCATGTACCTTGTCAAAAGTGAGCAAAACGTGAAAGTTTTGTAGCATGTCCAAAAACGATGGCAGGCGTGGGACATTTGAAGAGGATCTGCAAAGATGCATTTTCCGTGGCAGGCGCAGTACAAGAGACATGTTCATCAGAGCTGTTAGGAGATCCGGGCGCTGATTTCCTGAGAAGGGTTGCATTTTGGAGCATCAGATCTTCAGGTTTGCTGAGATGATTTTGCGTGACAGGTGCAGCACTTCGTATGACCTGGCATCAATTTTTCGTGGCAGGCGCAGTACTTTAGACAGGTGGGGTGGAAAAATCGCAAAATGCATTTGTACGAGGCCGTCAGCTCTGCACTCAACTTTCTATGTTTGAAGGAAGTCTCGCAGAATTGCTTCGTTTTTGATGTTGTCAACTTCAAAAAATGAGGAAGTCTCGCAGAATTGCTTCGTTTTTGACGTTGTCAAGTTCAAAAAATGAGGAAGTGTCAAGTTCAAAAACTGAGGAAGTCTCGCAGAATTGCTGCGTTTTCAAGCTTGCAGATAGACAGATAGAAAGATAAACAATTACAACTGCAACTACAACTACAAGTACCACTACACTACACTACACTACAAATACAAATATACTACGCTACGTTACACAACACTAATTACACTACGCTACACTAATTACATCTAATTACGCTACACTACACAAATTAGACTACAACTACTACAACGGCAACTACTACAACAGCAGCAGCAGCAACAACAACAACAACAACAACAACTACTACTACTACTAACTACTACTAACTACTACTAACTACTACTAACTACTACTAACTACTACTACTACTACTACTACTACTACTAACTACTACTACTAACTACTACTAACTACTACTAACTACTACTAACTACTACTAACTACTACTAACTACTACTAACTACTACTACTACTACTAACTACTACTAACTACTACTAACTACTACTACTACTACTACTACTACTACCATCACCACCACCACAGCTACAACTACAATTACAGCTACACTACATTACACTAATTAAATTGCGGTACATTACAGCTACAAATACAACTACAACTACAAACTACGACTACATTACACAACACTACACTACACTAATTACATTACATTACGCTACAACTGCAACTACCACTACATTGCTCTACACGACATTACACTACAACTATAACTACACTACTTTACACTACAATACACTAGACTACGCTACACTATACCATGCTACAGTACACAACACTACAGTACACTAGAATACACTACACTAATTACACCACACCACAACTACAACTACAACTACACCTACAACTACAACTGCAATACGCCACACTACATCCAGCAGTTGTGGTGAGGTGACCACTGCAACCATTGCAACCACTCCAGAAAACACAACTCCAACCACCTTTCGGTCCATCAGTGGATTCGCTCTGCCATCCGTGATTCACAACAACCCACCTCTCCTTTTTCGGTTTCCTATTTTTGAAACTTCCGCCACCGCCTTGTGCGGTACTACTGGTAGCAAAGAACATCAAAGAACTAATGGATTATGATTACAGTAGACTACCGATCCAAGCTTGGGGATGCTAAGTGGCAACTGGGAGTAGCTTGTGCAACAGCCCCTTGTGGGGATGGATAACCGTCCTCGTCTGGGCGGAAACGATGGATATTGCCATGGATGGGCCGTTTCCATGCCTGGGCGTCATTGAGCCGTTTGACCATCCCAAATCATAAGTGTGCATGTATGACACATGAAACTATGCATATCTAAATACATGTGTGCCATGGTCAAAACATATATGGCCTATGGTCATTACACCATGATTGGAAGTCGTGATTCTGGCCATTGTTATGGTTCCCGCTCAATGGTAGTAATACCATCCCCATTATGGGTAGATAATCCAACTTCTGTCCGTGGCACGGATCATACATGCAACTGACATGCAACCATACACATAATACGTTATTATTACGTAGTATACCATTATACTTGGAACTATGATTTTTGAATATAATAACTGACCAATAGTGTTGTGTTAATGAGTCAATCAGCACGATGGATTACATGATACAGTAATTCATTCGTAATACCATGTAGACAAATAGTGATTATTGATTATAAACACCCATTTAGAAACATTATATATATATTATATATATATATATGTGTATATGTATAATTATATATATATATATCGTTACAGACGCTGATATTATATGATTATGATGATGATGGTGATGATGATGATTATGATGATCATCATCATCATCATCATTCTACTTGTGGATCCACCATTTTAGGAAGCTCGGGCTGCCGGCTGATGCGGCGCAGGGCTTGGTTCGAAGGCCTGGGGAACAATAAATGAGGGGTTCACGAAAAGATGGCACCTGGACTGCGCAAGATAAGATGGGACATCGAGCAAATGTCAATTTGTTTTTTGATGTCATTTCAATCGGTGGGTTTCCCAGAATGTGCCATCTTAACGTGCCTGACCCAATAGGGAACATGATGGGGATACATTGGGATTCTCATGGGAATACAAAGCGAAGGACCAACGAGGTCCCAAGGATCCCCGCTGGAGGAATTCATCGATGGAGGATTTTCGAGCAGACGAAAACCAGGGATGGGTCGAAACCTACCTGGGGACCAAAACCTACAATATATGCAACATTTGGAAGGAATAGCCTCTCATTTGCATTCATTTGCTATCTATTTCGATGTTCACCAGCAATACGGAGTTTTGACCCGTCCCCATTTCTCTTCCAATCCCTTTCTCAATAGATGATTATAGATGGCCCTCGGAATCCGGTTCCGCAATCCTCCGGGGCTGTCTGAACCGAGCTGGAAAAGCACACATATCACCAGGAAGACGTATGTTCGGCTGGCTTACCACATAATGTAATTGATGAATAACCATTATAAATGAATGGTGTTTCATAATGATCTTGATAATGATAATGATTATTGTGAATAATGATCTTGATTAGCTGATCATACATCCCGGGGCATCAGAATCATCATCTGTCCAGCCACAGTCACTTTGACTTCAACACCTCCAGGGCTCTGGCTCCAGCAGCATCAAGGGCCACGTAGGGCGGGATCGCCCCTGCCATGCTGAGCCCGAAAAACGGGTGGCATTAGCAGCGTACAGGATGTCCGAATATGGTGTATAACATTCTATCATATTCTATCTACTTGTGGCGTTGATGGAATGTCTTCCTTGCTGGGTCGACATATACAGATATGCATGATTTGAAGATATTCCACCTACTCCAGGATATGTATATAGACACACACACACTTATATTTCTGGGGTGTAATTATATATAATTATACAATATTATACATACAGTAAAGACGTAAAGAATCGTAAAGATATAAAATGGAAATAACGTGCAAACCTTCACATCTGGTCGAAAGACTGCACCCCGTCCTGACTCGCCACAAAAGCCGAGCCAGTCACATTGAAGATGTCGTCCTGGTGGATTTCCCATTTGGAAAACACAAGAAACATTGGGAGATGGGAAAAATATACAACATATATATATATAATAATTAATATGTATATATTGTATATATACATTATATTATGTATAATGCTGTATGTTTTTTCCTCAATCTACAGGATTCAGCAAGTTTTGGATGGGGGAAAACCAATTCCCAAGAATTGATGTTGTCCTTTTGCCAAATTGAACTGCAGTTTTCCGGTACAGCATACGCCCTTGTGCACAATGTCACTTGGTGTTTTTCTGCCCATCTTTCCATTCCAAAAAAACATGTCAACAAACTTGGGATCCTGGGAAATGTAGCTGGTTTCGGCCCCTGTCAGACAGCCAGTTTCCACTGGACCTATGATGATATCTGCAACAATGTATATTACATTCACGCAAACATATCTACACACACACATATATATATATAACCCTGGGGCAAACTAACATAGATGTGGAAATTCCACTATTAGATTAGATTGTTTCCCAAGGAAGCCATTGGTTTTTCACATCTTTCTGTTAGTATACCCTAGAGTAAACTGCTAATTAATTATGAACAGGACATTTGACCAAACCTAGTGAAATCAGTTAAAACTTTGGTGACGAGAACACATTGACGGCATGGCAGCCCATGGCTCCAAGTCGCTGTTCACAACAATGCCCAACCTGAGGGCTGGTTTGCTTTGCCACGCTGCGTTCTACACAGGGTGCAACAACTTTTTGTCATTGTTTTTCCTTGTTTTCAAGGGTTGTAGGGTCTATTTAGTTTACTTCTACAGAACTTCTACAATCTTCTATGCCTATCAGGGCCATGTAATGCCATGTAGATGGCTGCATTGTGACATGGATGATCAAAGGTAGCATACTACGATCTGTTGCTGGGAGGTTTCAATCCAAGCAGAAATATCAAAGATGTCCTGAGCCAGGGACATGATTTTCACAAACACTGACTTAAAACCAGCACCCAAACATTGCTTCCATGCGTATGGTATCACATCGTGATCCCCATGAAATGATGTTTGGCAATAAACATGGACTAATAGACTCAATAGACATCATATCCCCCCATGTTACAGTATCATATGTTATCCCCATCCCATCCCTATCTTTTTCCGGCTGTTCCATCATTTCAGGCTGTGACTGAAGAACTAAGACCTTGTCGTACTTCAAGCTCAAGGCCCGCAGCATGGTCAAACGTTCGTCCTCCGCAAAAGGACGGAATTTTTCAGTGGAAACGTCCTAAAAACGAAACAAATCAATGGCCATTTTAGGGACCAGTAGAGATACGTATACCACATATAAGGCCTATTTTGTAGGGCTATGTAAGGGAATATCTCCACAAAATATGGCCTTACATGGTACAGTGTTTCCATTTTAGGGTCCTGAAATATCCTGAAATTCTCATTGAACACATGGCTATTGGACAGCTATGATTTATCCTAAGGTAAACATACAAACAGATGTGGAACAGCCATGGTTGGAAACCCCAGGAAAATCGTCTACAAATGGGGAAGTGCTCAGATGGAACTGTTAGTTTACCCTGGTAAGATATTCAAGGTATGGAGATATGATTTGATGTATGGATTGATGTATGGATTGATATTGTAGGCCATAGCAAGTCATAGTGAGGTTGTTGTGTGGTCGCTATATAGATAAATGATTCAGGTGGATGACACTCATGACGCCACAGCTTGGGCCTCGCGCCGTTGAGACATGTGGATTCGATAGTAAAACATGATTCGTTTGAGAATGGGTGAAAACAGTGAAGAATAGTCTTAGGTTTGTTTTGATAAGTCTTCTTGATTTCTTTCCTGGTACCAATTGCATTGTATTTGCAATGGTTTGGAAGCAGAACCTGTCATTTTGCATGGTATTTGCTACCTTGTGGCATGTTCACCTTCCATTTTGCAGAGTAGTTGCTATATTTTTTGGCACATCAACCTCTCATTTTGTATAGTATTTGCTAGATGTTGGTACTTCAAACGTTCATGACCTCTCATGTTGCATGGTATTTGCTAAATGTTGGTATTTCACACGTTCATGTGGGTTTCATTTAGGGTTTCATTTATAGGGTTTCATTTAGGGTTTCAATCAGGGTTTCATTTAGGGTTTCATTTAGGGTTTCTTTAGGGTGTCATTTGTCTTTAGGGTTTCATTTGGGGGTTCTTAATAGGATGTCTTTGGGTTTCATCTAGGGTTTCTCTAGGGTTTCAACCAGGAGAGAATAACGCAACAAATAAAGAAACGCAAAGAGACAGTAAAGAAAGGAAGCAGAAAAGCAAAGGAGCAGGAAGAAGCAAAGCAGCAAAAACGCACGACTGCAGAAAAAGAAGATGTAGAAGTAGTAGAAAGGCACAGCAGAACAGCAGAGAAGGAGGAAAGACAAAAAAGCGGAAACGCAAAGAAGCAGAACAGAAAGAAGCAAAAAAACAGAAACAGCAGAAAAGAAGGACTCTAAAAAACCCTAAACTTTATCCAGCCAAAAACAACTAAAATAAAATAGCCATCCATTTCGCATCCATTTTAGGTCATTGACCAGCAAAGTTACCAGCAGCTTGACCCTGGGAGGAGAGGAATCCAACAAAAAAAAATCACAGCACTGGTCCAGAATTGATAGAAATCACTATGATACTATTCAGTGATGGTTGGTGGATGTTGGTGGTTTACTAATCCAATATTAAACATTATAAACCACTAGTAACCAATATTAAACATGATAAATCCAGGTTACTAATCTCCTTGCACTGGTCACAGTATTCGGACCAAACACCCAAACCCTGTGTCACATGTCATGATGTCACATGGTTGGATCTCCACACCAGAAACTGCACATGGGAACAGCAATGCCTCACTTTTCTGATTTAATCAGGCTCGAAAAAAAGGAACAAAGCCCCCAAATCATTGCTTTAGTATGTATATATATATATCAATCACTATTATATATTCTCATGTGTGTGGATGTGTATCTGTATATATATACTGTATATATATACACACTGTATATACGATGTTATTTTGACCAACTATATTAAATGATAGACCCCACAGCCTCCAATGGTCCAAGGCCAGTGAAACGGCCAAACGGCACCTGAATGATGTTCCTGTTGAGCACTTCTAGCCTGGGAAATTTCAGAAATGCTGGAGACATCGGATGTAATTCTTGGGCTATTACATGTAGCCATGACGGATCCATGGTGCTGGCATATATGCTAACATAAAGGGGGTATATTGATGGGATCCATGGAGCACCATATATAGCAGCACCATGGATCCGTCATGGGTACATGTCATTTTTCTTCTTAAGATCATGGCAAACAATGTGTGGAGACAGAAGAGGTGGTTGTGACAGAAAAAATCACCCATGGAGGATCTTCCATGACTTAGCACCGCCTGGAGAATCCCTTGGCACCAGCCCATACTCTTGGCCAAAGTCAGCCAAGGAGCCATGAACCTCTTGAAGGTTCCAAGTACCAATAAGGTCGCAAAACCTGTCATGGCCATGTGGTCGCGAGATTCCCAAACAATTGGCAACGCTGCTGTCCACTCATCATTACTGCGAAGCGAACGGTACACATACCATCTGGTTATTTAACATAGCCATGGAAAATGGCCCATTTATAGATGATTCTCCCATTAAAACCTCCATTTATAAGGGATTTTCCATGGCTATGTTAGTCATAACCAGAGGGTAATTCAAATAAGGTCATTAACAAAGGTCAAACTTGGGTCGCTCTAAAAGGTGATGAGAATCACCCAACCGAATCCATTGGTTTTTCCCACCCAATCATAGACAGTCAACATGCCCTAAATCGAGTGGTGGAAGGGTGGTTCCTTTTTTTGCCCGTAACAAACCCGTTAAGGTCACTTTTAAGTACAAAGGTGGTTGAATCACCATCATTGGTATGTTGGTTATATCCCCACGTTTTTCTCCAATATACTCCCATTACTATCGAAGTAACCACCCATTTCTATAGTGGGGACTTCCCAAATCTCCAATGACACAACGCCCAGAACACCACCACAGGCAGCACTGCCCAGTCCTCCAGAAAAGCTGCAGGAACCGCTGGTCCATGGATCAGCACTCGCTCCTGCACTGAAGAATGTGGCGATTCCCGAATTCCCGACAGCCGTCTAGACAGGATCATTAAAGGAATCAAAACCTCGTCAAACATATGGATGGTTCTTTTGAGTTTCAAACAATAGTATGTACAATCACATAATGAGCACATACTATGTAAATACACACATATACTGTGATCTATTGTGTATGTATAGGAATTGAAAGAGATAAACATTTCTGCAGGATGTTAGTTCGATGATGCTTCCCCCAGAAATTCCATGGTTTCCCACCTTTTGTCTCTCGCCCGAAGTGTGTATATATATATATATCTCTCTCTCTCTCTACACGTATAATTATATGTACACAATCACCCTGAAGTAATTAAATAAAATCTGGAAACTTCCAAAAAACTCACTCCAATGGCAAAAAAAACATGAACATCCTTGTTATATCTACTTTAGGATGATCATATCATAGCATATCACATCATGTCGTATCATATCGGATCATACTATATGACATTACGTTGTATTATATATATATATATAAAGTATAGTACATTCTTGAAAGTTTATATTTTTTCACAGGCAGCGCCGTAGCTCGTTTCAGCCTTTTTTTTCGGGACTCGTAACTTAACTCGTCGTTTTTTTGACGCACGGCTCGGTCCTTCACTCCGCAGTGCTTGTCGAGACCTCGGCAAGGACTTCAACAGCTGCAGAAAGAAGCTTAAGAAAACTGTTCCAAAAAAAGGGGATGTCATGGGATTTCACGAGGTTTTTCATTGTGTCCAATATCATGGGTGTATCACCCATAGGATCCATGTATGCCATATATGGTAACATTTACCATCAATATACCCCAAATGTTAGCATATATACCATACATGGATCCTATGGGTCATGGTGTATCCCAAATTGCCATATGTCAAGAAGGTTGCCATGATGCGAAAAACCATGATCAACCACTGGATTGAACAGGTTGCCCAAGGTCCCGCACCCATGCCGAGACTTAAGGCCTTGGCCAGGAAAATCCGTAGGGAAAATCGACAGAAAGCCCAGCAGTTTTTGCCAGTAGATATACATATGATATTATATATGATACTATATATATATGGATAGAATATGAGGGCAAATATTCCTGTCATCCAATATATCCGCTGGTTTGGTTCAGATGTGTTCAGGAGCATTATGATGAAACACATTCTGATGAAACATTGATGAGAGAATGATTAGCCAGTGGATTCTGGGGCATCCTCTACTTTTGGACAAAGCCATTTGGGTTCACTGATTGGTTGCAAAGTATTTCCACGATGGATTAAAGTTTCAAGTTATTCGCATTAAATCTGTCATTGCTTTGGCTTCAGGGAAAATTACAGGAACCCCTGATTTTTCATGGGAAAAATCCAAGAAAATCATGGTTTCCTGTAGAAATTTTCCCTTCAACCAATCCAGCGAATCTGGGATTAAAAGCCCGCTGCCAACCCCAGTACCATTTTGTACTCGTCAGTGTTCTATATCTTTGCATGCATATTGTATAGACACAACAAATATCATTATACACATAAAAATATACATAACACAATTATATATAATCGATATAATATTAAATAATCATATGTACAATCATTATATATAATCATATATGTATATATGTAATATGTATATGTAGTATAATCATAATGTAAATATATAATGCAGCACATAGTTCGCGACTGTATGTATCTATATCCATACTTATTCGACATCACTTCCATGCGACGTTGGAGGGTGGCCCAGTCATTCCAATGGAACTGTCATAACAATTTCAAACCCCTGCCTGGAGGAAACTGCTTTCCTTGCTATCTTTCAAAACCGCCTTAGCGAGCAGGGTCTCAACACGTCTCAACCACAGATCACTGTCATGTTTAGTATTTAGCCATCTATTCTTTTTGAGTTTGGTGATCATTTTGATTCATTTTGATCTGTCCCAAAACATCCCAGGCAAAACATGCTGCAGCTGGTTCACTTCTGGTAGGATTCGCATCTAACCCAAGTTTGGACTAAACCATCGGATTTTAAGATACCATAAGGTACCACATTTTCGACCAACTCCAACCCACCCAATTGGTTTGCTTGGCGACATCAACCTTGAAGCGATTAAGGAGGCAAAGCACACTGCCGACTAAGTAAACTCCTGCATCCTGCATGTGTCCCCTGGCTGCAGGAAGGAAGTATTCTGGCCTTGCTTGAACCTATCTATCCTAGTGGAATTGGCCCCATTTTCCGGCGCATCGCATGGCTTCGCCATTCTTCTCCACCTGACCAGTCCCAACGTTGGGCCATAGGGCGCAATAGGCCTTTCGCACCTGGGGGTCGAAAGGTACAGGCCACCAGGACACCATGGAGTATCATCGATTTTACCAGGCAAATGGATCAACAGAGTGAGGTTTTCCGGTTTTTCCCTGTTTTTCCTGTAAAAAAATACAAGGAACATCCAGGAACATCCAGGAACATCCAGGAACTAGTTTCTTGGATCGGCAAATCTGGTGAGATTCAGCCACTTCGCACTGGCCCACTGGCCTGCGCCAGAGCCTTGATGGGTCGGTGGAGTTCCTGCCAACTTTGCCAAGATATTGGCTGGTGAAGTTGAAAATCAAAATAAATCAAGTTCTGTACTGCCAAAACCCAAAGTAGAACTGGCTGTTAGGCTGTGATTCAAACATCTTCAGACCGTAGAGACAAGAAACGTGACCTATACCCACCCAAATTTCCAACAAATGGGTGAAATCAAGCCCTTTTTCGCTGATGAGGGTGGCAACATGTAGCAACCACACTCTGCACCTGCCAGTGTAAGTCAATCTCCAAGGGCCTTGCGGCACAGCTGAGTGAACATGAAGAAACACGTCAAGAGACAGAAAACTCCCGGTATACGTGGCTTTCTGCATCTTTCTGCACAACTAGGCTACCTCATAATCCAGTGCAAAAAATCATCATTCCCCATGTAAATGTTGTTATTTTGGAGATTTGTGGGGTACCCATATTTGGACAATCTAACGAAAAAAAAACAAAAGGATGTAGTGGACTCAGTCCACACCCCCACCTTCTGCACTGTGTGCAGGTCAAATTTGCGCGGCACTTGACCTTGGGTGATCTTGGTGTATCCCAGCGCATTTTGCGGGTGCACCACTTTCACACAAACACAGGCTGGCGGATCGAGGGGAAATACATGAGGACCCCAAGCAATGACGTGATCCTTAAGATGCCAGGTTCTTTGGTTGTTTCACTTCATCCATCTTCATCCCTTGAAATATCCAAGTCAAGTAGCATCATCGTTACTCTTTCACCATGGAACATGTAGTCAGTGCGCCCAGCAATGCTACCCATCCCAAACTAGAGGGATTTAACAACACCCCAATAAGAGTGGATGATGGTGGATGTACATCATTCATTAAATTACATGCCATTACATTCAACATCATTCAACAACTCTTTTAGATAGAAACAACAAATCAACAAATCTGATTTCTTTCGATTTCTTTCGGGCACCACCTTTTCTTGGGATACCCTTGGGTGACAG
Source organism: Cladocopium goreaui (assembly GCA_947184155.2). NCBI lineage: Eukaryota > Dinophyceae > Suessiales > Symbiodiniaceae > Cladocopium > Cladocopium goreaui. The sequence continues at coordinate 550,964 of CAMXCT020002236.1, read as the reverse complement.
AACATCTTAAAAACTTAAAAGCACCAAACAAGACTGCTTCACAAATTCCTGAGGATCAGCGCATTCTTCTGGAAGTCCACGTGTGCTTGTCTAGTCTGCCTTGGAAGATCCAGACCAAAAAATGCCGGCCATCTGTAACCGAATTATGGCCAGCTTAACCCCATGCCGCCCATGGCGAACATGGGCGGCGAACACATGGTAAAACAGTTTGATTACCGGTGGTTCGACATGTAAAAACCAGTCAATACCCAGGTGGGTGAAAGAAAACTTCACAATCTCCATGATTTTCCCACAATTTCCGAAAACCAGTAGTTGAAATGGTGATTGAGCCACTCGTCCCCAAACATATGAAAGTTGCTTTAGATCATCGTTGCATTAAGATGGGACATTGGAATTTGTTTGAAACCCGCATACCAAAAAAATCCAACAGGAAACAAAGTCGTGCAGAAAGAGTTTTACGCCAAACATCCTCGCAGTTCAAACGCTGAGCCACAAGAACCTGCCACTTCGTGCAGGTCGTCCAAATGACATTGTCTCACAGCTGCGTGTTCTCTTATGTGCCTTGCGAAACTTGGAATAAACAGAGCCACCCCATGCATGGCAGACTAGCAACAAATGCTCTGTCTGTGGCTTGAACCTGCTGCACATTCTTGATCCGATCTTGGACTCCAGAGCTCTCACCACCACATTCTGGATTGCCCCATGTCACGACTGATCTATTTGCCAGGATCGCAGCAAACGCCCTTTGCGTTGCTTGGACTCCAGAGCTGTCACCACCATCATCTCGGTGTCCGTATGCCCGGAGTTCAATTCCATGACATTCAGGACACCAGAGGGCAAATGCTCTCTCTGTTGCTGCTTTTGGTTCCACCCGAACTGCAGTGATTGTATCTCCATCTTGAAGACCTGCTGCCTGCAACTCATCTTCAGGATCCCTCAAGATGCGCAGAGAAGACTTCGGCCCTTGCCCTCAACTGCCTCACCTTGGAGCTCTGCTCAAAGACAAGTTTTGGCTGCGACCGCTCGGCAACGCTATGGTGACTTCTAACATGGTCTCGAAACGTCTCCAAACCCCGGCCGGCTAGATCTGAGCCACATGATCGATTTCGCTCTGGCAACCTAAAGGACGCGATTCCTACGATACAAATTTATTTGGATCTTTTTGGTGATATTCACACAATTTTATCCAGGGTATTGAGTGAGGCTGGTCATTGCTCGTTGCATCATTTCTGTGGCTTCAAATTCCATGTTGGTGGCTCCGTGCCCGATCACATGTTCATTTGGCAACATCCAACCCTCTGTTGGTGCAGCTCTCATGTGTGTGTGTGCGTGTGTATCGAATTCCCATACTCACGGCTTCATTCCCACTGATGTTGTGCTAAACTCAATGGTGTCTTTAAACGGATAAAAAAAATGGAGGGGACAGTCGGATTGAATTGGCATTCAATTTACCAACATTTTCCCTGGAATCTATCCCTTTCATCAATCAAGGGGAAAGATCCCAGCAACACCTTTCGAGCACTCAGGAGCACACAAGGGAACTTGATCCATGTCCACACAGGACAGGCCTTGTAGCTGCGGCCCCAAACTACCAATCTCAGCTGGTGGGGTAATCGCACAACATCTTGGAAGTTCTATCTGATTTGGGCTAATGTTGGCTCATCTTCATTGATACTTCTGAAGTCTGAGAGGCTGAAATGAACATAAATATAGTTGAGGGACATCCTGTCAGCAAGGAGTAGAAGCCTCCTGTATCAGAAATCTCATTCTATGTGCCCCTTCCATCCCATTAAAAAAAATATGTTACCTTGGTGAAGAAAGGACGTTCGGTAGCTGATGTAGCCGGCCAAGCCATGTAGGGCTCACTGGGTTCTCAAACATAGATGATAGGTCGATGCATCTTCCTGTGCAGGGCTAACTTGGCACAGAATCAGGACTGCTCAATATCAAAAGACAGGGCACACACACACAAGAAAAAACATCTGTAAAAGATAGACATGGAAAACAACACCAAAACTTGGTGTCCAATTGAATTTGAATACTCGCATAGCACTAAGCGACAATAATTTGTGATATATTAATTTTAATAGACGTGTATCCATGCAATCGAAAGGCATGAAAGAGGAACTTTGCCAACGTCAGAATACATGGGCTTGCCGTCTGCGTCAGCCTCACATGTTGGATTCCTGCTTGAGATGGGTCAATGGATGGATCGGTTTGTCATACCCCAATACATGGCTTTTTTTTGGAGAACATGCTGATCAACCATGAGATGCTGTGTCCCGTATCCAGACACATGGCTTTGTCTGATAGAGAATCCCAACTTTCGGATGCTTCATCATTATTATCCAATAATGTGGGTAAAACAATAGTAAACCATCCCCAAAATCACCAGTTTCATAGGTGGTATAAACCATCAAACATGGGGTTTAGTATAAATTTCTTGTTTTACCCTGACAGTTTTGTGGCCATTTCCTGGGCGAATTTCCCCATTTCCAGGGCCTCCTTGATCTCCAGGCCATTGGCACAAGGCTCATGGGATGCCCCAAGGGCTTCGCTGAAGGCTGACCTGTCAGGATCCCCGGGATCTGATCAGGTCTGACTCATGGGATGTCCCCCAATTTAAAAAAAAAGGCAATTTGAATAGGGATCATATGGGATAATAAGGGATTATATAATATGATATATATATAGTCAATGATATATGGGGTATAATATATATATATACATATATATATATATAATTGATTATAATGATATATATATATATATGATATATGACTATATTATCAATGGATATAGGGGGCAATTGCAGCATCTTTTCAGACAAACCCATATATGCTACTTGGTCTATTTACGAACTCTACGCCGCTCTATGCCTACGCCGCTCTACGCCTACGCCAGTAGCATTTCTCAACCCACCGGGCTAGAATATTGGAGCGTGGCCATGACAGAAGTGTGACTTATCTATTTTGCCTTCTAGCTGGAAGTATGGCCACACCGTTCCCTGCATGTCAGCAAAACCCAACTCCTGGTACTCTACATGAAACAACCTGCTCAGTGGAATAGCCATGAACGGCTGATCACCTATTTCAATATCATTTACCATCTGGTTATTTAACAGTTCGCCATGGAAAATGACCATGATATGAATAGGTAAACCATCTATTTCTATGGGCCATCGAAAAACCATGGCTATGTTAACCAGAGGGTACATCAATAGCCAGTTTGCCACTTTCATCATCCCTGAAACAAGTGGAGTCCATCCCTGAAACCTCAGGATGGGAACCCTATAGCCATGTGCTCCGTCTATCGGACGATCGTCTTTGGGACGATCATCTGATTTTACTCTGCAAGATACTACAAGGATTTTCCCAATGGACATGACATGAAACAACACCTGAACGTTGGCTTGGAAAATCACCTGCAGTTGCCACCTCTCGACCCCTGAAACTCGGCCAGGGCCGCGTAATTTCTTGGTGTAACAGCTGAACAGCCACATCAAGAACCTTCAGGGAGCGCAAAAGTAGGGCCTTTGTCGCCAAAAGTGCCCCAAACATGGGTTTGGTACCTGAACATCATGGCAAAAACCGCTAAATTTGATCGATAGTTTATCATTTCTCCTTTGACATTGCCATTTTGAACGGTACATCCCATGTTCAAATGCACCGAAATGATCTATATAAATCACTTAGAAAAACCAAGCAGGACATTGGTCGAACTCGGGCAGCAGCACATGGATACACAGGAGTTCCCTCTTTCGTGTGTATTGCGGACGGTTCAAAATTATGGGACGCCCAAAGTGTCTGGTTTATACTCAAAATGATGAAAATCATGGTACTAAGTCCTGATGACAGATACAGCTAAAAAAGTGCCGGGTCCCCGGGACAACAGTCGGGATCCCCTGCATAAACCAGCTGTTTGGTGGATATATGTTCATGCCCAAGCCGAGGATTTAAGATTCAACATGAAAATTAGATGTCAGATCTTGAGTCTATTTGAGTTCATTCCATAATATGTGTATCTAATGTGGGTAAAACAATGCCATTTTTACCATTCCCATGACTGGGAATGGTAACTATACCACCTATATATTTATTAAATGATGACTGGGGGATGGTAAACATGACTTTTTGTTTTGCCCACAGAAAATTTCTGTGCAAAAATTCCCAGATTTTGGAGATTTCCCGCAAGATTTGTCACATAAAAAAGGCCTTTGTCTTGCAGCGCTTGTGGCTGGCAGCATCTGCCTGCGCCAAAAAGATCGATCATCCCCCCGAGCACGATGCTCAAGTGATGAGTTGAACCAACTCAAATTCGAGAAATGATCAGATGCTACTAGTTACATCTAGTTACTATACACAACTTTACCATATTTTACAATCTTTTATAGCAATCTGATTATAGCATTCTATAGCCGATGTCAACAATTCACAGGGATTTGGAGCTCACAAGAATTGGATAAATCATATAATTCTGGAAAATTAAATCAACCCCGATTACTCTTCCAAACATGACATCAGGATGCAAAATGGGGATCCATGGCATCAGAAGATCAAACCCTGTAGGCCGTTAAGTGTCTGAACACGGAGGGTGTGTCCCCATGAAATTGACATTTGATAATGGAACATATGGTGATTACTCGTCAACCTTGAGGTACAAACCCATGTGGCTCATCATTATATAAACATGTCACAAATAAAACGGGCGGGCGCACAAACATATACAAATCATATACTAATGCTGCTACTAGTATAGATAGTATTTGTTAATATTTACAGTATTAGTATTTGGTAATTGTTAACAGTTTGCTATGGGAAATCACATTTAATGGGCCCAGTCATTCATCGAACTCAATGGGCTGTCCGCCTGAAGTGCTTCTTTCAACTTCTCAGCTGTGAGGCTTCTCAATGCCTCTGCCACCGCAAACTCCTGGCATGCCGCCATGTGAAGGGCTTAGATTTGGCAACCCAACATGGGTAACATGGGGCAATGTCAACCTCGGATTCACGGGTTCCGTGGGCTGTTACAGTAAATTGGGCTGCCACTTTAGCAGCAAGTTCTCATATTTATATCATCCGGGTATAATCAACCACGGTTTCTTCATCCGTGCTCGAACAAACCGATCCAAAAACGGCCATTCCGAATTGAACAACCATATATCCACCTTTCAGGGTCGCAGTTCGACCCCGTCCCGGTCCCAATGGTGATCTCGAGCATACCTTGAACGTCTCACATTACTACCCCCAAATATCTTGAAAAAAGGTACGCCATACTACGCCCAAAACCTCCAGTTTTTTGGGAGTCGAAACCTCCTACGTTGTGCTGTTAAAGGCGACAATTGAAGTGGGATAACCGGGATAACTCCCTGGTCCCAGATGATAAAAGTCTCCTCCTCATTCATTGGACAAAGCGGGGTCCATGAGCGACTGATTGAGATGTGAACATCATCTGATGGCTTCAAACCTCCTCATTCTACTCTGCATCTGAAACTCAACTTTTGTCAACTATTATCTTCTCTGCAAAGATCTTTGAATCAAACATGTCAAGTTGGCAAGCCAGAATGTGTGAAACAAACTGTAGCGAATTTGCATACTGAAGGAACTTGAGACATGATACTTGTGACAAGCATCCAAAATTTGCACGCTGGTTCCACTGTGCTTTGAATGTTCCTATTCTACTTGCATAAACCACCACACATTTTGACAAAGCAGCTGCGGCGGCGAATAGATTTCCACATGCTAAACCAAGACGATGTTCTGATCCAAGCAATGCATGGTACGTAAGAAATGCATAACATCAACCTCTGGATCTTGGCCACTTCGTGATCATCTTCCCATGGCAACATCCAAACATGCTTACTTGAATCCACGCCATTCTGCTTACAATGATATGTATACCTAATTATGGATATTCTATATATATATTATATATATATATGTATTACTTATTTAATTATATATTTGCAATTTTATCTATGTATCATGTAGTATCTATGTGTTTCTTTTATTTACATGGCTTGTATTCTGGTTACGTCACAAAGTATTAACTATACATGCTTGGCTCGCAAACTAATATACGGTCTGCCTTCCGACCTGCATTTCCGCTCTTTGACCGCCGTTCTGACAGCAGAATGTCCAGAGAAAACTGGCAAACGGCCACCTGGCAGTGTGGCTCTCAATACCCATGGTGGAATACCCGCCCTAAAAAAATGGCTTTGTCTGAAAATACCGGGTACCCCCAAAAATAATTGTAAATCATCATTTTCTTCATTACAGTACATTGGCAATAAAGCAGGGGCATACCCCATTGCCAAACAAATCCCGGCGCTGGAAGAATTCATCTCTATCAATCCACGGTCGGAGATTTCCCATGGTCGTATGGCCATTTTTAGAGAAGCCAAATGGCCAAATCTGCGGCCAAGATCCAATTTGTGACGTCAAGTTCCTATTTTGTTTATATCTATAATATAGGCATCTATGATTGGGGTGTTCAATTTCACACTTTCATTGGATGAATCCAAATTTTCTTGGTCAGATCCCTGTTTTTTGTTGGTTATATCCATTTAAATCCGAATTTTCCATGGAGAAATCCTTGCTTGGAACCCGTCGTTCAAGCCTGTGGCTGCAGTTGCGTCAGCTTTCGAAAAGCCTTGGGCGCCAAATTTTCCAACGCTGCCAGGATGTCCAATTCCGTAGCGCCTGAGCAGCTGGGGGAATGTGAGGAAAGGAATGGCAATTATTATCCCATCATATCCCATCCATAGGATATGTTTTCATCAACATGCAGGTTAAATAAAGGGAACTGTGATATACTATGTGATCAAATATATTATTCAACATACGGCATTCTAATGGGACCATTATTTGTATGTTTTTTTTTGCACTGCCGTGTTTGATTACCGAAGGGTTATCATGCCTGTGGGATCAACGGGGAATCATCCCAAACGCTTTGTTTCGTTGCTTTTATCAGATCAAATGTTTGCCCGGATATGGAAAAAGCAACACCATTTGTATGTAGATCATTTGAATCATTTGTTTGTTGGGAAATGCATGGATTTCGATACCTATCTTAATTTACCAAAGGGTGACCCAAGCAAGCTCCAGGTAGTGTTGAGGCACTTTTTTGAGGACCATGAACCATGAATAAACATCAAGCCTATCATCGATCAACTCTCTGGGCGAACTCACCCTATTCATTGACAAACTTGCAGGTATGGCCCGCCACTGAGGAAACAACACCACTACTTGGCCAAGAACTATATGCTGATTCAAAAATCTGGTCAGAACAAAATGTGTGTTTCACGTTTTGAAGTTTGCTGGCTGGCTTAAATCTCTGATTTCTTGCAATATCTTGCGATATTTTCTCGTATCGATTCTTGTTTGTTTGCTTTAAAGATCCTTCCCTGTTCTCGCTGGCTACATCAATTTTCCCATGGTTTTGCTGTTTCCTTCTCCCAAGGTTTGCTTGGGACTATCCATTAAAGCCAAGCTTTATCTTCATCCATCCCAATCTTTCCGGCAGCCCCTCCTTCTCGATCTTTGGAGGAGGCCTTCTGCAACAAGTACGGCTGCAATTTGCTCACCAGCTGTCGCATGGCAAGCAGTTGAGCTACCGAGAGATCTTGGAGCCCGTGGAGCCCGAAGAAGAGGAAACATTGCAACGCTGTGAAGATCTGAAACCTCGGGACCGGGCTTTCTTGGGATGGGATACAGGTGCCCAACATGTCTTTTGAGAACAACCAGAAATCACGAGACAAGTCATGATGATGGGAGTGGTCACGATCCATTCATCGTGAATTTCACAAAAAGAAATTAAAAACTCTGATCGTGTCAACAAAAATATAAGGGTAGTGAGAATGGTTCAAAAATAATGTAACAACATGTAACAACATGTAACAACATGTAACAATATGTAACAACATGTAACAACATGTAACAACATGTAACAACATGTAACAACATGTAACAACATGTAACAACATGTAACAACATGTAACAAAGGGACGCACACTTTGGTCATGTCAAAGATTGGGGATCCAGACTTTAAAGCTAAATAGGCATATACAGCCACACCCAATTTACACATCTTAATATCTGTCATTTTCCGGAAAAGGATTGAGGACCTAACAAACTCTCAAAAAAAAGATGCCATGAACCCACTTCACAGTAAGAAATGACCCGTGTGTTTTCTCAGTCAAGTCAAATCTTTATGGTGTGAAGCGCCCACTGTTTGAACCAGCCCAAAGGCAGTGGGTTCAGATTTTTATCGGTGGAATGTGGATCACACCCTCCAACATATAGAAACCAAAACTGACAAAAAAAAGTTACAAAAAAACATATTCACCTTGTAAATAGATGTACTTCCATGCCAAAATCATACAACATCTCTGGCTTCATCCCAATATAAATTTGGATCACCATCCAGTTCACTGGGACGGAACACAAAGACTGTTTGAACCACCCGCGAAACACATATTGGTGTTCCCCTATCATTCCAAGATTGTTGGTTCCCTCATCATATTCTCATCGGATAACACCACACATCATCTTCAAATATCGAATTTAAAGGACAAGAAAACAATGTGTAGTTCCACTTGACTTAAAGGATCATGAGCTATGACAAATGACACCGGACGTCAAAACAGAACATCTATCTAAATACACTGTTGAAATTATATATATATAGTCATAGTTATATAGAGTATGAATATGTATGATTTTTATCATCATATTGTCATTGACATTAATGTATATATATATATTGTATATTCATGTTTCATATTAACCAATATCATACATATTTATACTCACAAAAAGTTTCACCCTCATTAACAATATGGTTCACAATATGTTTCACCCTCCGGCAATTTCACCGACCAAGGCACGCATTCGCCAGGCTCGAAGCCGTTTTTTCGCACGCAATCTCCGGGATCTCGGTGGCAATTGCCAGGTCCTGAAGCCTGGAGAAAGTCCCGGCCCGGTGGTTGCTGTTTTTTGGGGATGGAGAAACAATGGAAAATCTCACAAAAAATGGGAAAAGCATCTAGAAATCATCTAGAAAATGGAAAATCTCACAATCTATGGCCGATGTTTATGGGACAAATTGGGAAAAAGCATCTAGAAATAGTCGAAATATGTCGAAATCATCTGTAAATGGCTTTTAAAGTGTTGATTTAACCAACAAATGTGGCATTAATAAACATGCGATCGGGATATATGTGATTATAGATGATGATACGAGTATGGGGCATAGAATGGTTTAGCACCAACAAAACATGTTTCTGGGCTTGTCTGAAAATGGGGGGCTTACCATGGGAACAGGTCCAGACTGTTTCTGGACAAATCCATTAGTCAAAACACCCAAAACGCTACGTACCCCGTTGGAAAGTGTATGGTTGGTTACTGCATATGGGGTATTATGGGGTTATGTAGAATTTACATGAATTTACTATTGGGTTTACATGGATTTACGACATGAGTGGGTTTCAAACCTCAACAGGTTCTATAATGTCTTGGAGCTCTGATAGTAGAGGTTTCAAGCTGTCAATCTTCGGGTCAGCAAAATCAGATGTATCTTCTGAATTCTTCTGAGAAGAACACATGTTTCGGGTTCCCAAAGGTTGTTCCCCCAAAAGTGCATATAATTTACCTACCAAGAATTATCTCAGATACAATCACCTAATATTATCTATCATCAGGTTATTTAACATAGCCATGGAAAATCACCATTTGTAATAGGTAAACCATCTATTTCTATGGGCCATTTTCCATGGCTATGTTAAATACCCAGAGGGTAATATTAATATCCAAATATGTTCCACATCATTCTCAGCAACACTGGCGCTCCCGGACCACATCTCCAGCTGGCAGCGCCAAGGGACAAGGCTCTACGAAAGAGGTCACTGTTTTGACTCGCCAAAGTCAAGCCATGCAGGGCTTGCGCCAAGCCAAGAAACCAGGGGCCACAGTCCTGATGCATGGAAAGGAAGGGCAATAGACGGGACTCCACAGTAAACACTCAACATATACCATCATATACCCACATCATGGAACATGTTATACTTCACAATTCAATTCAGAGATATTTAGATATAGTAATTATGTATGTCCACCTATAATCACACATATAAGTATATAGTATAGTATTTTCTATTCTTAGTTACTCTGGCTCTTAGCTGGGCATCTTGATATTCCATCATATTCCTAGTTGCAAAAAAAAAATGATTCACCTGGAACAGCCTGGTTTAGTCACGGATGAGATGTTGCCTCAACACGGCGATACCAAACATGTGGAGACAAGGCAATGCCCCTAGAAATGGAAGATCTTCAATGACCAAACAGTTGGGAAAAAGGAAGAGTTGGTCAACAGAAATGTGCATTGTTTATGGACATTGCAATATGCAATCATAGGAATATATAGGAATTATTTCTCTCCAACATGCCCTGCATGAAGAACCATTAGCAAGGAAGCAAGGGATTTTGCTCCTGAGCTGGTCTTCGGACCGCACATGGCGTCTCAATTTCTGTGACCAAACCATGCAATTCTCGGAGCCTGGAATTCTGAGCCCCTGAAAGAAAGGAGGCGTTGAAGGAAGGGAACCGATGGCTTCGGCTATGCCAAATTTCTATCCATCGCTCCATACATCAGTGGGCGCCACCGTCATCTTGGTTTACTGGAACTCCACTGGGAGCACGGGCCTATTTTCTAACCAGCGCAAGAAGCTATCCCCATTTTGGATTGCTAAAACTGGACCAGCCACTTGATGCCACTTGCGCACTGTTAAACATATACGAATCAATCATAAACAAACACAAACAAATCACTTTTAATCAAATTTAACATACTCTCCAGCAACTTCCAAGTCACTGTGAGCATGGCCCTCCCCATACCCGCAACCCGGGCTAACTCCTCCCAAGCACCACTGCAAAGTGCGGCTGGTAGCAGCTGGGACCAGGCGAGAAAGTACTGCCTGGGATTTGGATATGTTTTAGGTAGCAGCTAGCTACTAGTTTGGGAATGTTTGGGATATGTGTGAGATAATTATGTTTGGGATCTCACCATCATATGTTTGGATATGTTTGGTATCTGATTTGGTATCTGATTCTCCCCATCCACCGCCATTTCCTGCCTCTGCTTGATGCCCAACTCCCTCACCTCCAGCTGCCCGGCCACTCCAAGCTTCGCCAGCGACGACGCCAAAATCCCACGCCGCGGCAGGTCATCTGCCAAGGCTGCCAGCACCGTTCCCGTGGCCAGCCACTCGTAGACCAGCCCCAAAAACGTGGCGTCGCGGATCTGCACACGGGCACAACCTGGGCTTTTCCGCAAACTGATGAACATAGGTTTTTTTTGGCAAACTGTACCAGAAAAATAGATAGGTTTTTGATTTGGGTACTGTAATTTGAACGATTTTTGAAATATGTAGTTTGGGGCCTGGGGGAATGTTTCGAATTGGGTCCCAACTAGCCACGTTAAACTCGTATTGCGCCGCGAGAAAAGACACATCTGGAACATGTGACCCGCAACATGGATTTATCATTATGTTTACAGTAGTCAAAACTAAGGTGCAGAAAATCATGCGTGACCAAAACCAGACTGAAACCAGTCTATGTAGGCACTGCAAGATACAAAAGGTTGAGGTTGAAAAGGGGGTTCTGGGTTGGTAAAACTGAGGGATGTTCCTGTCCGCAACAGGCGTCATTGCACCGAGGCATTTCTGTGTTTTTTTTAAGACACGCGGAAACCACCCCAGAGATGTATAAAGAGAATATGGATGAATCTGGATTAGACTATATATATATATATGCATGAATATAATTATGATATATTATGATTGTAATCTACCTCCTGGCAAGCAAACATGGCAGTTTTCCACCATGTTCCATGGGATAATCATCAATAACAAATGGGGGATTTTCCATTGCCGCACGAGATTACTGGAAGGTAGATTGAAAGATGCAATTGAAATCAATTATATAAACAATCTTGAACAAATCGAACATCATCGTTTTAGGGGCAACCATACGACATCTAGTAACCCAACTTGGACGCTGGTCTTGTTACTTCCACCATCCTCCGGTCCAGGAGCAGTTGAGGACCACAATGGTGGTGTGCAACAAGGTCATCTGATCCACTGCTGCCGGATCTTCTGCGAATAGCCTCAGCACTAGGGGATTTCATGGGCCAGTCATCCCCTACAAACAGCGGTAGCATCACAAACAAACCGTCATGGGCCTTCCGTATCGAGAAAGGAAAACACACATACGTTTATTCTATACACATCGTATCTTAAGCAATATCTAGCAATAGTCCAAGAGAATCTTCCATGTTACAGATGTCACCCAACATGTTTTCCCATGTTTTCCTCACATCCAGGCCTGTCAGGTTCATCACCATCCCCCCATCCTCCTTGCCATGGCACCTGGAGGTCTCGCGCATCACCACCGTCCAGGCCTCACGCTCGCCTTCCAGATCCGTTTGCTCCGACCCGGCTTTGCTCAAGGTACTGCTGACCGCCATGAGCTCCGGACAGCTGAGACCAGACATGCGCTGACCCACCTGGGAGTTGCTGCGGCCCAAAAAGATTGTATGTCATATATATATATATATATATATCCGCCGACCCCAGCAAACGGCAGGGGGAGCGCGCCCGAGAAAAAGTTGTAGCCTGCCCTCAAACGCTCCGCAGCGCCTTTGCCGGCGCTTTTGGCCATCTGCCGGGCCTTTGCCCAGTACTGCGGGCCTTTGCGCACAACTTTTCTAGTGGCTTCAGAAAGCAACGTTAGGCACTCGCCTGCCTTCAAACCCTCCGCAGCGCCTTGGCCGGCGCTTTGTGGCCATCTGCCGGGCCTTTGACCAGACTTTTCGACTTTTCTAGTAGCTTCAGAAAGCAACGTTAGGCACTAGCCTGGCTTCAAGCCCTGCGCAGCGCCTTGGCGGGCGCTTCGTGGCCAGCTGCCGGGCCTGTGCTCGAGCTTTTCCATCTTTTCTAGTGGCTTCAGAAAGCAACGTTAGGCACTAGCCTGGCTTCAAGCCCTCCGCAGCGCCTTGGTGGGCGCTTTGTGGCCAGCTGCCGGGCCTGTGCTCGAGCTTTTCCAGTCTTTTCTAGTGGCTTCAGAAAGCAGCGTTAGGCACTAGCCTGGCTTCAAACCCTCCGCAGCGCCTGGGCGGGCGCTTCGTGGCCAGCTGCCGGGCCTGTGCTCCAGCTTTGCCAGTCTTTTCGAGTCACTTCAGAACGCAACGTTAGGCAGTAGCCTGGCTTCAAACCCTCCGCAGCGCCTTGGCGGGCGCTTCGTGGCCAGCTGCCGGGCCTGTGCTCCAGCTTTTCCAGTCTTTTCTAGTGGCTTCAGAAAGCAACGTTAGGCACTAGCCTGGCTTCAAACCCTCCGCAGCGCCTTGGTGGGCGCTTTGTGGCCAGCTGCCGGGCCTGTGCTCGAGCTTTTCCAGTCTTTTCTAGTGGCTTCACAAAGCAGCGTTAGACACTAGCCTGGCTTCAAACCCTCCGCAGCGCCTGGGCGGGCGCTTCGTGGCCAGCTGCCGGGCCTGTGCTCCAGCTTTTCCAGTCTTTTCTAGTAGCTTCAGAACGCAACGTTAGGCACTAGCCTGGCTTCAAACCCTCCGCAGCGCCTTGGCGGGCGCTTCGTGGCCAGCTGCCGGGCCTGTGCTCCAGCTTTTCCAGTGGCTTCAGAAAGCAACGTTAGGCACTAGCCTGGCTTCAAACCCTCCGCAGCGCCTGGGCGGGCGCTTTGTGGCCAGCTGCCGGGCCTGTGCTCCAGCTTTTCCAGTCTTTTCTAGTGGCTTCAGAAAGCAACGTTAGGCACTAGCCTGGCTTCAAACCCTCCGCAGCGCCTGGGCGGGCGCTTTGTGGCCAGCTGCCGGGCCTCTGCTCGAGCTTTTCCAATCTTTTCTAGTGGCGTCACAAAGCAACGTTAGGCACTAGCCTGGTTTCAAACCCTCCGCAGCGCCTGGGCGGGCGCTTTGTGGCCAGCTGCCGGGCCTGTGCTCCAGCTTTTCCAGTCTTTTCTAGTAGCTTCAGAAAGCAACGTTAGGCACTAGCCTGGCTTCAAACCCTCCGCAGCGCCTGGGCGGGCGCTTTGTGGCCAGCTGCCGGGCCTCTGCTCGAGCTTTTCCAATCTTTTCTAGTGGCTGCAGAAAGCAACGTTAGGCACTAGCCCGGCCTCAAACCCTCCGCAGCGCCGTGGCGGGCGCTTTGTGGCCAGCTGCTGGGCCTGTGCTCCAGCTTTTCCAGTCTTTTCTAGTGGCTTCAGAAAGCAACGTTAGGCACTAGCTCGGCCTCAAACCCTTCGCAGCGCCTTGGCGGGCGCTTTGTGGCCAGCTGCCGGGCCTGTGCTCCAGCTTTTCCAGTCTTTTCTAGTGGCTTCAGAAAGCAACGTTAGGCACTAGCCCGGCCTCAAACCCTCCGCAGCGCCTTGGCGGGCGCTTCGTGGCCAGCTGCCGGGCCTGTGCTCCAGCTTTTCCAGCTTTTCTAGTCTTTTCTAGTGGCTTCAGAAAGCAACGTTAGGCACTTGCCCGGCCTCAAACCCTCCGCAGCGCCTTGGCGGGCGCTTCGTGGCCAGCTGCCGGGCCTGTGCTCCACCTTTTCTAGTCTTTTCTAGTGGCTGCAGAAAGCAACGTTAGGCACTAGCCCGGCCTCAAACCCTCCGCAGCGCCTTGGCGGGCGCTTTGTGGCCAGCTGCTGGGCCTGTGCTCCAGCTTTTCCAGTCTTTTCTAGTGGCTTCAGAAAGCAACGTTAGGCACTAGCCCGGCCTCAAACCCTCCGCAGCGCCTTGGCGGGCGCTTCGTGGCCAGCTGCCGGGCCTGTGCTCCAGCTTTTCCAGTCTTTTCTAGTGGCTTCAGAAAGCAACGTTAGGCACTAGCCCGGCCTCAAACCCTCCGCAGCGCCTTGGCGGGCGCTTCGTGGCCAGCTGCCGGGCCTGTGCTCCAGCTTTTCCAGTCTTTTCTAGTGGCTTCAGAAAGCAACGTTAGGCACTAGCCCGGCCTCAAACCCTCCGCAGCGCCTTGGCGGGCGCTTCGTGGCCAGCTGCTGGGCCTGTGCTCCAGCTTTTCCAGTCTTTTCTAGTGGCTTCAGAAAGCAACGTTAGGCACTAGCCCGGCCTCAAACCCTCCGCAGCGCCTTGGCGGGCGCTTTGTGGCCAGCTGCTGGGCCTGTGCTCCAGCTTTTCCAGTCTTTTCTAGTGGCTTCAGAAAGCAACGTTAGGCACTAGCCCGGCCTCAAACCCTCCGCAGCGCCTTGGCGGGCGCTTTGTGGCCAGCTGCCGGGCCTGTGCTCCAGCTTTTCCAAGTCTTTTCTAGTGGCTTCAGAAAGCAACGTTAGGCACTAGCCCGGCCTCAAACCCTCCGCAGCGCCTTGGCGGGCGCTTCGTGGCCAGCTGCCGGGCCTGTACTCCAGCTTTTCTAATCAGTCTAGTGGCTTCAGAAAGCAACGTTAGGCACTAGCCCGGCTTCAAACCCTCCGCAGCGCCTTGGCGGGCGCTTCGTGGCCAGCTGCCGGGCCTGTGCTCCAGCTTTTCCAGTCTTTTCTAGTGGCTTCAGAAAGCAACGTTAGGCACTAGCCCGGCCCCAAACCCTCCGCAGCGCCTTGGCGGGCGCTTTGTGGCCAGCTGCCGGGCCTGTGCTCCAGCTTTTCCAGTCTTTTCTAGTGGCTTGAGAAAGCAACGTTAGGCACTAGCCTGGCTTCAAACACTCCGCCGCGCCTTGGCGGGCGCTTTGTGGCCAGCTGCCGGGCCTGTGCTCCAGCTTTTCCAGTCTTTTCTAGTGGCTTCAGAAAGCAACGTTAGGCACTCGCCCGGCCTCAAACCCTCCGCAGCGCCTTGGCGGGCGCTTTGTGGCCAGCTGCCGGGCCTGTGCTCCAGCTTTTCCAGTCTTTTCTAGTGGCTTCAGAAAGCAACGTTAGGCACTAGCCCGGCTTCAAACCCTCCGCAGCGCCTTGGCGGGCGCTTCGTGGCCAGCTGCCGGGCCTGTGCTCCAGCTTTTCCAGTCTTTTCTAGTGGCTTCAGAAAGCAACGTTAGGCACTAGCCTGGCTTCAAGCCCTGCGCAGCGCCAGCTGCCGGGCCTCTGCTCGAGCTTTTCCATCTTTTCTAGTGGCTTCAGAAAGCAACGTTAGGCACTAGCCTGGCTTCAAACCCTCCGCAGCGCCTTGGCGGGCGCTTTGTGGCCAGCTGCCGGGCCTGTGCTCCAGCTTTTCCAGTCTTTTCTAGTAGCTTCAGAAAGCAACGTTAGGCACTAGCCCGGCCTCAAACCCTCCGCAGCGCCTGGGCGGGCGCTTTGTGGCCAGCTGCCGGGCCTCTGCTCGAGCTTTTCCAATCTTTTCTAGTGGCTGCAGAAAGCAACGTTAGGCACTAGCCCGGCTTCATTCCGCAGCGCCGTGGCGGGCGCTTTGTGGCCAGCTGCTGGGCCTGTGCTCCAGCTTTTCCAGTCTTTTCTAGTGGCTTCAGAAAGCAACGTTAGGCACTAGCCTGGCTTCAAACCCTCCGCAGCGCCTTGGCGGGCGCTTTGTGGCCAGCTGCCGGGCCTGTGCTCCAGCTTTTCCAGTCTTTTCTAGTAGCTTCAGAAAGCAACGTTAGGCACTAGCTCGGCCTCAAACCCTCCGCAGCGCCTGGGCGGGCGCTTTGTGGCCAGCTGCCGGGCCTCTGCTCGAGCTTTTCCAATCTTTTCTAGTGGCTGCAGAAAGCAACGTTAGGCACTAGCCCGGCTTCAAGCGCCGTGGCGGGCGCTTTGTGGCCAGCTGCTGGGCCTGTGCTCCAGCTGTCGCTTCAGAAAGCAACGTTAGGCACTAGCGGCCTCAAACCCTTCGCAGCGCCTTGGCGGGCGCTTTGTGGCCAGCTGCCGGGCCTGTGCTCCAGCTTTTCCAGTCTTTTCTAGTGGCTTCAGAAAGCAACGTTAGGCACTAGCCCGGCCTCAAACCCTCCGCAGCGCCTTGGCGGGCGCTTCGTGGCCAGCTGCCGGGCCTGTGCTCCAGCTTTTCCAGCTTTTCTAGTGGCTTCAGAAAGCAACGTTAGGCACTTGCCCGGCCTCAAGCCCTCCGCAGCGCCTTGGCGGGCGCTTCGTGGCCAGCTGCCGGGCCTGTGCTCCACCTTTTCTAGTCTTTTCTAGTGGCTGCAGAAAGCAACGTTAGGCACTAGCCTGGCCTCAAACCCTCCGCAGCGCCTTGGCGGGCGCTTTGTGGCCAGCTGCTGGGCCTGTGCTCCAGCTTTTCCAGTCTTTTCTAGTGGCTTCAGAAAGCAACGTTAGGCACTAGCCCGGCGTCAAACCCTCCGCAGCGCCTTGGCGGGCGCTTCGTGGCCAGCTGCCGGGCCTGTGCTCCAGCTTTTCCAGTCTTTTCTAGTGGCTTCAGAAAGCAACGTTAGGCACTAGCCCGGCCTCAAACCCTCCGCAGCGCCTTGGCGGGCGCTTCGTGGCCAGCTGCCGGGCCTGTGCTCCAGCTTTTCCAGTCTTTTCTAGTGGCTTCAGAAAGCAACGTTAGGCACTAGCCCGGCCTCAAACCCTCCGCAGCGCCTTGGCGGGCGCTTCGTGGCCAGCTGCCGGGCCTGTGCTCCAGCTTTTCCAGCTTTTCTAGTCTTTTCTAGTGGCTTCAGAAAGCAACGTTAGGCACTAGCCCGGCCTCAAACCCTCCGCAGCGCCTTGGCGGGCGCTTCGTGGCCAGCTGCCGGGCCTGTGCTCCAGCTTTTCTAATCTTTTCTAGTGGCTTCAGAAAGCAACGTTAGGCACTAGCCTGGCGTCAAACCCTCCGCAGCGCCTTGGCGGGCGCTTCGTGGCCAGCTGCCGGGCCTGTGCTCCAGCTTTTCCAACTTTTCTAGTCTTTTCTAGTGGCTTCAGAAAGCAACGTTAGGCACTAGCCCGGCCCCAAACCCTCCGCAGCGCCTTGGCGGGCGCTTTGTGGCCAGCTGCCGGGCCTGTGCTCCAGCTTTTCCAGTCTTTTCTAGTGGCTTGAGAAAGCAACGTTAGGCACTAGCCTGGCTTCAAATACTCCGCCGCGCCTTGGCGGGCGCTTTGTGGCCAGCTGCCGGGCCTGTGCTCCAGCTTTTCCAGTCTTTTCTAGTGGCTTCAGAAAGCAACGTTAGGCACTCGCCCGGCCTCAAACCCTCCGCAGCGCCTTGGCGGGCGCTTTGTGGCCAGCTGCCGGGCCTGTGCTCCAGCTTTTCCAGTCTTTTCTAGTGGCTTCAGAAAGCAACGTTAGGCACTAGCCCGGCCTCAAACCCTCCGCAGCGCCTTGGCGGGCGCTTCGTGGCCAGCTGCCGGGCCTGTGCTCCAGCTTTTCCATCTTTTCTAGTGGCTTCAGAAAGCAACGTTAGGCACTAGCCTGGCTTCAAGCCCTGCGCAGCGCCTTGGCGGGCGCTTCGTGGCCAGCTGCCGGGCCTGTGCTCGAGCTTTTCCATCTTTTCTAGTGGCTTCAGAAAGCAACGTTAGGCACTAGCCTGGCTTCAAACCCTCCGCCGCGCCTTGGCGGGCGCTTTGTGGCCAGCTGCCGGGCCTGTGCTCCAGCTTTTCGAGTCTTTTCTAGTGGCTTCAGAAAGCAACGTTAGGCACCAGCCCGGCCTCAAACCCTGCGCAGCGCCTTGGCGGGCGCTTTGTGGCCAGCTGCCGGGCCTGTGCTCCAGCTTTTCCAGTCTTTTCTAGTGGCTTCAGAAAGCAACGTTAGGCACTAGCCCGGCACTCCACGCTTTGTACTCCACCCTCCACACTCTACACTCCACACTTTCGACTCCACACTTTCCACTCCACGCTGTACACTCCAAAGTTTGCACTCCACGCTTTGCGCTCTACACTTGACACTCCACACCCTGCACTTCACACTCCCAACTTTCGACTCCACACTCTACACTTTACACTCCACACTTTACACTCTACACTCCACACTCCCCACTTTAGACTCCACACTCAACATTACACTCCGCACTTTACACTCCACACTTTACACTCTACACTTTAGACTCCACACTCTACACTTTGCACTCCACACTTGACACTGTACACCCCCTTTTACACTCCACATTTTCCGCTCTACACTTTACACTCCGCCCTTTACACTCCACACTTTCCACTCCACACTTTCCACTCTACACTCGGTACTTGTACTCCACACTCCACACTCTACACTCCACACTCCACACTTCAGTCTCACAGTCTACACTTGACACTCTCCGCACTCACACTCTACACTCCACACTTCATACTCCACATTTTACACTCCACACTCTACACATGGATCGAAAAAACTAACCCCTGTTCGGGGTTCTCCTTGTTCAGGAGACTACGTACTGTTTGCTGAGCGCCCGACCGGCCCTTGTTCAGGGCTCTCCTTGTTCAGGAGATGCCAGGGGTCGGCGGCAGGGGGCGGCAGCCCTTAAATATGTATATATATATAATGTATTTATACATATTTATTGGATATCATAGATGTGTGTGTATATTGATGATGTAATACGTATATTAATACGTATATATATATAATGTTCTTACGATATATAGTATATCATTGAGTATTTGTTTCATTATATGCTTATATAATATTATTATATAAATGTGCATTCTAAGTAAATAATATCCCCTTAAGATTCCCAAATGGATCCAAAGTGATCCAAATGGTGGATTGCCTGGTAGAGCTGATGATGGAGGAACAAACAAAACAAACTTGAACAAATCCAGGGAACGGTGAGCTCTTGGATCAAGAGGTTTAAAAGGCAGTTGAAGAGGCTGGGGGTCACACCAAAGCCATCCTCCTCATACCTGAAATGTGAATCACTAAATCAGGCAGTGAAGGTTATGAAGGTGGCTGAGTTTTTATTGAGCCACCAAGAAGGTTGTAGATGGCAGGCACAATAAACGCCTCCTTCTAGTGAAGTGGGCACTGGGAAGGGGCAAGCATGGTGAAAGGATGCGCAAACTACGTTCACCTACCGGCTTTCTATCCCGTTCTATCCCAATGAGGTTTATTTGTTTGACAATCTCCATTCATCTCCATTCTATATTATTGTTCTTTGATTTTCGCTTGAAAACTGCTTCGAATAACACATCTCAAGCTCATGATGAAATGCCCTGGCTTAACTCTTCTCTCCAACCAAGTCACATGGTCACGGCGGAATGCACAGCAGAGACCAAATCCAAGACCGTAAAGCTCCTGTGATCATCCAACAAACGCCAGAGCAAGCGCTGTGTCAGCTCCTGCACTCCCAAATGCTTGATGCGTGACAGAGCCCGCAGCAGTTGAGAGATGTTCAACCCGGAAATGGCGAGATTTCCTGCACGGTTTGGCCGAATGTGGGACGGCGTTTTGGAGTCCAAGACTCTTGGTATCTGGTTGGTTTATGCCCACTTCGGGTTGGTCACTGACCCGCTGTTCTCATTGATCAGTGGTGAAACGTACAGGTTCTCCAACTGTTGGTACAAGCACCTGTTGGCCCAATCCCACATGGCTCGTGTGACCTACCGTCATCATGGTCATGTCGACCAGCGAGGTTCATCACATCATTTAATGACAACCCCCGGTTAATCAACTCTGACAATTGGTCCCCCTCAACTTAACAATCTGGGAGGTTACCATGGTTTTGCAAAATTAATTCACTATAACTATAATCCACTCCTAAAATTAGGCACCCATCAAATGGTTCCAAATACGTGTAATTTCCTTACTAAACCATGTTTCTGGTGGGTGTTTCAAATGAACGGGGGCAACACATTGTATAGACATTCATTGATAGTTTAAATTTCATAATATAATTCTTCCATAATTCAATATATATATATAATATTATATTATATATATGTATATATATAATATATATATATAATATCCCATATCACACAATATATATATAATTATAATTATATATATTACATCCCCTTTTTTCATCCCTGAAATGGAAGGGAATGACCGGGGACTCCGCCCTTCCGTGGCCAGTTTCGATTCAGTTGTTCCATGGCAAAGTGGATGATCCCTTCACAAACAGTGTCGACGGCGGGCGTAGCATCCACCGAGCTAAGGGCACCAAGGGCGACCTCAGCCATCAACTCACAGATCTTTGAAAATTTTGTGATTTCTGATGATTTGGATGATTTTTATGATTCTTTATGATGATTTCTGATGATTTATGAATTTTTATGATGATTTGGGTGGGAAACTGTTGACATCTGTTGACCATTTAAGGCATAGTTTGGGTCCCAGTGTGGGTCCTTTTCGGCTCAAGCTGGACCTTGGGTCGATGCTGGGAGTCCCAGGCAACCCAGTCGGAGATGTTGGGATCCTTTCCACCTCAGCGCAGGGATGACAAAGATTTGGATGTATACTGTGGAATATAATAATACATTTATATACATCCAATTAACATGGATATTTTGATAACATGGATATACTGTATATATATACAATTATATATATATATATAATTATGATTAATTAGGTATACATAATTACACAGAATCATATAGATAGACATGTATCATCTACGTATATGCATGTATATACACTCCACCCAAAAAACTGTAATGCCGAATCGTGGTTCCCAAACACATACTGTAGATCGTAGCGCATGATTTCTGAAGCCTTTTTCAACGCGGCGCCGTATAGAAGTGGAGGTTTCCAACCAATGGGGGTATCCCTAAATCATCCATTGATGGATTTTCCATTGTAAACCACGCTGAAGGCATCTGGAGGCTGGAGATCCTCCATAAAAATGGAAACCCCCAAGTGGCAAAAGCTTTATGGAAATCCCATGATCTTTCTTGTTAATTGAGACTTTCATCATTCAGTTCCTAATCAAAGCTGCAAAGGTCTCTCTCCACAGGAGTAAAAAACCAAAACAACCACCACACTTCGCCAGTGGTTTTCCTTGTGTATCTCACTGCCTGTTGGTGTGTTGGTAGTGAAGCCTAAACAGCTGGTAAATGCAAAGGCTGGTTTTCACCTATTCAGATGGCACCCTCGAAATCCATCGGTTCAGAAAACGGTCTTCCCCATTAAAAAATGCAACACATATTGTTTGTACCGGAAATCTCTCGTTTTCAAAGACACTCACAAACATACTTTGATGGTGATATCCCACATTCTATCCCCACATCCAGTAAAACCCCATCAATCCCCCGCAACAAAAATGCCATAGAATCATCTGAATTCCCAATGATTCCCATTCTATGCCCGTAAATTTCTAGGGGTTTCATGGGTCTCCTACCTCGCTGAAGCGCTTGATGAAGGATGGGCGCCAAAGCTTCGACCAAGCCATTCTCCAGGCATTGCGCCTTCAGCCGTTTGGAGCTTGGGTGGTTTTCAATATCATATCATATCATATATATATATATTAATGTCTTTAATATTTACATATATATATAATAATGATGATGATAACAATAGTATATACATATAATATAATATAATACAATACAATATAATTATATATAATTATAGTATAATATAATATAGTATAATATAATATAATATAACATAATATAATATAATATAATTATTATATAATATAATATAGTATAAAATAAAATAATATAATCTAATATAATAAATATAAGTATTATATTATATCATCATATATAATATTATATATAATTATATGATATAAACTATTTGTATACATATATATATATATGTACATATCATATATATATAATCATATATATAATTTCATATATATATATATCATATTATATATACTTATATATGCTATTATATATATATCATATATCCTTACTATTTGTACGTATGTTTTGTATGTGATATATTCGTATAAATTATATACTATATATATATGCTAATATTCATATTTTGTCGTTACCTAACTCTATACCCAGTGAGAATCCAATAACCGGCGATGGATTTTCCAGCCAGGTGGAGATGGTCCTAGATCATTCACACACGTTGTTGGTTATGTTGGGCATTTATGCGCATAAAATCACATACAGTATATATGTAGAACATATCATGACAAATTATGATACCAATGATACCTCTAATTTTCGACTATTGACTATTGTAATATAGTTGTAGTACAAACAATGATAGTAAAGTGTTATACTAGTGTTGTAGTATAGTTGTAATTTAGTCTACTATTTCTAGTACTGTTTGGTTATTGACTGTTTGGTAATCATGCAATGATAGAACACTGGTTGGTGGTTTTAAACCATCTTGAAAAATCTGAGTTCGTCAATGGGGTTGGGATGACATCCCATATATGAAATGGAAAATAAAAAATGCTCCAAACCACCAACCAGGAACTACCAAACAGTCTCCCAGAGATCCCCCAGAAATCCACCTGTGAGAAGGACTGCATGAGGTAAATGCCCTGCTTGGCGCTGACCTTCCTCGGCTCGCCACGCGTACGGTTGGGGTCGTTGTGGGCCCCAAAGGCGGGAAAAAAATCATGGGAGTTGAACGGTTTGACTAAGCGAAATGGAAAAGAAATGAATGGTTTACATAATATGGTTAATCCGTTTAACCAACCTAATGATGGGTTTGACATGGTTTAACCAACCTCCATGGAGCGGAAATGAATGATGGGTTTAACCAAGCGAAATGGATCAGAAATGGATGATCTATATAATATATTCTAATATAATTCAAACAATAAAAAAAACAAAATGGAGATTGAACCAAGCAGCAAAAACGGGATTTGACGTGATTGGACCTGACCGGACCTGACCTGACCAACCAAACTCCGGGGGGAGTGCTTAAACCAAATGAGGATCTAACCAATCAACCTTGGGAAGTCCCTGCAACCACGGCAGTCGGGACATCAAAAAGCCATGAGTTTCCACTTACAGCCGAGTTGTCCCAAAAGTCTCCAGCCCCTAATTTCCTAAACAGTCCAAGTCCATAGGTGCAAACCGCAGCCCAAAGCGATCACATACGTCACATCTAGCATCACAACTCTCCCATGCCTGCGATGCTTACGGATGTCCCCAAGCAACATCAGCTTCTGTGAGGTTCAACCGCTAGTCAACCTCCAAAATGTGTAGAAGGTGATGCTTTAAACCTCCCCATACCTCCCCCAAACAAACACATCTAGCGACCCCGGACAAATCACAGCACTCCATAGCACTCCCCCGGGCCGAGTGACCGATTCAGCAGTATGTTCTGGGCCAAGAGCCCGTAGATTTCCGGGTCGAAGATCTTCATCCTGCCAGCGTCTCCTTGAGGATCCCTGAAGAAACACAGGATTTTGGTGGATTTTCACCAAGGTTTTTTTAGGTTCAAACAAGATAAATGGGGAATCTACCAACAGAAGTTGGGATGTTGATACCCGGAAATCGGGATTTTTGGAATTGCGACTTACTTTTTTCATCTTTTTTCGGGGTCCCAATCAACTGGCACATAACTATCAGGGGCCCATGGTTCTAGATGGTTGGGAATGGGAAGAGAATCAATTTGAGAGCTTGCTTTTATAACATATAGTAGCTACTGTACTTAAGCTACCCTGCAGAAAAGACGTGTCTCTTTATTTGGCAAAAGATTAATCCCAGAATTGGAGGAAGGGGAAATCTACAGGAAAAGAGTCGGAGGTAAAAGCAATGGTTTTCAAAAGCAATCCATTGAATTAAACATCAAAGTAACTAGCCATTAAAAATTACCCATGTTTACCCTGTCAAGGCAAGGTGTCTGGGTTCTGGTCTCAACGCTAGCTGCCTTTCGCAAGCCTGCCGGGCCTTGCCAAGGAAGAAGCGGTGTATAGGACGTCCTACGAGAGACCGAGGTGGAATGGGTTCACCATGGTTCACCCACGGTGGAAGAGAAACCCCATGACATCAATGATGGCAAAATGGCAAATGATGACAATAATGATTGTTAATAATCATATCAAATTATTAACCATCATTATTAAATGATGTTTAAACACAAATATCTGACACGTTTGAAATATCAAATATCTGACAATAACGGAGCAATCAGCGGCATGTCAATGGTGTCCAGCACCTTTTCCTGAGTTTCCGACCAATGGCACCATCTTTGCAATGACCTGCACTATGTCCAGGTCGACTGGCAGCTCAAAAGTGCTGGGTATGGCTTGGATGTCTGCACCTTGATGCACTAAGCTGAGACTAGCTCAGATTGTTGCGCCTGTGGCTTTTCCTTCAAGTAATGAGCCAAACTTTTGAGCCTCAGATGGCTCAATTGCTTTTTCTTTGAACCCTTTCATGGAAGCCAACAGACTGAGGTGGTGCTTGTGTTTGGCATCCCCAACATGAAACCTCAGAAAGTGTGGCCAATGTTCAATAGTTTTGTGAATAGGTCCCTGTGTAGTTTCCATCTTAAATGTTGAGCGTGCAACTGAAAATTCTTAGCTTGATCAAAACCTCTGAGTCAAGCGCAACGGCTCATGTCTCACGCGCGTTTTCGCGAAGGCCTTGGGATACAAAGGTAACGTCTCCAGATGACGGAGATCTGTGACAAGCAACAGTCTAAACACCTGAATTTTGGCACGTCAATGACAGTCACGCCGGATCTCGGACATTTCCCAACAAAGACCTTCAAAAGCTACAAATTAGCAAATTAGCCCATTGACCGACCCGAACTTCAACTTAGACCTTTCCTTGATAATGCTTTGGGTTGTTTCCAAAAGCTTCAGATGCGGAAATCAACCCAAATTCATTCAAGTACTCAAAACCTTAGGTTTAGGGTTTACGGAGTTCAAAAGAAATGTGTATGTAAGATTATGTAAGTATACAGATATATACAATATGTATATATATAATATCTATAAAAATATAGATACATATATATCATATATCATATAGTGACTATCAAACATCTCTCTGAGTTTTCTGGCAAGTTCTTGCAGTAAGTTCCAGACACTGAGCAAATTCACAATCTCTTGCGTGGAAAAACGATGAAAGCCTCCACCAGTGGCAGGTTAGCAGGTCAGCAGTGAAACGTATGGGAGAGAACGACATAAGTACATATTCAATATAAGTATTGTATGTAGCATATATCACATATCATGGATATTCATGTATCAAATAGCCTATATAATCGATTTTTTATATATATGTATAATGTAAGTGTATGTATATATATAATACACAACATGATATAATATAATATAATATAACGTAATACAATACAATACAATACAATACAAATACAATACAATACAACACAACACAACACAATACAATACAATATATAATATAATATAATATAATAATATAATATAATATAATATAATATAATATAATATAATAATTACAGTATAATGTTATATTCTATAGACACATTCTAATATATGCAGCCTATTATGATTTATGATATGCAACTCCTTAGCACGGAAGTCTTCAGGTCATCCAAATTCATGTTCAAAAAGCCTTGACTCGAGAAGAGCTCTTCCGCAATGGCCCGCAACAATGGAGCTGCCTGCATCATCTTCGAAGTTAAGCTGCTTGATGATGCTTGTCTTTATATTTGATCGCTGGGTTTGGTGCAAGGCATGGGATGATATCTTAACTGGAGATCGTGAGTTTCCACTAGATATTGGGTTCTGATGAATTTCACTTCCTCCAAGACTTTTGGATGACACTAACCTACACTACCCCAAAATCCCATGGTCAAGCATCATTTTATCGGTTAAATTTGCAATGAATCCCCGTTTCTATGAATTTTCAGGTAGCTTTTCTAAACCCAAACCCACATGTTTGACCTTTTTGTTGGTAAACTCCCCAATTCCTGCTGGTTCAACCCAAATTAAACCTTGATATTTTCATAGATGTTCCACATTTCTGTTGCTTCGCTCACTTCACTCCCATGTTTTTCACAGATTTCTGTTGTTGAACTCTCCACCAGCTCTGGGCTCTGCCTCGGGGTGTTGCAAACGTGCGTAGGCCCAGGCCAGAGCTGCGAGATGCGCAGGCTCCATCTGGGACCTGGATGTCCATCGACTTCCGTTGAAGTTGACATGTTGAATTGTCTAATTGATATGGGATAATGGAGGGTTAACTATGGTTAACATATGGATAATATGGGATAATAGTGTTTATTATGGGATATATCCCTATTGTAGGTTTCCTAAAATGGGGGTACCCCTAAATCATCCATTTCAATAGGTGTTTTTTTCATTGTAAACCATCCATCTTGGGTACCCCCATTTATGGAAACCCCTCTATGGTAAAGCCAACCCTAAAACTAAGTTGTCTAAGATGGTACAGAAAATACAAAACTAGCATTTGGGGGATGATTTTGACCATCTATTCATGGCAACGTTGGGAATGGTTTATTGTTCGGTCTGCACATCCGAATCCAAGTAGTGAAACTGGTTGATGACCGGGGATCCCCCGGGGAGGAAAACGAATAGGTTCCGCCCATTTTCTGCCGAAATTTGTGCACCTAACAGAAAGGTCCAGAGCCACGGTCAGGTCTGTACTTCGGTATGGGAAAATTGAAACGTGACCCTCGATCGGATAAGAATGAAAACACCTGTCCTGGATTTATTGAACTTTGTCAATGTCCCAACCGGCGTCTCAACCACCTATCCAGTGGATATCCCAGATCTTTTGGATGCATGTTTTTTGGCAGTGATATCCTCATTCTTGCGGGTGGTCTTCATCCCAAATAAGTGGGCCTCTTTCTGAGTATATCTTGGAAAGTGGAGTTAGAAACTGTGCAGTACATGCAGCTCTCAGCTCCAGCTTGTAAGTGCCAGACAGCTTCGCATTTCTGGCGAGTTGGAGAAGTAGTTCCTGTCCAGCACGCCTCAGCCGGTCTAGCTGGTCCTCCCAAGGGGGTCTTGACCCCCCAGGAGGACCCCAGGGGCCACCTGTGGCTACGACCCACCAGCATCCAACTTGGCAAAAGCATTGGCCAAATTGGCCACATCCTGAGAGCACACAATGGGACAATATGTAAGTTGTAATATGTATATCATAATACCCAATTTATCACAACTATATGGCTATATACTATATACTATGCATAGTGAATATATATATATAATTATATGTATATAATTATATGTACATATATATATATATATGTATATAATTGTATATATATATGTAAAGTTTGTTGTCTCAACGCTCAGCGAACTGGAGAACCACTTGTCACCCAAAGCTTCCATGCCTGAGAAACCAGCTCGTCGACAGACTGCACCGCCAAATTTGCCACATCTTCAAACAAAGCATCGCACACCTAACGAAAGCACTCGCAGCCATGGGCTCAGGATCTCGCTTCAAGTAGCCTCTAGTGACACTACAAATAGTGGCTAAAAAACCATCCCATTTTTGTTTTTTTTTTGTTGTGGGGTTGGGGTTCAATTCCACCTGACAGAAAATCATGAAATCATGGATGACGAAAAACATCGCTAAATAAAACTGAAACGGAGGGGAAAATGGGGAATGGCACAGGGGCTTTCACTGCAGGTATGTTTTCGATGTAAGTCTCAAACAGAAACCTATGCCTTCCAAACTTGGCTTTCTGGAACATATCATTTATATGATTTTATATCCATGTAATTCCATGTATAGATGAATCTTCCCATCAATAATAGGCATGCAAACATGATCTTCATTATGATCACCCAACAAAAACACACACCTAGTACTTCTAACTTATAATTCTGTTCAAAATGGAGAGACTTGATAGAACAACGACTCGATAGATATTAACTGTTGTCTTCTTTAATCCTTCAAAAATGGTCGTGTCATCCAGAAACCAGATGAAACCAGAGCCGAGCAGCAGAAGCGGACACACCGCAGCGTGCATAGGCATTGGCCACCAAAGCTAACTCCTGGTGATTTTCAGTGATTTTATGGTGATAGTATGATTAGTATGATGATAGTTTGGTGATTTAGCAGCTGACGACGGTGATTTTGTGGTAATGCCTGGGGATCACTGAGCTACACAATTTCGATTGTCTGGACAATCCTTTATATTCCTTGGCAAAAATAAACAAAAAAACAACTTAGAAGTTTCATCAGTCGCTGAACAACTCAAAGAATGCAAAACAAATCCTATGAAATTCTCATTTAAAACATAGATTCTGTCACTCTGAATCAGTGATCCTACAATAATCCGCCAATCTTCCTCGGTTCCCAGCCCCCGTCCCTGGGATACAGCTCACCTCAGTTGGCCATGTCCATGGCATCATATTCAAGAGCGCCATGTGCATCGTATGATTCATAGTTGTGGAAAATAAAGCTTGAACACAAAACAATATATGAATATATGAATATGTATATATATACATGGTCTCATCGTCATCATCGTCATCATCGTTATCGTCATGGTCATGGTCATGGTCATGGGTCATCATCATCATCATCATCATCATCATCACTGCCACCATGGCTACCATCATTGATCACCAGCATTGATTACATCAGCAATCACCTTTACTGATCGCCATCAGTGATCATTCATTGTTCGTTCCCGCAATGATCTTCCATCATGATTGTTGTGTTTTTTTAATCAACACTATTCATAGCTATATTGCCTTACAGCTTTTTTTCAAAATAATGTACCCTAAAATAGCATTGTATGACTTGCTCCTCAAAAGATGAAAGCATCGTCCAGAAACCATCCAAAGTCTCTTGTTTCTGATGATTCTCTTTCTATGAGTTTGTCTGAAAATAGGATGCCCCCAACCCATAGCTAAACTTTCGCCATTGAAATAGCACAGATTCTCCCACATTTTTGGTCAGACCCAAGTATCATATTGCTGGGGAGATATCCCAGTATATTCTCATTCGACTCCCATGGTGAAATCCCCATTTTGTTGGTGAAATCGACCCAAGGCTTAGACCCAGCCAGCTCCGCAGCACGGGAACGAACTGCGCAAGGAGACCACTGTCACCTGAAAAGTTGGGCAATTCTTGAGCAGAATTCCAAGGAAAAATGGTGATTTGATAGGATTTAAATTTGAATTTGTTGGAATTTATAGGATCTTATAACATTTTATAAAATGTTCTGGAATTTACAGGAGACCATGGTGATAGAATGGGATATGCAACCCGGTTGGGGGAGGGCAGGGCGTGGAAAAACATTGCTATTGTTGTGGCATGTTGTGGCTATACCTGTGGGATTCTAACCTCCATAAGCTGGAACTGCACTCCCAAGTAGTTGATCTGAGGGATGCATGGAACCATCTTATAAGGAATATCATGTTGTACCAAGAAATCAAGGACTTGGAACTGACAACAACTTGGAATAAGTCTATAATGTGTATACTTATTTTATAGGTAAGGTTTGTTTCTTGTGTTGTACCAAGAGAAATATATGTATTAGACTGAATCAGACCTGTACAGGCCTATTCGATATTGGATTATCGTCTGAATCATCTGAACAAAAACAGGAATGTGCAGAAGGAATGAAAAACACATCAAATTCACAGCGCACCTCCGCCCAGTCGGAGTTTGGACAAGCCGTTCCTGAGACGAAAAACACATCAAAAAAAAACAAAACAAGCAACGCACAAAGTCCCTCGACTCCTTGACAAGAGGTATTATGTCATTGATCCAAAAGTCAACTACCCTCTGGTAAACTAACAGTTTGCTATTGAAAATGACCATAGAAATAG
Organism: Cladocopium goreaui; assembly: GCA_947184155.2. Taxonomy (NCBI): domain Eukaryota; class Dinophyceae; order Suessiales; family Symbiodiniaceae; genus Cladocopium; species Cladocopium goreaui. The sequence goes on along the minus strand of CAMXCT020002236.1, from coordinate 520,439 downwards.
TGAGTTTTCCCATGAAACATGGGTGGATTTTCCATAGTTATGTGGCTGAGAATAGCTGACATCGCTCAGATATGCATGCTATGTCCCAAACAACACAAAAGCGCCATGAGAATCGCAACATGCACATATACATTCGCTGGTACCCTCTGGTAAACATACAAAAAGCTATTGAAAATGGCCATTGAAATAGTGGATTTTCCCATTAAAAATGGTGATTTTCCATAGCTATGTTAGTTTACCAGAGGGTATGTGGTTTGCACCCATCTCAAAAAAAACATGTTCAAATCAGCTTTTCATCTGGAATTGACTCGAAGGAAAATCGTATTCAGCTGGGTTTGTATGCTGATTGTGCATTCTGTTGCTCACTGTTGAAGTCCTTTGCTGCTTGTCAACTAATTTCCGGTGTAGGAATGTAATTACCCTCTGACAAGCAAGCAGGACATAGGACAATTCCAAGAATCTAGCATAGCTATGGAAATCGCCCATGTCCATTGGCTAAATCATGCAACAATTGGCCATGCTCCATAGCAATGTACCAAAATTACATCAAATTACCAGAGGGTCAGAACATGTTCATTGATGCATCTCAAGTTTGCCGACGAGGTCTGTTCATGGATGATATATAGAAGTTTCCTAAAATGGTCTAATTTGGGATGATTTGGGGTGCCCCTATTTTAGGAACCCTCCATATAATGTATGTAGGAAAATGGCTCAATCTGAAACCAGGCTTTGTAGCAGTTTCATTTGGGGATACCCACGGCAACCAGGTTTCCCGGCACCAACTGGACGGCGGCAGGAGCCTCATGGCAACGGTCAAGAAATTCTTCAGAAAAGGCAGGGAAACAGGCACTGTACTCAATGTCTGGGTATATATATATAGACTAGATGTATGGCAACTATATATATATACTGTATATTTTAACTTTAAATATACTGTTGATGTGTCTTTATATGACATAATATGTACATATTAATATGTACATATATATATATATCAAAATAAATAATATAATATAATATAATATAGTATAACATAGTATAATACAATACAATACAATATATATATATACACATGTTTGAGCTCTCAAATCACTTGCACTGTGTCTTGTGGCCTGGAAGTCATCCAAGCAGGCAGTCGCAGCCTTGCCCAGCGTCCGCAGGCAGCTACCCTCCAGTAATTTAACAGTTTGCTATTGAAAATGGCCATGTATAGTGGATTTTCCCATCAAAAATGGTGATTTACCCATCAAAAATTATGATTTTACGTGAAAATCAATAGTTATATGATGTTATATGGTATAGTTTAGCCGAAGGGTATTTCAGAGGGTGAATTGTCACGTCCTGGAAATACTGGGGGGAGGGAATTCAGCCTGTCCTATCCACAAACCGCAGACTAAATTCGAAAATAGCATCTGTGCATGTCTAAGTTGAAAGTTTGCTAAACTGTTAAATATATTCAAACATGAAAGATTTGTGGCCTGCCACTTTTTGGGGATGTCTTTAAGTACACCACAGCATGGCTTCCTGTCCTCCATCAGGGCTGGAAAGACCGGATGAGAGGCTGGCACATCCTGGGAAATGGCCAGGCCTGGCTGAACAAAATCCAATGGCAATTGATCATTGAGATGTTCGTAGATCTTCACTATAAAATTGTGTAAAGACCTTCGGTTTTGACCAAAAAAATTGTCTTTTTGATCTTTTTGGGCATATCCCAGATCCTTCATCCTTTATTTGAAAAAATGACCATGACCATTGTACTAATATGGCATCAATGCTCATGCCTGAATCCCCTCGAGGAGCTGGGAACGTCGTTGCAACCCGCTGCATCCCATGAAGCCATATATTTCTGGGTCCAAATACGTGAGAAACTGCGGCCATAGCGCAAAAATCCTAGTCAGGTCATGCTGAAATTTCTCAATGATCTCACTGTATCTATGTATAATATATGTATATACATATTATATATATAGACATTGCATAAGTGAAGCTTACGCATGTCACATGTGCTATGATATCTATGATCCACAAATGGTCCCACATCCCATCATCTCTCAGACCCGCCTGAAACGGCGCGAGCGATCTCCTGGCACCCAACAAGTTGATAACTCGACAAATCAGCCAATCAGTTCTCAATCATAAACTGGGCAAATTACCATCAGTTCCAAAGGAGAAATATGATGAAAAACCATTGTTATCCATGTTTTCGTAATGATAATACATTAATTGCAGAAAATTATCATGTTATTGTGACCCATTCATGAGAAATAAGATGAAACAAGCCGCTGTCATCCATTGTTGGGATAATTACCCTCTGGTAAACTAACATAGCTATGGAAAATCACCATGTTTAATGGGAAAATCCACTATAAATGGCCATTTTCAATAGCTATGTTAGTTTACCAGATGGTAGTCCCCTAATCATCGATGGTGAGATCGGCGTCCTGCGAGCTGAGCTGCAGAGCTTGCTGGGCCACTAGCGAAGCCAACTGCTGAAACAGCTCCGACTTGGCAGACTTCCTGGGGCGAAATCTCTCTGTGACGTGGAGACCACTGAAACCAGCCATGGTTCATATGGGATATCAACGAATCAACTACTGTAAGATATCACTTGTATCAGGGTGTGCATTCGGGGAGTGGTGTTGTGTCAGGTTTTTTGCATGTATATAGTAATTATATTTGTTTACCTTGCCTGACCCCGAGGCACTACAAAGTGGTGGGACAAGACCCAACATGAAATCACCGCAAACTGCATCATCTCTAAGATAGGCCCTCACGAAAAAAAGGAGGGGATCCTGGACAGGGTCTCATATGATGACCTTGAAGTCCAATTTTTGGAGCGATGGTCATCATCAAGCGCTATTTTTTTACAACTGCATTTTGTAGTTTCTGACTGGTCATGATCCGAGTCGATAACACTGTCACTACAAAATGCAGTGCTAGACCCAAAAAAAAACATTGCTACAAAATAGAGGGCTCCAACACCAAGATTCCTTACAGAATAGCCTGGCTGACAGTTTTGTAGTGGACCCAAGTCCCACCATTCTGTAGTGGAAATTGCAACCTGAATTCACTTGTATTCCTCGGTTTACTGCATGTTAGATCTTCAAAGGTAAGGCACTTTCCAAACTACACCGAAATCAGCCGAAATCAGCGAGAAACATCGGTCTGAAGGCGGCTGAGGCTGGGACAGTTGTGGAAGTGCCTCAAACATCAAGCGATGACCTGATGGACCTGTACCCAACTTGACCCACCTGAATCACATCGGTAACAAAGCGGCCACCACGGGGTTTACCATGTGGTTTTTAACGTTAACCTGCATGATGATACCGAAACAATTAGAAAGAGCATTCAAAGTCAGTACAACTGGGATCTATTGGAATTCTAAAAAGTCAAAATAGTACAACAGTCATAGATCCCAGTACTGTTGACTGTTGTACTGTTGGATCTATGTATAAAACTAAATTCTCTTGAATGAATTCTAAGAATGACTGTTGGACGAGACCCTAGGGCCCCAGATGGCCCCAGCCTTCCGACTCAACCCAAGCTTGGCAACCTCGGTCGTGAAGAGCGGCTGAAGCCACATCATTGCTGGGTCAAGAGACAACCTACAGGAAACATCAGGAAAGTATATGCCTTGCCACCCAAATATAAACATATATAATCCTGCAACATATCCCACATTTTGTTGATGCAAGTGCATCGTCATTTCCTTCAACAATATTCAAAAATGCCGTACATTGACTCATCCCCCATTTTTGGGCAAACCCATAAATCTAATTTTTGTGAACGGAAAACCATGGGCAGGGCTCAGTTGACTCAACGCAAAGCAACAGGTCATTGAACCTATTTTTACTTGGGCCCTTGGGCCCTTGGGCACCAGAAATAACGGTGTCACAGTGAAAATCATTGCGATTTCATGGCACCAACAGTCACCAACACATGAAATCGTTATTATTTATATTATTATATATTGATTTATCCAGAAAATATTCTGATTTGGAATCATCATGAATTATCATGAATTATCATGAATTATCATGGTGTATCTTTCACGTCACTGGTTTATGAATTCTGCTGACTTACCCAGAGTGGAGCCATTCAGATGATCGGAAGCAACACATCCAGATGATGCCAATCGGTATCCGTATGCCTTGCTGATCCATGGTGATTCCTGGCTGAATCGGGGTGCCTACAAAAAACATCTCTGAACACTGACTTCCCAAAGAATTGGCAACTCTATGCTACAGTCCCCAGTTTTGAGTTCAGAGATGGTCAGTCCCACTATCACTATGGCAACACTGACCACTATAATATGCTAGTTACATAGTGGTCAGTCCCCCCCTACATCCCCAGTTTTGAGTTGGTGAAATCCCAAGTCTTTGCTCAGCTCTTCAGGTCGTCCCAATGAATCTGGATATTTCATCAATCTAACCACCATTTACGGCGAGGTCGGCTTGTGAGGTTGCTATTTAGAAAACATAGTATACAGATATATATATATATAATTACAGATATACAGTATGGCATGCATCCCAGTTCCATCATGGTTGGTTGTTTGATGAATTCCCACCATTTTGCCATAGATTGGGGGGAACATCCCCCCATTCACTGCTTTTAATTCATTTTAATTCATTCTATAGATGAATTTCCCGAATGAAATGATCGTGTCTTGAGGCTAAATAAATCACCAATTCATAGACATTTACAGATGGGTTTCCCATGAAAAAATGCAACATACAGATGTAGATCTACCATTTTTGCTTGGTTTTCCCATGGTTTTCCCATGGTTTTCCCATGTCTTGCCTGGCTCACTGAGTCCCGCCACCGCCATGCATGTCGAGGCCAGGGTCGCAGGCGACATCTGGGACCTACGTTACGGAAAAAAGGGGTTCAGTTCACCAACGAAAATTGGGGGATTTCATGAGATCGGGTAAGCGAATTCACTCGCATGTGGCCATGGTTTTAATATGTGGGCATGGATCAATACCTATTAATACCATTTTTAGTGGGATGAACATCCATTTACCAGCTATTTTGATGTTCACCAGGGGTACAAGGTTTTGACACACTGCCATGTTTTGAATGGGAAAATCATCTGCGAATGGCTATGAATGAAGGATTTCAGCAAAGAAGTATGGTGAATTTACCCTCCAACTTTGGTGGGATTCAATGAGGAAATCATATACATAGCCATGGCATGCCATGGCTTTTTTCAAGCTGATTGAATCAACAAGACATGTGAAACATATCAAACCAATTTAGATTTAAGAGGATTTAGCCGACACCTGAGGTTTAACGAGCCAGAATTGTGAAGTTAACCAACAAAAATCATGAAACTTGGTGATTTGACCAGCAGGAACTGAGGATTTTTTCAGATTTGGCCGCTGAAATATGGATGAACACAACGAAGATCTGGATGAACGGCTGATCTTCAACATAAAATGGGGAATCAACGGTGATTTCCACATGATGTTTCCCCGTTTTTATTTCCAGGACTCCGACGGATTTCCAGGTTTCTTATCTGGTAGTCATCGGTTGTGACCTTTGTTTTGGAGGTTGGATTCCATTCCTTTATGGTCAATAGCAATCATCACCCACCATTGCCCATCATTGACCACCTTCAAGGTGTCTGATGGCGCTATTCAAGCTTGGGGGCGTTTCTCTCCAACATGTTCCAACTGTCATTATACGATAATGTCAACCCTGAAAAATCCCTAGGCTGTTTAATTGGGGGATACCATTAAAATTTTTGATTATAACATACTGTAAACCATGGTACCATGGTTTATTGATATGTGGTTGACATTACCAAATATTATAATGCATTCTATCCAGTTTTTTCACATGGCTCCAGCAGCCCGCCTGTGGCAAAACTATTAACCCCTTCACATTAAATGCCCCCTGTATGGGTCCCAAAAAGAAAATAGTTCCAATCCAAAACCAGGATTCCTAGGGTATTTAATGTGATGATCAGTCAAATCAGTTGGAACATCTTGCCAAATCATGCAACGGCCAAACAAAACTTCATGAAACATCTCGAAACTACCACAGAATCAGAACAGCACCACATCACCCAGCTCAAAACACTCAAATTCCAATTTTCATCAATTTTCGGGATGATGTTCCCCCATACACCCATTCTCATTGACCTTCAAAATCCAATGAACATCATTGGATGGTGAAGCCCTGCGGGTCTCCCCACAGGCTACGTGTCAAATCTTCCAGGATCGTCAGCCATGCTGCATCCTCTAGGCCCTCGCCTTGTCTGGCCTTGGGGTGTTACCCTCTGGTAATTTAACGTAGCTATTGAAAATGGCCATTTATAGTGGATTTTCCCATTAAAAATTGTGATTTTCCATAGCTATGTTAGTTTACCAGAGGGTAAGTCATGGGGGATACTCCCAAAAAACAAAAGGGGCTTCAAGGAGACTGACAAAAGATTCAGCCAGCCATGAAATGTGGGGATATCATGGGGAGAAAATGGAATTTGATGACCAATGGGATATATTATTATATAATGATATACAATGATATACAATACTATACATATATTGATATATAATTGATACAATGATATAGAATGCTATACAGTAATATACCGTGTATATATATATAAGATAGATGTTTATTGCCCAGGGCAAGGGATCATCCATCAAGACAGTGACTAGGTCACAACACGTGCCATCCGCCATAACCGATCCATCGGCTTTTCCAAGGAGCAAGTAGGCGGTGAGTTTCACATCTTCGCAGCCATCTACAACTTTGCTGTCTACATGCAACTGCGGGGCACATCTGGCCCTGAATATCCCTGAATCAGCTTGATCTGCAAGAGATCTGGCTGGTTGGTGTTTTCAAACCATCCCCACAATGTCAATATGTCAATGCCATGTAGTCAGTAGTCCTCGGGGATCATCATGCCTAATGCCTAATGTGCTTCGAATGCAAAACATGTGTCAAGCCACCATCCAAATCTGGACCGTGCAATTCAACAAGGTTGCTGGTCTTCAGAACCTTGCCCTTTAGCAATTCAGCAGCTCTTTTCTCTGCTGAAACAACTCTCAGGGAAGATTGCGGCGCTGATCCAACTAACGAAGTTGTACAACGGTGCATTCACTTCCGCTTCCACTTCTTCGGCTTCTTCGACTTCTTCGTCCTCCTGGATCTTGACAATGCCAGTTTCAAAGGCTTCTTCACCTTCCTGCGCCAAGCTCGTCACATCCAGGAAGTCTTCTCCGAGTTCTGCGTGAAGTAGCTCATATTCATGCTCTGCCTCCACCAAACGACGCCTGAACTCCACTTCCCACTCCAACTGTGACATTTTGCCTCCGGGCAGATGGCCGGTAAGTCACTACTTCAAACAACATCTTTGCTGCAAGGACATGTTAGGTACGTATATGTGGAAAGAGATAGATATCAGATATAGCATATGTATCATATGTATGTATATCATGTGTATATATATATGATCTACAGAAATGATATGATATATATCTATATATAATGATATATATATATATATACACAGTATAATTATATATAATTAATAACATCTTCATGTGCAATAGCACCTCTCAGGCGCCGCCCTGAAAAGCCCAAGGGCCAAGCGCCTGAAGCGCTTGGAGGCTGGGTATGGCCACTGTCCGAGGTCCTTTCGGGACCAGTCGGGCACTGCATCTCTCGGGCCACCGGTGGTTGCCGCAGATGCTGCAGATCTGGACAGCGATGCAAATCAGGATGCAACGGCAGTTTTGTTTAAAAAAAATGTGATCTTGTCTTGTCGCATATTTATCTGATATATTTATCTGATAGATTTATCTGATAAATAGGTGATAAATAGGTGACTTTTTTTGATATAGATACATATCAGATATAGAGTATATGATGATATATGTATATATTATATTATATTCTATTTTAACCTATTTCTGTCACTCACCCTTTCCAAAGCTGGAATTGGTGCTGGTGATGTTTATCCATGGAACGTGAGAATTGTCATTGCTAGCGCGAGACTCATGAAGTTGGAATCTGTGATGGTTGCCAGCTGTTGCCAATGTCTGGTCAAGTGTGCCCGTTCCACTGCCTTGAGAGTGAAAACAATGCAATTAAAACATGTTGAACCCACACGAACAGCACTTTCCTTGGCACGTAGATTTCCTCGCGGAGTTCACGAAGAAGGCACGGAATTCTACAGTCAAAATTACCAAATCAGAAAGTCTGTAGCAATTCTTGAGATGGCTCCCTGGGTTTCCATACGAGCCTGGCTGCCACCAAGGCCTTTTCACGCAGATCACGGGTTTTGCGGCCATCCCCAAACATCGTATCTTTCAATCCGTTTCAATACACCATAGGTGCTCCAAATGCTTCAAAAATGTATGTCTATGATCTCTATGATGTATATTGATGTATAATGTCTATGATGAATTATACCTGTTTAATCCTTTTTGACCCTTTTTAATCCTTTACATACATCATAAACATGATGTAAATTCACACATAAACCACCAAATCATACCTTTGATGTTTGGAACATCATTTCTAAAACAATTTAATTCATATAAGTGAATGCTGGTGAATTAGATGTCAGCAACATGATTTAAGGCCTTTTTGGGATACCTACCCCTTCGAAACATAATTCCAGGTGCGTCTCAGTGAATGACGACCATCCTTCCCGGACAAAAAAAAAAAAACATGGCATATGTGGCAAACGCCTAAAAAAATCGGAGGTTCATTGTTAGGTTTACCACATTACCCAACCAAACTATTATAAGCCTTTGAAAATGCTTGTTAAGGTATGTTCGGGCGCCTTTAAAATTGATTTCGACAAAGAAAAACAACAAATATTGCATTCATTTTGAGTGGATTTTCACCATTCCAAGAAATAATCATCACAGAAATAGCCAATCTAAGCGAATCTAAAACCTATATAACCAAACAAAAAGTACATGTTGATCTGGAAGTGGGAGTTCAGCAATCCAACATCCACCATGTGGATTTATCTCTCTTGATGCAAAATTCGCCCATCTACGGTGCAAGTCGTCGTTTAGAGTGAAGAACACGTCTGCTGGCTCTTGTTCTTGTTCCTGCCCTTGTTGTTGTTGCTGCTGCTGTTGTTGTCTCACATAGCTTTCCTACAACATGTTGCAAAAACCATGTGAACACATGCATGAAAGCCATGACAAAATGGCTTATTATCGTGTGGACAAAGAAACTTGCCTTGCCATAAGCTCCAAGGACAGGGGAGGTATTTGATTTCCTATGTCCGGGATGCGCACAGACTTTGAAAAGAATTGGACACAACAAAGTAGTGAAATGGATTTGGGTCAGAATTCCAGGTCCCTAAACGCATAAGAGTAACTCTTTTCTATTCATTCTGTTTGAGGGTTCCAAAAGACTTGACCCATCCCCAATGTCTGGCTGATTCGTGAATCATTTCATATCCGGGCTCGCGCACTTTGGTTGATCAAATCCTGATTTTGGTTGGTCAACTTACCCTCTGGTAAACTAACATAAAGATGGAAAATCACCATTTTTAATGGGAAAATCCACTATAAATAGCCATTTTCAATAGCTACGTTAAATTACCAGAGGGTATTACGGTTGAATAATACCAACTTATTTTGGTATACTTTCGTCATTTCGATGGTGAAATCATCGAATTATAGCTGGTGGTATACCTACCCCGAAAAATATGAGTTATACCGTAGTTGGGATTATTATTCCCAATTAATATGGAAACATAAACATGTTCCAAACCACCAACCAGATAGGCTCTACAGACGTTCGTTGCGCCTTCTTGCCCACTGGCAGCTGCTGGAATTCCGCCACAATGCCATCTTTGGACCTGAATCACTGGCCACTGACCACTGCAACCATGGTTTATGGATGTTTATGGTAGATATATCTACAGATAGTTAATGGGGTTTATAAACCAACTTACAATTGGGAGGCACAATGGTGACAATAGTAGAAACCCAGGCAAACATATGATTTTTAGATATTTTTAGTTGTTCACTATACATCCAAGATTGGATTCAAGTCATCTAAGTACTCAGTAACATCCAGTAAAGCACTGGGTGTGGTCTAAAGATTGATATTTGCCATGCAGTGTTTATACCAAAAAAAATGACAACCCCCTAGAAAATGAGTTGATGGTTGATCCATCAAAAGCAGGATCAAAACAAATGAACTTTAGATACCAATCAAAGTGGTGATTGACCCATGATTAATCAGTGATGAACCAATAATGAACCGACAAAATTATATTAAGCAAATATATTAAAAAAAAAAAACATACAAAACCAATGAGGAGCCCCATAGTGACCATTCCTGTAATGTTTGGAAATCAAAGGAATTGCAGCCCCAAACTCCCCGTGAATCATGGATTGCTTGACATGGATTGCTTCTGCCAGCCCAAGATGTCACGTTTTGACACCGAAAAAATGGAGACTTTGCGGAACATCAAATTTCAAATGATGCACGTTGTGGAATACGAACAGAATAGATTCATAGAATACGATAGCATCTTCCAGTAGTAGCATCAAATCAACCATGTCTGAGAATAGACAATATCTACCCCAAAAGTTTGTGGAATACGATAGCATCTTCCAGTAATCAACCATGGCTTCCCAGATTAGTTCGATGATTTTCCCAGTAATCAATGCCCATTTTCAGAGGGATTTCCCAGCCATGTTTGACTACCAGAGGGTGATACTCTATGAGTTGGCTATAACATGTTATAAAACCTATCCAGATCCATTAAGTCTATAGAATTCTATAACTCTACCATAGATAACTCTACCATATAAAACATATCAAACCATTTACAAAAACATTAAACAAATACTAAACCATATAAAACCATATAAGACGTACAGTTTTCCCGATATTTCATTAGGCTGCCATTGGGGCTACCGTAGAGCTACCCGAACCGCAGCATGCACCAAGGCTCCAACATCGCAGACATCGCATGGCCATGGCTGACCTCGGGGCTTTGTATCGCATCTGCAATTTGAAAACATTCTATCGTATGTAACACCGTATGTATGTATGTAACACCGTATGTATGTATGTAATGTAATGTAATGTAATGTAATGCAATGCAATGTAATGTAATGTATGTATGTCTGTATGTATGTCTGTATGTATGTATGTATGTATAAAATGTATGTATAAAATGTATGTATGTATAATATCATACATGTAATATGTTTTTTTTCAATCATGTGCACAAGTATGTTTTATGTAGACATGTGCAGGTATCAATATTGTAAATAGTTAAATAGTTAATTGTGATTAAAATGATTAAATGTACATGTTGAGATGTAGATAAACATATAAACATGGATTAGAATGATTAGAGACGCATAAGTTAAACAGAAACGAAGAGGAACTCCTTCCCTCTGATTCTTGCCTTTCTCAGGGCAGGGCGTATCTCAGCGTCTGTTTCGCACTCCTGACGTCAATTCTCATTAATTCCCGAATCCTTGTGACTGGAATAGAGGAATTGATGAATCTGTACCAGTTCAACGCATCAAAAAGGACTCGTGGAAGTAAATATTAGATATGTCACTGGATGGGTTTAGGGGAAAATCCGCACAAAACAAAAGTGTTTACCCGCAACTGTTGAGGTTTCCTATGGTCTCCTGTATTTGCTACTTCCAATTCTGGCAGCATTAGGGGAAACCACGCCTGGTAGATGTTCTGCCTAAGGCACTCCATGTCCTGAGGATGATCAGGATATGGATTTATTGTGCCATGATCAAAGCACCAATTCTATTCACGAGTGTTGTAAATACACATGGATATATATATATATGTATATATATATGTATATATATATATTTCTATGTGTATGTGTATGTGTGAATATATAACTTGCATATACTTGCATTATTTTTGATCCAAAGTCTATGTGGACACACGTGGCAGGGTCATCATTGGTGGGTTGGAAGCAAGGTTTGATAGTGCCACCATCCCCCAAATTCATAGTTGGACCCTGAAAACAGAAAATTTCAAGTGGAAGCGGTGGAAACTATTCTTCCAACCCCCGACTGATGGCAGGGTCTATGTTAGTTTTGGAGAGGGTTACTCTCCGCGACTTCTCATGATATTCATGATGTTAAGTGTGCTCCCCAACTATTTACGATGATTTCTGATTTCCAAATTTTAGGCACGACTTTAGCAGTCAACTGTAGCAATTGCATCCGACTCTGAGCCAGACACCCGCACGAACGTGCAAGGGAGCGCATGGGTGGCTTCAAAGCATCTGATGTTGGCGGTTGATGTGTCTGCAGCACCCAAAGAGAACATTGATACCATTGATATGATCCATCTGTCTTTCAGCTGTAGTTTGCTACTGGTGTGCCAGCTTTCTCGTCTTAGCATCCCGTGCTGCTCTCTTACAGGGCACAAGACTCAAGATTTATTTTCTAAGTCAAAGATGTTGTTGAAGAATGTGTGTTTCAAGAACAACAACGTCATGCGAATCATCTGTGAAACAATTCTATATCAATGAGATTGGATTCTGTACTCATGGATGTCATTTCCAACAATCTTGATTTTCAGCATCCGTGCCAACAATTGGATTCTGCACTCCATCTTTGAGAGGAATTAACTTCCACTTGGCGTCAGCAACGCCGTCACCGAGTCACCCAGCAATGCGTTGGCAAGGTCTTTGGGCTGGTTTTATATAAGGTGAGAAACTGGAGATTTCACCAGCAAAGGAGAAAGAAAACCAAGATATGAAGAAATGTTAATATATTTTAATATGGTATATATATATACATGGATATATGATATATGTAATAAATTGTAAAAATCATGAGACATAGAACCTGAGAATATGATGTGGATGTCTGAGAATGATGCGTTCCTCACATGTCGTGTCCATTGTTCATGGGGAACGCGATGATTCACCAGTGGATTTGGTAGCCCATTCCGAAACAAGTCCTATGAAGACAAACAAGGGTTTTCTACATGTTTCTACCCATGAATATGCTGGAGGATATGAAGACAATAAAGATGATAAACATGTTTATAAACAATTTCTGATATCTTTAATAAAGAGATTGTTAATAACAACATCATTAATGTATTGATATCTTAATAAGGTGATGTCTTGTTCTGAATTTATACACATAATATTGTTAAACAATTTCTGAGATCAACATTCGGGGTGAACCAATGGTGAACAATAATCACAGTTGTCAAAGGCGGAAACTGCTGACGTTACTCGACCGGAAACCAAGCGGTGCAATTTGTTGGGATATTTGAATCCCTAAACAGTAGTCAATCACTCACTGATAAAATTATTTGAATGTATATGGTACTATATATATTATGTATTATATACTATATGCCCAACCAACTGGTAGCCCTGAAAAAATGAAAGTCAACCCTGGATTAATACACCCCCGGGCTTTGAGTAGCCAATTCTCACTATTTGGGGTAACGCCCCTAATTTGTCAACCAGGATCTATGTGGATTTATTAGCACCTAACTAAGATCAAGCACATCTGCTGTGCCGATGTCAGATGGCAAAGATCATACCAAACCATACCAAACCACTCACTAAAATTACCAAACGTATAGGCTAGGGTCCGGGTAAAGTGTTTTTTTCAATGGGTCAATGGAGTGGCCAGGTAGATTGAATTTAAAATCAAACTGGATGCAAAGGAAGATCTCCAATGACAATGACTGCAGAGTTGACGGTTTGAATACACCTCTACGCAATTGACAGTCATGGGGCATAATCCCCCCATCTGTTGGGATCAACATCATCAAATGAAACCTCTAATCTAACAGTTGTCTGTTGGTAAACTCACATCTTTTTTGGGGAGAATCGTATATATATATATATATTCCCAATCAAAACAAACACCAAACAGCAAAAGTTCTGTCATTGACCACCCCAACGCCATGAAATGCACTCTCTGCAAGCTTTTCAGCAAGGGACCTGGACAAATTAGGGGCCTTGGGTCATGTTTACAGACCCAATACTCCAGATGTTTTTGTCAGTTTAAAGTTTGAAGGGCAGAAAATCCAGGAAAATCACATTTTTGGGCTACCCCAATTTTCACAGATATACCTATGCCACCCATCGGAGTTGATTTGCGATCCCGCTGATGCAATTTTCATGTGTTGCTCCGCCGACCATGGACCATCTGGATCTTGATTTGTCAATGGGAGATTCACCCCCAGTAAGGGGAAGTACTATACAACGGGATGAAGCGCATTTTATCCCAAATCTTACATCCATTTTGAGGATACGGGTTGAAAGTCCACTATCTTTATTCAGATCTCAACCAACCAGTGGAAGGGTATGCTGCCCTATAATGGCTGTGCAGAAACAAACATCCATCCAGTTCTGTATTTCCACTATATAACATCCACATACATCCACTAACAATAAACTGGTTGTTACGTTCGCATTTTTCCTTGGTGAAGTTTCCCTTTTTTGACCTTTTCCCCACGTGACTCACGTTTTTTGTGGCACGGATGCTTCGCACAAAAACCGCTCAAGCACCAAACGCTGCTTCCAGACCTGATACATGGACTGGTGGTTGAGTGACCAATCATCCCTTCTGTATGGTTCAAAGACTTGAAAAACAGTTGAATCCCCGTGGAAGCCCAACAATGTCACAAGAATTTGGGTTTGCCAAACATAACAATTGGATGTGACACAATAACAATATTATGCTTAAATTCAAAAACAACACGAATCGGGTTCGGGCCAAACATACAAATTAGGAATTTACCCAAAAAAAAGGTCTTAACCGACAAAACAGAGGCTAAACAACAAACATGGGGTTTTGATCCATCAATGGGTATGCCATTCCCACAATTTCAAGTGTCATGATACAAACAGCAAACAATTGGACAGGGTATCCAGGTACAACGCATGCGAACCTGTCCTTTAAGACTTCATCAATCACAACAAGCGGCCCATACCACCGTGCAGAAGCTGCGTTTGCTGATTAGCTTCACAGTTACGTTTTTGTTTCATGACATTGTGTAAGAAACATCTTGAAACACTTCTATCTCCCCTCAAAGTACACACAATAAAACACACACACAATCATGGTATAAATGAGTATGGGCCAAGTCAACCTGCACGCCAATCCCCAAATATGCCCACCAGCATATACAAATTATATCAAAAGCCCTTAGTATGCGCCAGGAAATCATCTATAATTCAGTGGGTTATTATATGCATGGTTTCACCATATGTATCTCACAATTTGATGGAGAGTTTTCCAGGATTGGCTCACACCTTGGCTCAAGGAGCAAAGGTCAAAGCGGCATTTTTCAATGAGATCCCGAGGACCACATCTTACCACCTTACAATGGACATGAAATATCTGGTTGGTGGTTGACCTACCCCATTGAAAAATATTGGTCAGTTGGGATGATTATCCCATATATTATGGAAAATAAAAAATGTTTGAAACCACCAACCAGATATGATCAAACCGTCTAACAGTCGCCTAGATCACACGATATCAATCTGTGCATCCTGATCATCTTGTGTCTTTGTAACTTGTCCCTGCGCAAGAACCACTGTACCCGGTGCTGCTGGGACATGCAAACGGATGCCGTGAGGCCAGCCTAGTAAGAAGCTTCACCCGGTCTCCGCTTCAGCAATCTTTGCCAATCACTTGAGAATATCAAAGGATTAATATTAGTTCTTTTGTCTCATGATTTTTTCCTGTAACTTTAGACTTACCATACAACCCCTATATCCCGATGAAACATCGCTCAACCAATCAGCTCCAGTTGGTATACGGTATACAACATGGTTTAAATCGAATCTCACCATATCTCACCATCAATCAACCATTTCCGGAGCATTGAAACATTCTTGGCGGACTCCGTTCCCTGAGCGAAACCACCTGACGGCTGTGCTGGGGTCACCTTTTGTGGACCCATCAGCCAATGAAGATCTGAAGAAAATGGGGGATTTAACATGATTTAACATCATTTGAAATTCTATGAAATGAAATTCCCTGAAGAAAATCTATCAAAATCTATGATTTAACATGATTTGAAGAAAATCTATGAAATTCTAGCACGAATTGAAGATTGACCCTGAAAAATGCCATGAGTTCACCAAAACAAAAAGGGTTGAACAACACCTTTTGGCCCTGGACCAAGGCCTGATCTCGAACCAATCCCAGGTGGTTTGTTTTTGAGGTCCCCTGGCTGCTGGTAGAATCCCAATTTTTCTATGGTTAAATACAACATGTTAGTTTTGGAAAGTTAAAAACCTTAAATCCCCATGAAACTTTGGTCGGCCCCACACTTGTCCTTGTTCAAACGTGAAACCGACCCCTCAGCTGTGCACCAAGAAATCACTCCAAATTTGGAGTCAAGTAACGTGTAAACCCAATGCCATCACACCTCATATCAGTGACTGTTTGCACCACCTAGTCAAATTATGAAAGTGTGGTTTGTTGTTGGGTTTACCGTTGTATCTTGTGTGAAGATTGTGAAGAAATCACACAAGGCAAAGTCACTGTACAAGTGAAGGTTTCCTCAGCAAAGGTTGCACAGAATGAATTAAATCTTGTCATTGGAGGTTGTCTGAAAATCGGGAATGGCACCCCCAAATCCACTGGTTGATCATCACAGTAGTATATAAATCGTATTATATAGTAAATATATAATTACTATAGTACATATATTTATATTATATATGATATTATATCTTAGATTATACGACTATTATATTATATTATAATATATGTTATATATATTATATTAAATTAAATTATATTATATTAAATATATTATATCATATTATATCATATTATATTATTATATTATATTATATATTATATTATATTATATTAGATTAAATATATTATATCATATTATATTATTATTAATTATATTATATTATATTAGATTATATTATATTGTATTATATTATATTATATTATATTATATATGTGGCCATTTTTGGGCTATACCCCAGTTTCAGACGCGCCCACACATACAGAAATCTCGTCATGTGACGAAGATGCTCCAAATGCCGGACTCAAGCACGGAATTTTGAAGATGCCGCGAAAAGAACGACGCCGAAAACTTCTGTGATGGTGAAAGGGGGAACTCTGCGCCTTGAAGAAGTCATAGTCATGGCCGCCTGCGCTTTTTTTTGGTTCTTTTGTGGATCCTCACCAGTGTCACTGGGGACAGGTCCACTGGGGACAGGTCGACATCAAAGGTGCAACCTTCAAAGGCATTGGAGGAAATCTCTGTGCTCTTCCTTGGAATTGCTTGAGGGCCCTCTCGACAACAAATAAGACATACAGTATCATACAGTCATAAAATGTCATAAATATAGTCCCTATATAGATTCCGGAGTCATCGTGGGTTTCTGACAGACTAAACAAAGCCAGATTTCCCTGCTGTCACACTCGACAAGGAAGTGCATCCTGCAAAAGCCAAATCCTCAACACGCACGACAGACTCAGGGATGTCCAGCGAGGTCAGCGAGCTGCAGCGTTGAAAGGCCGCCTCCCCAATCGAAGTCACCAATCCGGGGATGGTCACACCTTGAACTCTGATGAAATTCGCTGAAAGTGCCCTTTCAAAAACATTGAGCGCAATGGAACGAAGACGTTTGTGAGTCCATGATAGCCCATACGATTCCCACGCAAATGGAGTTCATGTTGATTTCACATGGCTTTCCATGGGGATTTCTTGTGGAAATACATGGAAATACCAAAGAAATCGCCAAAAAATCGCCCAGAAACTCCGCAAAGAGCAGCAACCATTGAAGGTCCCCGGCTTGATCTCAGAGACGCCCTTGGGGATGGTGATCGATCTCAACTTTGCCTGGTGATCAACCAACATGACTATAGTTGTTGATCGTCCCAAGCCAAAAACCTGTATACAATGTATAGTAAACATTCGAAACAGCATTAAACAAAACGATGTTAAGATATAATGCTCAAAACATATTCACCACCCAGTCACGCAATCAAAAAAGGCACCTTGCCCAATCTCACGAACAGAGTCAGGTAGAGTGACACTATGCAGGCACTGGCAATCATAGAAAGCAAAGTCTGCAATGCAAGTCACATGGTCAGGTATTGCAATATCCGTCAAGCAAGGGCACTCACTGAATGCACTGGGCCCGATGCGGGTTGCTGAGTCTGGAATGATCACATGCGCCAAAGAGGAGCAGTTGCGAAAAATACTGTCTTCAATCTCTGTCAACTTTGGGATGGTCAAAGTCTTTAGTGAGTGACATCCACTGAAAGCACAAGGCCCAATTCGAGCCACGGATTCTGGAATGCTCAAGCTAGTCAACGAGCTGCAAAGTTGAAAAGCCTTCTGCCCAATGGAAGCAGTTTGCCTGGGAATCCACAAGGTTGCTAAAGAAGTACATGCGAAAAAAGCGCTCTCCCCGATGTCGATCAGCGAGTCAGGGAGACTCAAGTTTTGTAGGGAGCTGCAGCCACTGAAAGCTCCGTGCCCAATCTCAGTCACATCTGAGAAAGTCACACTTCGAAGGGATCTGCAGTTCGCGAAGACTTCCGACCCAATCATTCGGAGAAACTCGGGGATGGCCACACTGACCAAAGAGCTGCACCCCTTGAAGGCCTCGTCACCAATTTCGGTGACAGAATTTGGGATGTCCAGAGTCCTCAAAGATGTACAGCCACTGAAGGCGTTTGCTCGGATGGCTTTCAGAGAATCTGGCAAAGTTACCCGTGTCAAAGACATACAGCCAGCAAAGGCCTCCAAACCGATCTGATGAACCGAACTCGGCATGGACACCAACTCCAGTAAGCTGCATTCTTGGAAGGCATTGTGTTCAATTTGATGGATCTCTTCCTCGAACAAAAGGAGAACAGTTGGGTGTTGAAGTCAGCGCCAGAACAACAGAAGTCTCCCGAGTCAAAAAACATGCAAACACACACACACAAAATCTAGGGTCAACAATAATCAACCAACCAACCAACCAACAAACAAACACACCAACAAACAAACCAACAAACAAACCAACAAACATACATACAAACATACAAACAAACATACATACAAACATACAAACATACAAACAAACAGACAAACAGACAAACAGACAAACAAACAAACAAACAAACAAACAAACACACACACAAACACACAAACACACAAACACACAAACACACAAACAAACAAACAAACAAACAAACAACAACCACCATGCACAATCGTCATAAATGGACGTCACTCTTTCTGCCTGTCTCTCTCTCTCTCTCACTCTCTTCCTGTTGCACTGATCAGGTGAGTTTGTTCAACTAAACAGTAGCTCAAACCATCGAATCTGTCTGAGGCTACGTGTCTTTGCCTCTGTCCCTGTTTTCCCAAAGCTATCTGTATTCTGACTCTGTGTACGTATTCACGAACGTATGGTAGGCCGGTTTCTAGGGGAAGCCAGGATGTCAAGCGCGGGCGAGGTCGCTTGTAGTAAGGTTGGGCTGGGCACGACAAAGTGGCAGGTAGGGTAATGCAAGATACCAATAAGCATGTGCGTAATCCCAACTGTACCCGGTTGTTGATGAGATAAAACCCAGTAAGCCATCCCCAACTGGAGTTTATGAGATTGGCGATCATCTGACAAAAAATGAGATGATGTTTGCTATGACCGCCTTTTGTTGTTACACTGGGATGGTTTATTGTGGCATTGGTCCAGGCTGCAGGAATATGCACAGCCACCAACTCTTGTGCTGCCCGTCCAGAGGACTCCTTGCTAGCGGCGACCACAGCATTCATGGTGAAAAGCACCAGCACGTTCGAATCCTTGGATCTATGATGTCCTTTTCTTGCTGGTTGGTTATGGCTGGTTGATAAATATAGAGCGCTAATGTTAGAAAAAATAGTAAACCATCCCCAAATTTAGCATAAATGGATGGTATAAACCATATTAATCCATATGGGTGGTTTATTATTGCATTACTAACATCGGATACCCCCAGTCAACCAAGGTAAAATGATCAAACATGGTTTATACAATTTTATACATACTCATGTTCATACCAAACCGGCCCCTCTATTTTTCCTAAAAGGACAACAATGGCCTCTAATTGGATCATCCTACACGTCCTTTTCCCCCGACTGACAGGTCGAAAAAAAATCCGAGCAATCCTTGCGAATTTCTGGCCACTTCCACATAGCATGGCTCGTTTCTTCTCGTTATTTACAGCAAGGCATGGCCATCGGATGGTTTTGTTCAATGTTTCAACATGTTTCAACAACATTCAGAAACCAAGTCTCGAGTGAAAGACCCAGCTGACCCAAGGTCAACTCATCCTCCTCCTGTTTCTTACCCTCCAGCAGCAGCTCAACTACTGTGATGCGGCGGATGACTTTATCGCTGCTGGGCTGCAAAGCTTTCAGTTTCTGCTTGAGGTCACCTGTCGGATTTCTTTGACATAATGAAAGCAGGGGCGGACATTGGTGATTTCACCGTATGTTCCCCGTATCTAGGGTATTGGGAGCAATCCTGTGAGTACAAATGCGGTGCAGGAGGGAATGATTCTCTTGCGATATTCTTTAATGAGTTTGTGACTACATGAGAGTCTACGTTGAGTCTGTGGCTGAAATCATTCATGATTCTACAGTGGTGTTTTCTTTCCGTCTAGTGTGAGCAACATCTGAAAAGATCTATAATATAATATATATATAATATATATATAATATATATATATATAACTATATATATATAACTCTATATATATATATATATACAAAAGTGCCAAGGCGGCCAAATCACCTATGGTCATTTCCGGCATGACATCCACATCGACCCTCTCGCCATTGATCTGCATCACCGCAATCTTCATGGCGGCCACAGCTGCGAGCCGAGAAAGCTTCCATCGATGGCCAGGTCACGACCACCATGGGGGGTCACTAGGTGGATGATTCACTGCACCTTAACTCCTGAAAACATCTGAAAACATGCAGTATATATATATGATATATATATATGATATATATATATGATATATATATATACCAGGATGTACAAACGGGTCTCAATTAGGCACCCCTTAAGGGGGGTAATCATTAGGCACCCCTTAATTTTTAAGGTTCCAAACTAACACCCTACAAACCCGAAAG
Organism: Cladocopium goreaui; assembly: GCA_947184155.2. Lineage (NCBI taxonomy): Eukaryota > Dinophyceae > Suessiales > Symbiodiniaceae > Cladocopium > Cladocopium goreaui. The sequence goes on along the minus strand of CAMXCT020002236.1, from coordinate 499,325 downwards.
ACCAGTTTAACCTGTCCACATTGGTTAAGAACAAGTTTAACTTGATCATTTGAAATTGCGCTCTCCGATCACATTTCTAAATCCTTCTAACCACTTGCTGTCAACACTTCAGCAACATCACTGTTTTGAATTTATCTTGAGAGAGACTTGGTTCATAGAGACATGCATATAGTGCTATGACAGACTGCATTTGAGGTGATAAAAAAAACCCCGTATAAATTTGCTTATGCCGCTTTTACCTTATCGGTTTTTTTTCTTCCTTATCGTTTTGCAGGCTATCTGCACTTATCACAATCAAAGAGGTTTATGCACATGCGGCCGCAGAACACAATTGAGGATGTGGTTTCCCTCTTTGGGGAGAACCTCCATGGCAAGGTGATCAATGGGCCATGGTGTTTGAAGATGGCTTTCGGGTTAATTTTGTTATCGTTTTTGTTATCGTTTTGTTATCGTTTTGTGTCACGTAAATTCTCCCCATTTGTGGGACACACTTACACTTGGTCTTCTCAAAAAGGATGGAGGAGCACATAGTGCCAGAATCATGATGGTAACATATGTTGACACATATATTCATATACATACATATGTATACATACATATATATATATGTATACACACATGCATGTATATATATGTATATATAATACTTAGCGTTATCGTTTTTTTCTTCCTTATCGTTTTACGGTGAATCGACTATACCCGGTACAAAAAGGCAACCTGCAATACTAAATCTAATTGACGGGGGTTCTTTAATTTCCTCATTTGATATTGGGAACCTGCAAAAAGATGGAAACCATTTGCCCGTTAATGCATGTTCATTGAGCGTCCCCGGATCATTCACGGGTGCTTCACGGATGCTTCACGGGTGCTTCACGGGTGTTTCACGGGTCGCTCACGGTACAAAATCAGTTTTTCGGGTCTCTAACCCAGTTTTTTGTGTCTCTAACACACTGGTCTCACGGGTGGTTCACGGGTGGTTCACGGGTGGTTCGCGGGTGGTTCCCGGGTGGTTCACGGGTGGTTCACGGGTCGTTCACGGATGGTTCAAGGGTGTTTCACGGCTTGTTTCGGGTTGTTGACGGGACGTTCACGGGCTGTGGGCAGCTGTAAAGGGCGATTGCAAACAATGAAATTGATATAAATTGATACCAAGAGCCCTGGAACTCAACCAGTTGGGAGAATGATTTGCAGTGATTTGTCGATAAAACGCATTTGTCCACTGCATCAACGGAGCTTTGGTAAAAATTAGCTCAAGTAAAGTACGTTCTTTTACAAGTAAAACATGTTCATTGAAACGATCAAGTTTAACGAGGTCTTTGGTTCGCAGGGACAGATAATGAGGTATTCATACGTAGTAATATGTGCATGTTTCTTCGATTTCCCCACGTTTGCTTCCAGAAATGCGTGTCATTTCGTGTCATTGCCGTGTCGTGCCGGTCATAAGTGGTCGCGAGTTTTTGAGAAATCAAGAAACACATGCGTGTCATTGCGTGTCACTGCCGTGTCGTGTCGGTCGGTAGGGGGTGTCCAATAAGCACCCCTTAGAAACGTGTCGGGTGCTTTTTGAACAACCCCTGCGCCTGTCATTTCGTGTCGATTTTGACTAGTTTTCTTGAAATTTGGGAACATTTTACATCCGACGCGAAAAGAAACGCATGCATTTCTTCTCGTCAAAAATGAAGTCGGGTGCACCACAGATGCCACGCGGGTGGGATTGGAAGATTTGGGTTGGAACTCATCATTTTCTGGTGTGCCATCTCCATGAACGCTAAGGGGTGTCCATTAGGCACCCCTCAAGAATCTCAATTCTTGAAATTCATTAGGCACCCTTTTGAACGTGCTGGTATATATATATATATGATATGTATATATATATATATCATATGCATTCGATGTCAGGTGTTTAGCAAGAAGATTGGTTTATGAACCGCTTAAAGACGCATGGCAATTATATTGGTTTCAACATGCATGCTTCATCCCAAAATTCATATAACGTCGCCGTCACTGCAATCCTCCCCTATTTGGGTTGAAAGGCTGAAGAGGTGGAACAGACCAACTTGGAGTATATATTGTATATTCTGTAATCAAAGTACCATCTGGTTATTCAACATACATAGCGAATTGGAAAATCGCCATGTTTAATAGGTAAATCATCTACAGCTGGGTGGTAATGTTCCATAGCTACGTTAAATAATCCGAGGGAAATTTAAAGTAAAGATGTCATCAACCAAAACAGGGCTATAATTTATAACATGGTATAACTACGGTATAGACTCAGTGTACGACTCTTGGGTCGAGTCAACGAGTCTTAAAAATGCAATGACCCCCACCTGTTTGTGGTGAAATTGACGGGTGGCCGACTTTTTGCGGATGAATCCACATATATTATCGATGGCACCGATTCAGAATCTAAGAGGATAGAACGGGTCGGTTGCACCAACCGCATATCTAATCCAAGAGCTTCTGTCATCCCCTTCGATTTGGCTGATGTGGATTCCCTTATTGAATTGTAGCGAGATTCCATCAGCAATCCCCATTTTGCCACTTCGCATATAGCATCCCATATAGCCAAATTTTGTTGACCCATTAGTACGCAATCCCGCAGTTTGAAAATGGAGAATTGAGAATCCTGCAAATCGTGATATGTAATAATGAATAATGTAATATAATGATATAAAAATTCTATATATCAATATCTAATAATTATCAAATAATTAATCAACTCGGATTAAACATGTTATTTACTCATATTTACTCCCACGGTAGGAAACAGGGACATGATATTTGTCCCGGTTTAACAACAAAAAACGTGACTCCGCCATTCTCAGCCCAGCGACAAGATCTGCGAGTCCTTGGGTCAAGCTACTGGCTCCAGTGAGGCCAAAATAAGACATCCCTGACACAGGCACAACATGGCACAACTGTGTACCCTCTGGCCATTTAATATAGCTATAGAAAATGAATGAACATGATTCATCTATATTCATCTATAGATGATTTATGAATATTTATGATGCTTTACTTGAGAATGGCATTCGTTTCCATAGCTCCGTTAAACGCTACGTTAAATTTGTCCAGCTGGGCTATTTAAGGAAGTCAGCCGACAACGTTGTGACGTCGCCGAGTTGGGGGGAGATTCCCAGCCATGTTTGATGGAGGCTACAAGTACTAGTAGCAACCAAAATTTCAAACCGTTGCCAACTAACACAACATCAATCAACATCATATAATCAATTATAACCACAACAGGAGCATTCAGAAATGGCCAGCGCCCAATGATCCCAATGGCCAGCGTCCCATTGGAGCTCAGTGGATGTTATCATGCTTCAGCCTGCATTGAGGGCCATGTTTATTGGTCACCAAGTTATCCACCATTTATGTGAAGGTTGATTGAAGTTGTAATTGAAAAAAAACGGGTGTGCTGTTGTGTGGGTTGAGTGAATATCTAGATCGAGATCTGACTCCAAAAAAGGGAATCTAAAAACACTTTGAAGGTATGCGCCTCTCCCAAGTGCTTGAAGCAAGTCTCTTTGGCCCAATCATTTTCAGCATCACCGCAGCCGCGCGATTGTAACAAGGCAACGGATGTTCGATGTTCATCAACTCGCTGAAGCTACAAAGCTCCTTGTTCACTTCCGCGGAGCGTTTGCCACTTCCATGCTGAATTCAGTCAGTCGAGTTGAAGGTCGCACGCAAGTCGCTCTCTAGAGCAGAGAAGGACTTGCTTGCAACCTTCAACTCACCATCCACAGCTGGCCGCTCTTAGGTTTCAAGCTATGGAGATTGATGTTGTGGCCTTCGAGGCTCGGGACTGCAATGTCTGCGAAAAGCGACCGGTGTTCATGGCTTGTGAAGTCCCGGCCGGGAAATGAACCAGTGACCGCAATCAGAAAAAACCACTACCAACTGCATGTTCCTCCATACTGACGATCTCTCTGCTGAAGACAATTTGTTGAAGGAGTGCCCCTGAAGCCCAAGTGCCCCTAAAGCAGGTGATCGAAGCAGGTGATTGGAGATAATTATTGGAGGAAGCTTGAACCAGAACACGTTCCAACTATTCAATTCCGCATCTGCATGCCAGGTGATGCTTTTTGGGATTGTGCGTCAAAACCGCACCCTCGGCTAACATAGCTATGGAAAATGCCCTTCCCCAAAAAAGAATGATCTACCATCATGATCTACCTATATTCAACATGGTGAGTTCTATAGCAGACTGGCAAATTACCAGAGGGATCCAGAGGGTACCCCCTCGTGAGCATGCAACATGTGTGATTCCCCAACTTGCAATTAAGATAGGCGAGGCGAGACATGGGAATGGTCATATAACATATATATATATATTGTGTATATATTGTGTATATATTGTGTATATATTGTGTATATAGTGTGTATATATATATACTGTATATATATATATTGTATGTATATATATATATATTGTATGTGTATATATATATATTGTATAGCAGCAAGGGTATGCAACTGTCACCAAGATATATTCAAAATCTATATTATGAACAAAGGCATAGAATGTGATGCATTTCATTTTTCTTTCCTTTGCAGAAGATAGCTCTGAATGACCTGCATGATGGTTACAGCAGCAAGCCTCTGGGTTCGCTGGCATTAGATCATTGGATCCCTCTGTGGTGGGATGTGTCCAACATGACCTTTTTTGCGCTGGAACTCTGTCACCATGAACATCATGAACTGCTAGGGACCAGCCCCATCAATAACACGCATTTATGAAAGTCAGACCTCCATATTATCCCAAATTTTATGGTCAATTCAAGTCAAATCATTTTAAATAATAGCGCTTGATGCATGCCAACGTTCTCCCCTGTTTCTGAAACTTTCTCCGCTTGAGCGGGTTGAGCTCTGGACCACCTTTGGCATCCAGGTACAGTCGCACTGTCAAAATGAAATGAATCGAAAAATGGGAGCACAAAAGTTGGTGCGAAAAGTATAGTTGGCTTATGTTGGCTTTATACCTCTCGGACCTCTACAGTGTGGTTAGTCAGATCAGCAGCTTCATGGCCGGCTCCCTTGTTTCGACCTTCCCTCTATCCAAATGGCCGCTGTGAAATTAACCGTCGGCACTGATTCTGTGAAGTTGCATGCCCAGCGGATATCCAACGAAGAGATATAACAGCAAGGGACCCCATAAAGTCGGCATCATCGTCAGCAGAATGGCTCCGGGCGAGGCTTTCAACTCTTGACCCTTGAGTCCCAAGCGCAGGGCCAAGGCAACACCGGGCGTGGTGAGAATGAACTGACGCCAGAAGCCAAGCTCCCTGGCAGGGTAACTCCAGCGCCAAAGCTGGAGGAATCAACTGATCATGTTTCAACGTCTTGCCATCTTCATGAGCTCTGAAGTTTGTTCATCTTAGTTCATTGGAGGTCCAACACACAGACTTTTCCTTCATGTGAAATTCCTTGCACATCTTTGCACTATCACTTAAAAACCGTCCAAAGCGTTCTCCCCAGGATTCCCCAGGCCTAGGTGCTGCTGGAATGCTCTTCCTCCAGTCCTCCATTGAAACCTCCAGCTTCTCCTTGGGCTGCGAAGGGCCATCCATGGCACCAAAGAGCAAGCCAAGGGAGACGCTGAACGCGCCGTAGAGCTGCGCATGGCGCTGGAACTCGCCCAACAAGGCCTGGAAACTTCCCAGCATGGGTCAAGCCATGGGTCTAGTCATGTACCCAGAATGGGGTGGCTCACCACTATAGTGTGACCAAATCTGTGGTCTTCCAGGTCTTAAGGTTTACCAACACTACTCCTATCTCTGTCATGACAAGGTAACCGCATAGACATCCTAAACCGACCAAGAGTGGCCCGCTGTCGTACCCGAGCTACAGTTTATCATGGCTGACTTTGACCCCACGATGATTTTACGGACTCACCAGTCAAGGCGCCTTTGCATGCGATAGTGTCATGGCACCATTCTGCAACCTGTATAGTTCTTTGAAACCATTGAATTCTGCTTGGAGGCTGCAAGAAAGATGCTCCCATCAATAACAAAATCTCACCCACTGTCTCTTTTTTGAAGTCTTCTATAGTATGTTTCAGTTACTTGGTGTTGTCACATGTTGTCACGAGTTACCCCAACACAAATTCTATGAACATCTTGGAAATGAGCAGCTCATGAATGTCGTTGCTGCCGTGGGGATGGGTCAAACAAACTCATTGGTTTTCCATGGGAAAAGGTATGGAAAAGTGGCTGTACAATCTCTGGGGTCATGGGTCATGGGCCGGTTTTTGACCTTCAGGTATTGACTTTGCGTGAGCATCTCGAACCAAAACACACAAAATGAAATGCACAAGGCATTTTTGGAAAGATGCACTTGGTCAAAGGGACTTCGCAGCATTAAAAAATATACCAGCTTGTTTACCTCGGGGGCAGAACTATTTGGAGAGGAGACTGCCCATGGGCGAAGTACCCTTTGTGAGGGTGTTGACCGCTCTGGGGTAGCTGAGTTGTTTTTGTTGCTCCCATCGTAGTCATGAAAGAATGTCCACACATTAAATGAGATATTTTTTTGCAAAACAAAAATTTAACGGGATTCGTACGGTCAAAAAGACTATGTTTGGCGTGGCCCGCACTATTTGGAGGAAAACGTTGCTTTCCTATTGGGAGCAACTTACCAATCCTACCTTGATATGACACAAAACATCACAAGACCGGTCAGACCATAAAAAATCAAGGTTCACAAAATCATGGCATCACTGGCACATTCATCTAGGGCGTTTGGATGCGTTTGGTTTGAGTGTGTGCTGAGCCATTCTCAGCCAAAACATAGCAGCTGACAGAACCGCAGTACATATTATACTGGCTCATGGAAATGCTTTCCATCTCGGGATCCCACTATACATACAGCAATCTGCAATCTGTACAAAAAGCATGGATGTCCATCCCTGTTCATGATTCACAACAAATTAATCATCACATTCATGCCCCGGCTAGGCGTAGCCACTTTTGGACGTCGGCATTAGCGCTGAAGAGCTGCTCTTTTTGAGCAGGCAGCTAAGGACTTGATTTTGGCAGATGCCCCAAGCGGAAGAATCAAGGTGGAACTGACGATGATTCCATTGCACAAGGTGCTTGGTTGGGCTGAATAGGAACCAAGTAGATAATGAATGATAATGAATGATAATGATCGAACTACATAGTCAGAAAATTGCGTGAAGAAAAACCACCCTTCTTCCGCGGATTTGTCTTTCACTGAGGACAACTCCCCCCTTTGTTCGAAAATCAAGATGACTGGCAACTTGATGGCCTTGTTCGGTCACTCATCTGATAACCTTGGTAAAAAGCCATCGGATTGCTGTGGAACAGCGAAGCTCTAATCCGGTTGGTGGCTTGGCACACGTCCCGCCAAGAAAACATTGAATTGAAACAACCGACACATGGTTGATGTCCTCGCCTAAGGTCCCATCCTGGCACTATGTTCAAGCTAATTATATACGAATATATTATATATTATTAGATATAATACTCTATAATATATATATATATTGTTGATAGCAGTCAACCAAAGGCCAAAGTGCATGGGTGATATTTGGATACGGATATTGGGTTCGGTCAACTGTCATCCTGCAGCTGACGTCTTGCAAGACAATTCATAGAATCCTAACTTCATGAAAGGTCCGGCCGGTAAAAAATACGGTTTCTTAGGTGCTGTGACGACAATGTTTTTTTGGTTCCTTCTTTTATGCCCTTCACTGCTCATGTGCTCGTTATTTCTAGGTGAAAACCGGTCGCATCCTCTTCTTCTGTTTCTTATTCAAACATTTAAATTATATAATGCAGGTGGGAATGGATTCCCTTACGTCAGTGCAGATAATGTTCCGCTTGGAGGCATATCACCCCAAAATCCCTGGGACTTACTTACGACGGCTTACCTGCCATTGTAATACTCGGGCTGGACGATTGAGAAGTTGCCCAGGTACAAATTGAAATTGAACAGGTGGATATCACAAATTGAGGATATCACAAATTGCTCTTCGTTCTTGGTCATTCAATCCGTTCAAATCCCCATTTAGTCACCAAGTCTGCGGCTGAAATGTGCTTGAAATCCAGTGGTTGATACTCATTTCCCCATCAAATATACGGATAGCTATGCGGGGATATGGAGGTGTCCTAAGTCATGGGGGTACCCCCAAAATCATCTACCATTTTTTATAGGATTTTCCATAAACCATCCAGCTATTGGAGTCTATTGGGGTCTATTGGGGTCTATTGGGGTACACCCATGACTTAGGAAACCTCCTAATATACATCTTTTTTTACTTTCACCTAGGGGTTGCCCTGCTAGGGCCCCCCGGCGTGACGTGCTCCACTCTTCTCGCGCGAGTCGAAGGTCTGCTTGGCCGACCAAGCGTTGGAGTCCGCATCCACCACTTGCCTGGCTTCCAAAGTGGGCACTTCAAGGACCACAAAGTGAGGATCAATATATCAACAGTGGTTTATAGTAACTATATGAAGCACTATTATTATTATTATAATGGATCATGCAATCATTTTAATGATACAATCATTATAATTCTTACATTCGTGGATATTATACCATATTATGACAACTATGGTTGTTGTTGATATTATATGATATTATTGGATAAATGATTAACATTGATTAATAATCTTTTGGGCCAGGCTGGCATCCCCCAAAAGAATCGCAGAGTTCCGCTGGAGCGGACTTTAAAAACAGTTTTTTTTTTTTCAACGGGTCTATATACAGTAGGTTTCAATCGGATTCCATGGGGTGATTCAAAATCAAGAATGACTTCAATGACTTGAATGACTTGAAGTAACTTGAAGCAACTTGAATGACTTGAAGTACTCCACAACGCTCTTGAATAGCTTCTAACCTGAGACCCAGAACTTGGCATGTTGACCAAGCTTAAACCGGGATGTTGGTTACGTTGCTGAACAGCTTCTCCACCAACAGCTAGAAGAGATATGGTTCATAATTGGGAGAAATACCCTCTGGTAAACGTTTACATAACTATGGAAAATCACCATTTTCAATGGGAAAATCCACTATAAATGGTGATTTTCAATAGCTATGTTAGTCATTACCAGAGGGTATCCCCAAACGCGCATCTCCAAACATTTCTCCAATAACTCCTCACCTCACCTTTTTACGAATGTGGGGAAAATCCTAATTGTCACCATCCAAACTGCAATTTTTGGGTGACACCCCATTTTGGATCATGTTGATCATTTTGAATCATTTTGGGACATATCCACGTCAAGTCATATTGTTATAATATGTCCCTTTATATCCAATATGTCCATCAAATGGTTGGTTTTGATACCCCATGTTCGGGTCTGCTCCTACCCATTTGAGGTAACTGATTGCTAACAGAAGAGGGAAATTGGTGATTGTTACCTCTTTAAATATAGGCAATTTCCATGAATTTGCCACCCAAAAGGGCCTCAAGTGTTAGGAGCCACCACAACACCGTGCCATTCCAAAACAGCCATGCCTCAACTCGCGACTGTCCACCACCGGACGGTGAGCTTCAAGGATGTTGTTGGCCTCACCCACCTTGTGCTCACCTGAGGGCAGAAAAAAGATATGCTTCAAATGTGGTCAAATTGATTGGGGTTTTCGCCTTCGATTTTCATCCAATTCTGGGAATGGGAAATTATCAAAGGAATTGAAAGTAAGCCTTTTAAAAGCCAACAACAAATGAGGAAATAGTGGGACATTAAATATCTATCAGCTGCTCCATGAGCATTTTTGGAATCAAGCACATGAGTGCTGAATGCGGATGCTAAAACAAAATGGGTGAACAGCCAAAATAGCTTAACATGGTGATTTAACCACTAGAAATGGGTACAGGATGTACCAAATTAACCTATTGGAATATCCTTCCAAACAATGGGTGATATAAAGCAACAGTTTTGTGGGGATATAATGCGGACAATAGCGGGAACATTTCGTGAAATATAGTTAGGCCGGTAATTTCACATCGCTATATGGAAATGTATGCTCATTTAATAGATGATTCACCTATATTAAAAATATTCAAAAATGATGATGTTCCTGTTCGCTATGTTAAATGACAAAAGGGTAAACATCCCCAGGTCGGTCACATCTCCCATTGATGGTGAATATCCCGGCTGTGCTCCCGCACTTTCCTTCTGCAGCACCTTGATTCTGGCTTGCCATGCCTCCACCTAGCGCCCAAAACAAAAAAGGGAGAGCCACATTTGGACACTGAACCATGCTATCAAGATCTATCAAGCATCTTGGGGGACTTGCGGGGTGTAAAATGATCAAAGAAAACCTGCCAATAACATCCAAAAACCTCCAGCATATGCTTGAGATTTTCTCAGACCTGCCATTCCTTCTTTGCAAGGTTCTGAAATACGCACCCTGGTAAACATGTGCTCATCATGGCATTTCTTTGGTGTTTAGCTCCCTCCGTAGTACCAATTGCTGCACCCCCGCCTGGGTTTGCTGCTCCTTGTCCAAGCATCCGCGTCCTCAGGGCACGGCCGGGCACGGCTAACAAGATATACAGGAAATCTGAGGATGTGCAGACACCTGAACTAGACACTTTTGGCGGGTCGAGATGGGTCGAGTCTTTCCCGTCTTTCCTCATATCCCATTTCTGCTGGTTTTTGCTCACTTCCAAACAATGAATCCACGATACTGCTCAGATTCTGGCGGTAGAAGACTTCCTGCCAACATAGCAAAATCGGGGGCCACATCAGACCCACTTATTATCCTACCAAAACATAGTATATCATAATATAGACACGTCTGAAAACAACACGCACATCAAAATACCTGTGTTGTATTACTTCCGGGGCCCGATTTATGCAGATCCCACTTGAGTACTGCTCAAAAACCTTTCTTGTTGGCTTACACCGGAGCTCGCGAGTGCTCACCATGCTCAGGGTTTACATATCTTTACCAATCACTTCCCTGAATCAACTATTGGTCTGGGAGTGTCCTGCGATGTCTTGGTCTGTACGCAGTTAAAAAAGCTTTTAACAACCCCCGTTGTGGCTCCTGTGGAGCCTCCGTGAGTTATTTCCACCAGAAAATGTAGATGGGATTGAAACCCAAATGCAAAAAATATGCGACCATCTAGGACATGGGGTTTGCCGAAATTGGCACCACTGAATAACACCAAATAAAACCTATATATACACATATATATGTATAGTATAGTATAGTATAGTATAGTATAGCATAGCATAGTATAGCATAGCATAGCATAGTATAGTATAGTATAGTGTAGTATAGTATAGTATAGTATAATATAGTATAATATAATATAATATAATATTGTATTATATAATATAATAAAATATAATATTATATTATATTATATATAAATATTCCCTATCGATTCCCCAGTCAAGGTAGATTTACCATGATGTACAAATGGAAAAATCTGGAAATCCGCCTGAAAGAAGGTGTCCACCTTGGTTCGCGCCCAAAGTGGGCCTCACCGTGGCGAAAACATTGAATCCAGCTCTGAGAATCTCTGGCCAGATGCAGAACCACCATCTTCGATAGGTGCATCATCATTGCAGATGTTCCACTTGCCAAACATTAAAAAAAACATCAAAAAACACCACATGGAGTGCTGCAAAAAGGCATGTTTAATATTTTGGATCCAACCCAAAGTCAAAATTACATATCACTTCGGAATGAGTTGGGCCAAAGAGTTTCTTTCAACAATCTGCCCGAAGGCCTGCGGTTTGTGGGGGCTACTATTACCAATCAAACAGAGTACAATTGACTTTGTAAGATCAAATCGCAGGCACCGGCAAGGGTTAGCTGCCCCGTTGAAACATGTTGAAACATGTTGAAACAACATACCGTGTGCACAGCTTAAGTTCAATCGGTGGCCGCCCAGCTCCTCCTGCCTCTGTTCTGAAAAAGGGCAAAAAGGCAGCGATGAACAAAGTCCTTACCTCAGGCGATGGTGCCGACATTGGTGAAACGAACCGGTGCTTGATCTGTTGGGAACATTTCTGCAAGCCACTGGGACTCAAATGGCTATTGGTCCAAACCCTGGTACCCCTAGTGAACATCAAAATAGCTGGTAAATGGATGTTCATTCCCCTAAAAATGGTATTAATAGGTATTGATCCATACCCATATAACCACAAGAATTGCAAAACATGAACAACAAATTGAGACGACTTCCAGTACAAAAAACAGCAACTACAGAGTCTAGAGTCCTTTGACAGTGGTGTATCATGGAAACCTTGTCAATTTCATTCGTCACTCCCTTTAAGCCCAAACCGCAAACATTGCCACTTCCTATATGCAAACATCCTTTAAGACCCATTTTGAGGTTCTCCATCCTAGCTTTCATAGTATGAATAGTCCCCGTACTCCTGGGATCATGGCCAATCTTAGATACCGCAACGGATACCCTGCATCTTTTAAAGTTAACCTGTCTCCAATCAACTTTTTTTGAGTGTGGGATAGGTCGGATTCCGGATACACCCAGTATGTCAAGTCCGTCCTTAAAAATGGTTTCTGCATTTTTTCAGCAAAATCAGCTTAGGCGAAAAAAACATCGATGACCAACCTGCCCTTTACCTCACCAAATGAGCCATGGTCAATACTCACTATATGGTTGATGGTCATCCCATCCATAATAAGGATCCAAAAATAATGGTTATTATAAATCCCATTAAATCACCATTGGATGACTAGCCCCTATTATATAATGGTTATTAACCATGAGTATTGACCATAGCTCAAATGACCACCGAACCTCAGCCCAGCACGCAGGCTGATGAGGCTCTCCTCCAAATGTGGCACGGGGAAGACGAAGCTTTCCATCTCCAAGTCCTCGGAGACGCAATGGGATGCGATGAATGCGATGACCTTGGGCTCCATGGGTGATACCGAAGATGACAATTAAAAATCACCATATGTTTCATAGGAAAATATGGGAATAGTAATATATAACAATCATTTAATATATTTAATAATCTAGAGTGTATATATATATATATGATATTGAAATAATTTAATAGTCAAACTTCATATTTAGGGTACAAGCATGGTTCCAAACCCTCCAAAATCGTTCTTGCACTTGATTGCCAGAGGGTATCCATCGGCTCATTCCCTCAGAAATCTTCTGGTTGGTGGTCTAAAATCACTAGTCTAACATCAGCCCGTTTTTCAATGCAAAGCATCTGCATGACCACAGTATGGGGACCAGATTTGACCAGATGGGGACCTTTCCATCATCAGATGGGACCCTAAAACTGGGTCCTCAGAATCGCTGCTACTTTCGATTTCCACTGACTCTTCCTGGCAGTTTTCGCAGTTCGTCTCGTTGAGAACATCATTTTCCTATGTGAAAATGGCATAACATGGGCCACATGGCACCATAGATCCAGGAGTCTGCCCCATTTAGGTCAAATAACGGTGCTTAAAGTTGCGTGAGTCGACATGAGAACAGCTCAACATGCTCAAAATATCGTGTTTTTTTTACGCCCAACTTAAAACATGTATGTTTACAATTGTTTACATCCTAAAATCCTAACATCCAGGAACATCTTAACATTTTGCTGATCGACAGAGTGCGTAGAGATTCTTTTATGGTTTCAGCAATGACTCGCCTCCTCGACAGAGCTGATCTCGCCACCTGGAAAGCTGTCACAAGTAATTCTCAACGGACACCACTGGACACCCCTCAAAATCACAAATTTGATCATTTGAGCATCTTTGCAGGGGAAAATCATGGAAAATCAATGAAAATAAGGGGCTTCAAAACATTTCAAAACCATGAGCTGCTCTTTCTTGTCCCACATCCAGCTGGAGAGTTGTAGCAGCCTTCAGCGTCGCTGTCCAAGTCAATGCAATTTGCCTGATCTGGGACCGTCCCCGACTGCAAGTGGAATGGGATAGTGTAAGTTTGCATAGATAGACTCCTCTTCTCAGCTGCCATGACTGGTAGACTCTGGTAGACTCTTCATAACCATATCTGGCCTTGCTTTTCTCTTTCTTGTTCTCCTCACAGCTTTCAAGGGTGGCCACTCAAATGAGACATGGGATAACTTGGATGACAGCAATAGATTAGCGGAGGTCCTCAGAGATGCAGCCAATTCGACGGGATAAGCATGATGAACCAAACTATAGCCCATCTTGCAGCCCCTAGCATTTTTTGAAGCTAGGTATGATATTCCTTTCTCCCAGTTGTGGCAAAAATGTTTAGATATTCAACTACCATGCGTCCGTTTACTATGTTTACACACATATAAATCTTGATGGAAAAATGGAATGGTCTCAAACTAGCGCACCAAAAAAAAAAGTGTAGGATTCTGTTTCGTTGATATAAAATGGCTACTTAAATGGACACCCAAGTTTGTTGGTCGCCCATCGGCCAGTCCTCCGAAACTTCATCATCTTCACTGCCTCAAAGCTGAGGAACTTTGGAGGATACTCCCAACTAAGATTTGGTATGGTTGGCTTCTGTAGGCGGAAATGAATACAATGGGATAACCAAAAATACATAGATAGTATGATCAGGGTTTACGATTCCCGAAATGGCTGAGCATGTGACACTCTTCCTCCTCAGAACTTTCATCGTCATCTTCGCAACCTCCTCCAAAGAAATCCTGCCAGCATCACACCACAAGCACTTTGCAGGCAAAAAAAAAATGGATCAAATGGTTTCGAGAATCCATCTGGGTAAATTACAATATTTCACTAACCTGAATTAAGGCCATTTTGGGATGATTTCCCTTACTAACCATGATTCCAGTGAGGTCATAGTGAGGTCGTTATAATTTACCCAGATCCATGCGCCCCATGCTTCCCAACACCGTGGATTAACCACGATCCGAGGCTGAAGGTTATCACCCCTGTATCAAAAGCATGGTCCCAAGTCCTTGGGGCCTCGAAAATGAGAAAACTAAGAACATCTGAAACTCTGAAAACACATCTTTTACACATCACAAAAAGAAAACGAACCAAAACCTCACCAAATACATCCAAATACTCTAGAATTGAAACAGAAATACCAAAGTCATTGATGATGTTCCCATTGAAACCTCCATTTTTCTAGGGGATTTCATGGGATTTCCCAGCCATGTTTGATAACACCAGCGCAGCGTCCTCACCGTCGCTGGCCTCTTGCCTCATGTGGTACACCCACCATAAACAACTACCATTTGGGGATGGATATTACCTACTCTGGATGGTTGCGAAATCCTGCACCAGTTGGTAACTGCTAACTATGAAACACTGTAAATAATGGGAGAAGGGTAAACCATCTACCAACTGGTGAAGTATTTCTTCCACAGTATGGTAATATGAGGGATGATTTTTAATTGAGTTGACCACAAGAATGTAGCAGGGTATTTGCATCCTGAAAAAAGGTTTTAAATTTATAGTGTTCAAGTCCCTTGGGGATTATCATCTCACAATAAGACAGTAAGTTCCAGTCCCAGAACTGGTTGAAAGGTAAACTCGCAAGTTTTAATCATCTAAGTCGAAGCAAATGCGTGAAGCATTTAATCCTGCAAGTTGTCCTTGCAACTTTGCTGTTTTACCCCCCAGAAGAAATATAGATGTCCCTGTCTTGGCCGATCTTCCATGAAGAAACACAACAACATCAAAAAAACACCTCAAATAAAGCTCGTGTTTCCTTGTTGTACATCTCACTGTATACCCATCATATCCCGCAAGTGGGTTGGTTTACCCCATATCTTTGTGGGTTCAACCCAGCTAAAAATCAACCCAGTGGGAGCCCCTACTTTGGCTCGACGTGCCCATTGGCCCTGTCATGAGGTCGTTGGTTGTTACAAACTTGGAGGGATATCGAGAATATCTGCTGGGTGGTTCCTGTCAGTTTCAACCCTTCCCATGGCCATATGAATCAAGTATATAGCGTAGCCATGCTACTTGTATAATCATGGGGTTGAGGTGGGTTGACAATTTCGAATACGTGGTTTGAAACCACTAAATCCAAATGTGCACACTGGAAGTCAAAACCATAGAAAATTAGTCGGGTTGCTGTCAGCATGCTGTCAGCCATGTCTATGACCTTCCAGTCTTGGAATCAGAGAGATCTGTTCAGCTGCTGCTGTCTTCTCTGCTGCCACAGAAGCAATCGTAGCGAGTCTTAAAACTGAAGACCCACCACGCATGCTTGTCATATTTGGATGTCTAGTACTACTGTGGTAGCCACCAACAATAAACTCCCATGGGTTTTTCCATCGGTCTATCTCAAGACCAATGGTCAATTAGGGTCTGGTTCCCGAATGACTGGATTTTCCATCTGACTAAAGTTATAAGTTACAAGTTGCTAAAAATAACATCACTTAACATCACTTTTTTCTGTATCCATAAGCCCATCCCAGGTGGGGCTGCATCCCAGCGCCCGCACGAGGCAGCTGGGGATCGGGCGAACTGGGTTCCTGGCACGATGGACGGCGCAGGAAATGCGGATATTTATATGATTTTGGATGTGTGTTCAACTGCAAAATGAGTGGATAACCACCATGTTGTAGCCAATAGGTCTTTCATATTCTTTCTAAAGCCTCAATTCAATTCAATTTACAATTTTTCCCAAACATTTTGTACGGTACTTTGAGGGTCTAGGTTGAGAATCCTTCAGGAAGACACACAGGGGACGAGAATGGACATCTCATGAATACTCGTTGATATCTTGATGGCCATGGGGATTTCATGCAACCAGTTCGTGCATGGTCAATTCTCTATACATGAATAATATATACATACAAGAATGGTACATAATTGTACCATAATTGATCCATATTGTACCAAAAACCCGGGGAAGCAAACATGGGCCTACCAGCAGTACTCGCTAACATGGTCACCAATACGTATGTTTAAGTGAGGATTACTTTCATGGTACTCATTCACCAACAGATTTCCATGGGTTCACAACCCAGCATACTGTCGAGCCTACGCCACATGCCCAAATTGCAAACACAACCTGCGCCGTCTAATAGCCTACGTCAAAAATATGCTCGTGGAAATCACTCATCATCTAAATCCCTGCATCCAGAAAAAGAAACTACTCACATGAAGTTTTATCAAAAATTAAAAAACAATCACAGTAGGTAGCTTCAACCCTCCCCAGCTGCCCACCACTGGTTCTGCCAGCTTGGCTTTCTTTCCATTGGCCTGCAGATCTTGCTGCATCGCTACGTGAGGAATGGTCGTTTGTCTGCCTGAAGAAAGGGATAATCCGAACAATAAAAACCTGTCCAAGACCCAAATTGGAACATGACACTAAAACATCAAACCAAAATAATTCAAGCATTCCTCGGCCTGTTGTGCATCGAACATGACTACCCACTCTTAACACCCCTCTTCCAAAGCTGTACTTTGGGTATCAAGCTATTACACTTAGAAGTGATGCACTGCGGTGACAATCTCTACTACTACACGTTCATACTAAACAATTGTCGACTCCTGTGTTGTGAAGAAGATTAGAAATATGTATAATCATATATTCACACATAGTATGTATGTATATAGACTCTTAATTTATGTATATATATAATATGTATATATTGTCATATATATATGTATATAATATGTATATGTTGTTCTATATATAATATGTATATGTTGTTATATATGTATATTTATTGATTGATATATTGATTTATATATATATATAATAACATAACAATAATGTGTATATATATATATCCGCCATATTAATCATATATAAATATAAAATATGAAGATACCCGTCGCTTCTCCACCTTCAACTCCTCCAACTTCGCTTCCAAGGCTTCCTCCTCCTTGGCTTCCAGTTTCGCCTCCGTTTTGGCCTCACTCTGGAACTTGGCGGGTCAAAAAAAAAATGACTTGGGGGAGGGCCACTTGGGGGGCCCCAGGTTGAAGCTTCATAATGGTTAAATAATGGTTAAATAATGGTTAAATAATGGTTAAATAATGGTTAAATAATGGTTAAATAGTGGTTAAATAATGGTTAAATAATGGTTAAATAATGGTAAATAATGGCAAATAATGGTTATATAATCATGGTTAATAATGGTGAATAACGGTTAATAATGCTTAACAATGCTTAACAATGCTTAATAATGCTTAATAAATCTTAATAATGGTTAATAACGGTGATATATAAATTACCCAAAAATACCAAGAACTTATCTGGACTGTGTGAAGAAATTGAATATATCCCGCCAAGATGATTATTCCTAACATTTTCAGAGGTCCATCTGGGTTCGCAAAGAAGGAACGCATATGATATCCTATAAAACTTGGCATCTTTAAGGAGGAGCTAAGGAATTCATGTGAGAACACATGGGTCTAACAACCTGCCAATTCCACTTGCAAGATCTTGCTGTGGAGCGGAAGACCTTTCAAATACTATGGCTTTGACTTGATAAACTGCAGAAAGTTCCCAGTTAGTTAGGCAAACGGTAGCAAGCGTCGACAGAAAAGGCAGAAAGCATAGCATATCAATTTGTCATTTAGGGATGCCAAAGAATCGGCAAGTGCTGGGCATCTTCGCTGATGGGTCCCAAGTACTTGGGAAATTCGAAGTCTTCCGCAGTTCCGAAGATATGGTGATAGGCCCTGCCCCCACTTCTTACACATCATGAAGTTGTAAGTTATAAGCTGTTATAAGCCAAGTCCCAATCACTTCCCATTGCAGACGAGTATCATGATAACAATAAGTGTTATCATCCGGTAAATTGATATATATATATAGCCATGGAAGCCATGGCACAACTAGTTCGATGATTTAATTACTTGCCTATTAAACAACGGTGATTTCCCATATAGCAAACTGTCAAATTACCGGTACAACGCCATCCAAATCTCTGCTGATAGCTGGTTTCGGAAAGGCCCATGGCAAAACATGGACCGCTCGGGCCTCAAGCTTCGCCTCATTTCTGGCAGCTTTGCGCTGCTTCTCTTCTAAGTAGCTGTCCACTGCCGATTTGTGCCTTGAATCTTCAGAAGATGTCTTTGGAGATCAATCTGATATGATCGTTCATCGACATTTGGGTCAAATTGGACTGATTTCGGTGTTGCAAATCACCAATATTTGGTGTCAAAAAATCGGACGATGTGTACGTATAACACTTGGTTAACATGACCAAAATCTACATGCGTGAAGCCTCTTCTGACTCCCTGCCGTTGCCATACAAAAGACCCACCTGGTTTCATAATTTCCGCAACGAATTTGCCGCTCTGGGACTCTGGGATACTGGCTCCTCGATGAGTGCAAACACCTACAGGCTACCAGGTCACAAAGCTGGGGTCAGGTCCAGGGGACCTCCCTGCAGTGGGATGGTCGAATCAGGGTCTGATATTTTGACCGGCAAAAATTCCACCGGGCGACATGATCTTTTGAGCGTTGAAATGGTGCGCGTGACATGATGGAAAAGATCTTCCGAGTTCTCCATGACTACCAGCGAAAGAGGACTACCCAACTACCGTTGACTGTCTCTGAACATTCCCAGTCTCTGACTGTTTTAGGACATCTGGGGGCCAGGCTGCATTCAGCTTCGTGATGGTGCTCGACAATGTAAACGCATCGTCGGTGAAACACTGACCTCAACTCAACATGGGGCTCTCTTCCGGCAATGGGAATCATCAACCACCTCTTAACTTTGGATACATATGGTGGATATATTGTGTGTAATACTCTAATATATATATGCGTATATATGCATGTATATATATATATATGTATAGATACATACAAGATCATACAAGTATACACATACGTGTATATACAATTATATACATGTACACATATTGTCTACATACAGATGTATTTATAACTCGGCTCTTTTTTGTTGCGCCCATTGAGATGGGCTGTTCATCCCTCCATCTGGGCGGCCAGACACCACAAGACAGAAGCCAACTGCCATGCACGGCCAATCCTCAGTATCTCAGTGACACACCTGGTTTCTATCAATGTATCCCCAGCAGGTTGGTAACAACATGGAAAAATATGGAAAATCCATGTATAAATTATAAATGGATGATTTTTTCGGGGTAGCCCTCATTTCAGGAAACCTCCATGTGGGGTTGTTAGCAAAAATACAGGCTACCCCAAAATCCCCATGTTCACAGTGTATCATCATTTCGGAGACTACGTGTATATATATATATAATTACATATACATACACACACATATATATATATATATTATATCACAAAAAAAATAATACATTGACATAGGTCTCTCATGGTTTCTCATAATTTTCTAGGTCAAGATGGCCATAGACTGGGGGGGACCTCGCCTGTGTCACAGACAGGTGGGTTTTTCGAGTTTTGGATCTGGGGACCGTGCATTCGATGCTTATCGTCCTGGCACCGACGTTCTGGGTGATGTGTAACATCCATTAAATTCCTAAAACCAACGAATGGAATATGACAAGATATGACAAGCCACTGTCTCCTACTAAGTATCAGATTCTCAGATTCCCCTATCTTGGTGGGTTGCTGCTGCAAGTCTGCAAGTCAGGAACATGCCCTCTCGCCTGTTCAAACCACTGGGAGTTGTATGTGAGGACATACTCAAAAACCTAATGGGACTGCTGAGCTGCACTTGGTGAGACAATCTCAAGGTGGCCTAGCTGGGCTTCGGGGGTGCAACAATAGAGACCCGAGATAAGAAACGTGGCAACCAACATCCAAATCAGCAACCTCCTGGTTGACCCTAGAAAGAATACATTGTTTTGTTTAATGTCCTTTGAGTATTTTACAATATTTTATAGTAAAAGTTTGATTAAGCCAATTCCCATAGCCGCAACAGGATTCCTTCCTTGCCGGACCAAGCACATACAGTATTCCATTGGAGGGTAGCCTGAGCCGACCGAACGCAAATGACATCTTGCCGACCTTCTTTGTCCTGGGCCACTCAGCTGACCATAGAGTGCTCTGTGCTCGCATGAAAAATGGAAGAGCATGGATCTGGGTAAATTATAATATTTCACTAACCTGAATTAAGGCCATTTGGGGATGATTTCCCTTATTGACCATGATTCCAGTGAGGTCGCAGTGACGTCGTTATAATTTACCCAGATGGATCAAGGGTGGCTACCCACCCAATTTCTTTACTCATTGATATCCTGGATGAAAAGCATTGACACTTGTCCCAAGTTGGCCTTCAAAGTTTTACTTCCCCTCCTGCCATCTCCTGCCTCTGCCAGGAAAGGCAATTTGGTGACGTCATTGAGCACTCTAAAGACATACTCGCGATTGTCCACGTTCATGTATTCCTCCAAGGCATCACTTGGTAACCAGCTAGGAGAACTGGGTGGTGGTACTTTTTCACCCACCCCAAAAAAAAATTGGGTCGTCAAACAGGAACATCATCCGAGGGTAGGATGGGAACACGGGAACAAATACAGAATTTGAAACCAACAACCAGTTACCCTCTGGTAAACTAACATAACTATGGAAAATCACCATTTTTAATGGTTAAATCCACTATAAATGGCGATTTTCAATAGCTATATGTTAAATTACCAGAGGGTAAGGTACTTTCGAGAGCGACAAGTGGACTCGCAGAACTTCCTGAAGATGCTCACAAGAAATCGGCCACTGCCAACTATTGTTCTAACATGTTTTTTTTTCTTACGGGTTGATCACCCATGTTTGGTGACATCCTCAAATCTCAATCAGCAACCACCAGCCTTGCAAGGAACTATCCTTTCATGATCCTCCATGAAACAATAACAAGGTTCATTCATTATATACATATTAATACATATTATATGATGTTCTTTGATTTTCCCTTTCGACAAATCGCCAAAATTCCGGGAGTCGGAATCACGATTTGACCACCGGGGTCTATGGCAGCTAAAGCGTACCTTGATCCATCGGTAGAGCAACTTCACCACCTAGCGGGCCCCACTCCAGGTGCTGTGACAACTATTTTGATAATATGTTGAATTATGTTGACATTGATGGGGTTCTAAATGGCCCCAACCAGGGTTTTCAACCAATGAATTATGGTGAACATTGGTGAACAACACACAAATGGTAGGTGCCCATCAGATATCATGTTCCATGAATGGGTGATGTATTGGATCAATGCAAACTTACCTATCGCATCGCTATAGATCCGCCGATGAAAACGACACATACCCAGCTCCAAGGATCCATGAATCCCAAAAAATATCAAGTTCTGAACGATGGGGATCAGCATATGAATAGAGGACAAAATGAGTTCTTAAATTTAATGCCATGCACAAATTAGGGTCGTCCCCTATCGGTTGTGAGGATTTCAGTACTCCTGGAAGTATCACAAATGGGGTATCGGTATAGTGTGCAACCTCAGAAAGGCCAAGGCGAAGCAAGAACAAATTAGTATTACATGTTTATTTTGTTTGTCGGTATATGTTTTGAAAGCATTTGAAAGCTAGACATATTTGAAACCAGAAACCGGATATCGTAAAGATTCACTAAGATTCCTTAAAGATGTTGTAAAGATTCAGTAGAGATATGTAACGATTTATAATTTATGGAGTGCTTCGACAATGCCCCTCTGGTTTGTCCCACAACGTGTCTCCGCATTGCCCACCTTCGGGAATTTGGTCTTTTGCGGCAGCACTGCGGCCAAACGTTCAAGACCTGCAGGATGAAGCTCTGAGGAAGTCAGGAGATTCTTGGGAAAAACTGCACATCCAGGATCCACGTGGACCTTTGCTGAATTAGTTGATTCAAAAATGGGAACCAGCCCCCTTTCCAGTGCTCTTCCTGCTGAAACCACCCCCCAACTCATCCAAAATTGGTCATGTCTAATGGTTTTGATGGGAATGGTCCAATGGTTTCGTGTGCCCCAACACCCTGTCTGCCTTGCAAAACATCCACGTTGGGCTTTTTAGGCCTCAGAGAGAACTGAAGAGAATCAAAACTTTAATCTGATCATGTTGATGCTGATGTCCAACTGCAGGTTGTCCATCCCACTTCAAAATGGGTTTGGCATGGTTTAGCAAACATGTCGATTTGGGACACTTGTTCTGCCCATGATTCCCGACATCTTTCCAGCCTCTGTGCCAAATTTCATTCCCCCACTGAGTGAAGCATCTCAGCTCACTTGGATTTGCTTCAGGGAGACCATTAAAAAATATTGCCAGTGGATTCCACCAAAATGGTGGCTTAACCAATAATAAGAAAAGAACACATACTAAAAATCAGTGACTCAGCAAATCATGGCTCAAGTAATGCTCAAGTTGCATGCTGGGGCCATGTCTTGTTCATTTGTTGCCGCCGGCGTTTTTTCCTTCGCTGTCTCTCTCTCCAGCCAGTGGGGATCCTCTCCTGCCCAGCACCCAAGGGAACATTATGGAACATCCATCTGAGAAGTACTATATCAGTCTATATCAATATTACATAACCCATAGGATCCATAGTGCTGGTATATATGCTAACATTTGGGGTATATTGATGGGATCCATGTTAGCATATATACCAGCACCATGTATCCTATGGGTAATACTACCGGAGACTTGTGGAGCCTAAAATGATGACTCAACAAAAAGATACAAAAAGATACTTTGGCCGAATTTGCCTTTCGCTTACAATGTGCGTTCCAAACTGCGACACGGACATCCTGCCTAGGCTGTTTGAGATACAACCAGGGTTTGTTGATTTTCTCCACCATATTAACATGGGTTCGAGACCAATAAAGTCAACTTGATAGCCCATGCGATTTCAGGGCACCCATTTTTGGACAATATATGTTTGGATGATATCTCATATCTCTCCACGGTGTGGGTTGTGCAAGAGTCGGTGGCCAGCTCTGTTGCCATCAACTGGCTGAAGAAAATTTCATGTTTCACCTGAAATGGATAAATATCCAATCAGGTCACTTCAAGAATGTTCCCCCTACCCTCTGGTAATTTAACATAGCTATGGAAATCACCATTTTTAATGGGTAAATCCACTATAAATGGCAATTTTCAATAGCTATGTTAGTTTACCAGAGGGTAACATTTGCTAACCATCTCTGACCATCATTCATTTAGCTATATTTGGCTTCATGGCTTCAGTCGCTCCTTGTCTCCCGGCAAGTGGAAGCGCTTCTCCCCCTTGCGTTCCTGACGACACACAACGATTAATGGCAACCATGGATTTTCTCAACCCCCCATGGGTCAACTAGGTCCCCCCAGTGGCCTCAACTGCAAATTCTTGTCGCTGAAAACATCACTGTTTGGTGAGTTTAATGAACCAAAAAAGGATCCCAAAAGATGATAGTCAATGAAGTATAATGAAGTATATGGATGAAAATCATCAAAATCGAACTGAAACCACCAACTTCACCAACTCGATGGATTAGTCATGATGCTGGCAGGACATAATATCATGACAAGAGTCAGGCTACTCAGTCTACCTTCACAGTTTTCAGCTTCAGCTGCGCCGTGGCGTGACCCAACCTGCTTCAGTTTCCTCTTGACCCGTCGATCTTTCTTGATCTCCTTGGTCCTCAGACCCAGTTGGCGGTCCCGGCGAACAAATCCCCAGCTGGATGGCCCAAAATTGTCGTCGCTGAGCTTTCAGCTGGTGGTTGAAGTGTCGGTCCAACCTGCGCGACGTGGGCTTCCAATGTTCGATGCCCAAGGGATTCTGTTGCTACAGATTCAAAACACACATACCTAGAGCCCAGTCCAAGCACTTGGATCCCATGTTGAACTTGAAAAGCCAACCTTCGTTTGTCTTCCGGCTGAATTGAAGCTGTTCTACCTACCACCAGTTTCTGGGTAGGTCTGCTTGTGAAGTTCTAGTATCCATGGGTATCCCAAAGTGAGAATGATTAATTTGTAATGTAATTATTGATTGTCCATGATTATCCAGTTGTTGACGTTACTGCATTAGCTACTTGAGAGCCTATGGATGGAAAAACTGTTCCTGGTGTCACGTTCCTTTGCTGCAATGTCGTCAACATGCATCCCCCTTCTGTGGCCAAGTGGCTCTCTTTCTTTGCGACCTCTCCCAAGAAGTTTGTAAGCTCCTTCACCAATCCTCAAAAACAGGCAGCAAGCATCGTGATGCAAAATACAGTACAAGCAGTCTTTCTTGTAGAATCTTGTGCAATATTCCCATATATTTATATATATTTATACGTTATATATCGTTATATTCTTCCCACTTCTTCCCGTTTTCCCATGAAGTGTACTATATCTTGAGCCATGCAATGGCCACATCTCTGAGGGAGTGCACTTCTTCATATTTCTTTGTACCATTTCAAAGGCCTCGACCGGCGGCTGCAGCTACCGCGACCGCGATCTAGCTGCGCTAGTGGCGTAAAAACTTTGGCGAAGCGGCGCCTCCATGACTTTCTTGGCCTGAAATTTGTTCTTTTCGGACGCATATCTTTTGTACCTCGGTCCGACTCGGCATTTTTCGGCAGTGCCCGGCAGTGTTGAAAAAAGTGGTCACCCCAAAGATGGCTATAATGATATCAATGGGTCATCCCCACTAGCCATTGATCCCAAATCAAAGAAGGCTGAACGAAGCGTGTGTAATTCTGATTGGTTGTCTCCCCACGTTTTGTTGGTTTTGCTCACCTTAAAATGTGGCTGGTATCGACATGATAAATCCCATCTGTCAGTGGCCAAATCTTCATATTTGAGGTTTTTTTACCGTTATATACCCATGTTTATCAGTTATTGTGTTTGTTCCCCCTTTCTGTTCCCAGTAAAAAAACACGCGCCATCTCTGTGGGATTCATATGTCATTCATGTTGTAGAGCAAGGGCGCAATGTGAGAAGATTAGCAGCTAGCCCATGTGGGAATGTCAAAATCAATTCATATCAATTCAAAGTCCATGATAGTCCATGTTTGTTGTTGATACCTTTACTGTTTTGGGTGGTCTGTAAATGATCTATCCGGCACAGCTCTACTTCTTGGCTGGTTTTGGTTTTTCCTCGGTAAATATCTGCTGCTTGTTGCGGGTCTCCACATTGATGCCCAAGTCCTTTCTGAATGGTGCTGATCCCCCCTAACTCTGCCGCGTGGGCAACTTATCAGTTGTAAGGTAATAATCATATAAATTAAAAAATATACTGCAATGCAGAATAATAATTCAAAAACAAAACATACGTGGTCTTCAGGGGTGGTTTCCCTTTGTTATAAAGTAGGGTGATATTGGTAGTTGTTAGGTGCCGATTTGATGGCCATAGCTCAATCCACCATTTTGAGCTGGTTTTAAGCTGGTTAAAGCATGTGAAACAAATCTGTATAGCCATTCACAGATGAATCTTCCATTGAATAAGAAAAAACACATATCATGGTGTAAATCCACAATTCTGGCTGCCAAATACATATATGTGTATATATAATATATATATATATATGTATATATAATATGTATATAAAATTATATATCTATATAACTATGTATATATATACATAACTATATATATAATATACAGTGTGTATATATATATATACATAACTATACATATGTAATATACAGTGTGTATATATATACAATAATATATATATATATACGTATAGATATAGGTCTTCCCATCCTTTTCCATCCGGTGCCTTTTTGATTCCCCACAAAACCATGGCGATCCAATCCCGCACAAACCATCCTGGGCATTCCGGGCAGCTTCTTGGCGCGTTGTCGCACCTTATCCAGATCGCTCGGATGTTTCACCTCGCAGGGAGCTGAGAGTCTGGGATCTCACCCGCAAAACCAGACAAGTTGAATCGAACTTAACTCAACAGTGGTGGATTTAAATATGATTTTTCATGGTATTTCACCATCCAAAAAATGAGATAGCCTCTGGTAATTTGACGCCTTGTGAACTGGAAAATCATCATTTTGAGTAAATGACACATCTAGAAATATACCATTTTCCATAGCCATGCTGAATTACCAGAGGATATATATATATATGCTTTAACCCAAGAAAATGGGGAAATATGTATACATAATATCAAATTTATATAAAACAAAAGATCACGAGGTCTTGGTTTTTTTTTGCAGGGTCTTTTGGTACCCAATAGACCCTAAAAAAACAAGACCTCGTGAAAATTGATACATAGATTAGTAATACTGTGTCACTAAGTGAAAACTGCTGAGGCCATTAGTATTGATGATTCCGATACCTCGTCAATTCTTGTATATTCTGGATTGATTTAACTTGCATAGATTGTTTCTTGTTGAGACTGGTTTTGCAAGAAATCACTAGATTACAGTCTGTGAAACATCCTTCTTGGAAATCTGATTGGAATATGGTGATCTCTGACCGCCTTTTGAAGGTGACCTTGGAGATTCCAAATGGGACATTTGCCAACCAAGAAGTTGATTTGCTTCAATAATACTTCATACTATAGAATTTCCTTTCACCAGTGATATTTTTCCGTGTCAAAAAAAAAATATGCTGTGCTGCTATACTGTAATATCTACTGTATTTGTGGGTACCCTCTGATTATGTAACAGTTCGCCATGGAAGATCCACCCATTTTATAGCTTTGGACATCCATGGATATCCATATATCTGGTATATACCCTCTGGTTATGACAAACAGTTTGCCATGGAAAATCACCATTTTTGATAGGTAAACCATCTATTTCTATCACCCATCTATACCATGGCTATGTTAGTCACAGTCGCTGGCATGGATCCAGCCTGGCTCGCTGGGACGCCCAGAATCTTGTACGGATCCATGGCGGATGTTGATGGAAAGTCAACGGGACCCCCGGGATCTGGCCCTTTTTCTGAGGGATTGAAGGCATGAATCTATGCATATATACATATACAAGATATGTATGTATATATATATGTGTATGATGTATTTGTGTGTATATACATATATATATATATGTGGATGACATTATATAGATATGCAGAATATACTATAATACAAATCCTATTCGATGATATACCATATAGATAACCACCAACTGTTAAACTTATGTGGATACTGGTTGGTGTTAAGTATACCAATGTTTGGTGGATTTCATACTTAGTGTATATATATATATTGGTTGGTATGGATGGAAATCATATCAAATACAGTATGTTTGATGACGTAAAACGGGGGTGAATGTGCTCAAATGTGCAAAACCACGCGGCGGATACCACTGATGAATAGATGCGTTTGCTGTGTTGATTCAAAATGATCTAATGGTTCTCTTTCTTTGAGTCTTCTTCAGAAGCTGCGGACTGAATCTGAGGAAACCTATCTGCACTGGCTACGCTTTGCAAAGCTACAGCCCAGCCACGGCACAAAGGAGACAAGTACGCATCGTGCCAGAATAGATCACATGCCGCCCGTTTTCACATGTATAATTAATTATAACTCATGAATATTCATTACGCATAGCCCAAACTATATGAAACAAAACACGATTGAATATAGTTTGGGATCATTGAAACCATATTATCATTAAAATATGTTGAAACTGTATTAAAACAACAAGAATTTCTGGGATGATTCGCCTGACCTGTCGCGTTGAAGCAGCTGGCCATCTCCGCTGCCTTGCCAGGCCTGTTTTCTCCTAAAGATGACCAGCTTTGGATAGCCATTGAAAATCACTATTTTTGATAGGTAAACCATCCTTTTCTATGGGCCATCTATACCATGGCTATGTTAGTCATAACCAGAGGGCAGATATATTATGATATATCTACAGTATGACCTGGGTCTATCATTACATTATATAATTATATATATATATATGTATGATTCTATATGAGTATCTGTCCATTCGGATCCATTGCAACTGCGACTTTGGGAGTGGGTCACACCAAATCCTGCCATGAAAATCCCCCACCCAGCTGCTGCGAAGCCCCTTTTGAGCAACTCCCTGCTGTAAGTTTTCACAGCAGGGCCACCGAAACCCATCAGATCAGACGGGTTGGAGTGAA
The DNA here is from genome assembly GCA_947184155.2 of Cladocopium goreaui. Taxonomy (NCBI): domain Eukaryota; class Dinophyceae; order Suessiales; family Symbiodiniaceae; genus Cladocopium; species Cladocopium goreaui. The sequence continues at coordinate 470,471 of CAMXCT020002236.1, read as the reverse complement.
ACTGGCTGGACAGCTGGACACCTCTGAGATCGGGGACACCAGACATTTGGGGATCAAAATCTCTGTACCACCGGGGAACAATGAACATAATGAACGTTAGTCATTTTTTCTTGGTCATCCTTTTTTGGAGATGATTTCCATCAGCGGTGTTGTCAGGACTACTTTCCAATGTATCAATGCTACAGCTGTAGTTCGAAGTAGCAGAGGATCCCTTTCCCGCCTCTGCCGAAGGGTGGATGTCAGAGGGGCATCATCTGCAGATTAAAAACTTGGAGTCTGTGGGTGGTTCCTCCAGCAGACTTTGGGTACTTTTGGTCAGCTCCGAACACTCTGAGGACCTCAGTTTGCGCATGGTCAAGCTGTTGAGGACCCTAAAATGCTTTGGGTGACCCTCCTGCAGTCTAACATGCACTTGAGCATCGCTCTTGTATATCCATTTCTGGATTCTAGATGATCTTCCAATATCTTCAAGATTCCCTATTGCCACTTACGATTATCGCGAAGAATTATCGCAGAAATGAACCGTCAATCTGTGGTCCCCACCAGCGGGTCTTATTTTTTCCCCAGACCCATAAATCTGGAAGAAAACTGAATCCAACATATCTTCCCGTGAACAAGGGTATTTGACTTCTAAGTTGACAGTGACAGTGTTTAAGCCTCCCTGAAACTTGTGAGTCCATCTCCAACCATACCTTAAACTACCCTGCAACACATTGGCAATACCAAGGTCAAACACTATGTCATCATATATTTCAGCCCATAGAGATCCCCACCGTCATTAATTATCTGGGGGTGGATGGATCAAACGTATTAAATCAAATTTGGAGGGATTGTCAATATCTCTAACAAAAAATAGCCACTGTGGTAAACACAATTTCATAAACCACCCCCAAGTCATAACCATTTTATTTTTGTGGGATTTGAACCGTCCCTAAATGGTAGTTGTTCATGGCACTGGGTGTTCCACATGATAATCTTTAAAAAAAAAATCCATCATTCATAGATTATGTGTTCCTTTAAAATACAATTTATAAAATCCTTGAGCTCACTGGAAGTGCCCTGCCTTTTTGATAGCCATTTGTGAGCGATTCTTTGGCGTCAGCCTAGGAATGGTGAAATTCAGACCGAATTCACGCGCGACAAGCCAGAGTTTTCATGGGGATCTAGGTGTCAGAGTCCTGCGTTGTAATATATATATATACACATACAATAATGTATATATATATATATGAATATGTTATATATTATATTATATATATGTTATATATATATACATATACACAATATCGATAGATAGATAGATAGATTAGATTAGATTAGATTAGATTAGATTAGATTAGATTAGATTAGATTAGATTAGATTAGATAGATTAGATAGATTAGATTGGATTAGATTAGATTAGATTAGATTACTGTAGATTAGATTACTGTAGATTAGATTAGATAGATAGATAGATAGATAGATAGATAATGTCTGCATATATACATATATTATATATATACATATATTCTATTTATGTATATAACGCATATTGCATATAGATATAAATTGATACAATATGCATTTATACATATATATATATATGTATAGTTGTACACATATATGATATATATATATATATTAATTATATACATGTATGATATATGTATGAATATGTAAACAATATATATATATATATATTGTTTGTACAATGTACATATATATATATATTCACACATCCAAGGTTGATGGTTGAGCCACCCGCCTCCGAAATATTCGTTTGGATTACTATCCCAAATAGAGTTGCAAATAGATGTAAATAGAACATATTTGAAAGCACCCACCAGATATAACATATGTATATATCACGGCATTCCAACATTACTACTACATTTATCATCATTTATCTACATTGGCTAAATTATGCTAAATTGTTGCAGTCCCCAGTGACTTTCCATCACTTGTCAGTGGCAATCGTATTGTCTGTCGCTCTAAACTTTCAATCTGATTTGTCCCCCTTGTCACGAAAGAAACTGGTTGGGGGATTCAATCAATGGGTTGATTTAAGGGAACATTTACTGGAAACCATGGGTTTTTGCATGGAAATAAGGGGGTTCCAAGCCAATTCAAAGATTCAACCCATTGCAAGAACATTGGTCCATTACTCTAATCATCGCGGTGTGGGGGTCGGAGCACAACCAAACACAATTGACATCCCGAACTAAACAAAAGAACGAATCATTCGCGCGAAATAATAGGTTCAACCTGGGATTTGCATGAACTATCAGGACGCCAGAAACAGAATGAACATACTAGTAGTTCATGCCTTTAAAACAAAACATTTGATTTCCTACGCACCAAAAAAATCTGGAATTTAACAGCTATGATCCGTGCAGCGTCAAATACCTGGGAGGCGCACTGGCTTTTCATCAGATGCCTCTGCAGAATTCGCGCTTGATCTCTGTCAACAATCATGAACAGATATGAAAAGTATTGAAAAATCACATCTACAAATTGAACATCAGGCACGAACACGATCAAATCATGTTGCAACGGCAAAGAATCATCAGCCGTCGGATTTTGTTTCGCTGACCACCGTTTTGGGCAGGGTTTTGGTGGATACCGCTGAGCTTCACACTTCGTGTACCTGTACCCCGGTGCATCGGGGTTCAGGGTTCCACTATGTTCCACGGGATTCAAAATCCCAATGTTTTTCAGTGGGTCCCATGTACCCTCTGGTAATTTAACATAGCTATGGAAAATCACCATTTTTAATGGGAAAACTCACTATAAATTGCCATTTTCAATAGCTATGTTAGTTTACCAGAGGGTAACGTACAGGATCAACCAACTTTTTTCGCCACTGACAAAATGTATCATATTTAGATGCTGAAAATCTGATCAGCGCCACAGGACCATCCCCAGAATTCATTGGCGATGTCCCAAAAAGACAGAAAAAGTGGATCCCTCGTATTGGTGGTTGACTTTTTTATCTTGACCTCCAACTTCCAGAGATCATTCACAGAATTCCCAGGTGTTGATCTGTGACTTCTGGATAGAGGTCACCATTGCCGACAAATGCTATGCCCCCTCATGAAACCCATCTTTCAAACTACAGTGCCTCTATCATTGGTGATGTCTCCATTTGTGTTTCTTGACCTTCCCTTCATCTTTGATGCGTTGGCGAGCTCTATGATCTCTATGATCTTGTGGGTTATAAGGTTATAATCTCCATCGTCAACTGGCCGTGGCTGATTCAGATCCAGTGGCAACAAATGCCATAAAATGATGTACCCTCTGGTAATCAAACTTTGCAAGGGAACATCCCCTATAAATTTGGAGGTTTCTAGCTGGGAAAATCATCTTCAACGGTGCATGTTCAATTGCCACGTTAGCTACTTGGCCTTGCATTTGAGTTTGTGAGGTGTCAACAACCCATCTGGACTTGAGATAAATCCCTCTAATCTTGCTGGGTCACTTCATATCGCTATACCCACTCGCAAATTGGGATGCACATCATGTATACATATTCCTCACATTATCCCTTTCTTATGCTTCCTTTCCCACTATATCGCACTGTATCCCATAAAATGGTTGGTCTTGTAACCCGCATTTGATATCCCTCATGTTTTGCATGATGACTCATGTCATGACATCTCCATTTATAAATCTTCATTTGTCCTGGTTAAAACTTCATTTTCGCTGGTCAAATCTCATGAAACCCCATGAAAAATCCCATGGGATCCTATGCTAAACTAACAGGGATGTCGAAACACCACCAATCGCAGATCATCACAATCCTATAGGGAAATCATGGGTTTTCCACATCGAACTGTTAGTTTAGCCTGGGGTAAAACCCATGAAATCCACATCGTTTTGCTGCTTAAATCTCCGCTTGTTCCACCTTCTCCAAGAGCCAATTCTGCGTCTCCAGCGGTACGCAAGGATCGGTGGCCTTCAATGGAACATTTAATGGAACTTTTGTCTGGAGAATCAATGGAATATAATATAATAATACCATTTCATACCAGAATGAATATAATAATGGTATAATAATGGTATAATATTATATGCATTCCAATATATGGTAATTCTACCATTTTAATCAATTATGAATATAATAATGGTAGACAAACAGCATTTCTAAAAAAGAGCTGGCAAATGGTGGAGCCCCCTGAAGAACATCTGGGAAAAGGATAGTCATCCAAGGGGTTAGGGTTGAATTCAAATGAATTGGGGTTGAGGACTGATATATCCTCTGGGGGCCCCTTCCTCTCACCCAAATAAATACTGTTGGTTATATACCTCATTAGATCCCGATTAAAACCCTGTTGTTGATGGGTGAATCCCATTTTCACATATATCATATATCCGAATAATTATTGTTGGTAATGTTCCCATTCAATCCCCCTTGCATCCCGTGACAACAATATTGTTGGTGGTAAAAGAAAACCAAACAAATCCCATTGAATCCCATTTGCATTTGTTTTTTTCCCAGTATATATATATATCGTAATTTTATGTATCCCCATGAAAAATGGTGCTACCGTCATGTAAACTAACAGTTCGATGTGGAAAATCCACAATTTGTTTTTGTGATTCTTTTCATATATGGAAACCATGGCTTTTCCACATCCAACTGTTCGTTTACCCTAGGGTAATTCCCATCAAATTCCCAAAAAAAATCCAGAAGTATATCCCAAGTATATCCCTAAGTTATCTATAGCATCCTTTCCAGAAACCAGCTCCTCTCCGACCGCTGCCATTCTCGCGCCTCGACCGGGAAATCCCAAGTGCTCTGCCCATATGCCCGGAGAACCTTAGCACCATGGAGGCTGCCCTATGGTTGAAAACCCTATGGTTGATGGTGAAACCAATCCAAATATCATGTTGATCATATCCCCACTTTATGCCCAATCCACATTTGAGATACGGGAACTAATCATGGGGAGGTTCCTCCAATATCTGGCCATGTGATGAAACAAACTATATATATATATTTATACGCAACAAAAATGGGGGTTTCGAAAAAACTTCTAAAAACGTCTATACATGGTGATTTACTATAAAGTTATGGGAGTATAAAACCAACCGTGATATGCGAATACAGTGGAGATCCATTTCGCAAACAATATGATTTGGATTTGTCGAACAAATTTGGTGTCACGGTGTAACCCAATTCATGAGCATCATGAGCATTTGAATGCTCGGAAGAGAATGAATGATAAAACTCGGGATCGTGGGGTACCCATGTGACACCATGGGTACCCTATTTTCGGACAAGCGAATACTGTGCCAACTTTGTATGGATCAATGCCAGGACTTCGTGATCATTTTTAAGGCACTCTTCCTCAAGTATTCAACCCCTGTTTGTAAATCTGGGGTTGATGCTACCCTTTAGAAGCTCAAAATAGCTGGTATATAGCTGGTAAATGGATGTTCATCCCAGCATTCAAACGGCACAGTAGATCCCGACCCATCCTGAGTAAATGGAGATGTCTCAACAATCATCAAAATTGGATGGCGGCCAGAGGCTTACTTCCTAAACTGATACATTTGAGGTGGTTTTTTCGGGCACCCCGTAGCCATTTGTATCGGATGGCTAAGGTGAATCTCTGTGAAAACGGCACCGAGTCGGTCGCCGACCACCCGCTTCCAAGTTCAACATTACCCTCTGGTTATGACTAACAGGCCCATTTATAGACGGTTTACCTATTAAAAATGGTGATTTTCCATGGCTATGTTAAATAACCAGAGGGTATATCTCTTGGTCAATCGATTCATCTTGGAGTCTACAGAGATTTCTTCACCGATAGCTCAATCCTTCGAGTCCGTTTGGACACCGTTTGGACATCTTGATGTCAATCATCTCGCCCAACATGCCCCATCTGAGGCTTCCAACAGTCATCAGTTTGCCCTCCCGGGTCCATATCTTGGCCATGCCATCGAAACCTGGATTCACAGTCAGTGGATGGGAATAGGTGTGCTTTCCGGCGAAAAGGAAGTAGACAAATCAAGAAACGATGAAATAAAAACGAAGTGGTTTGTAGACCATCTCCTACTTCCAAAATCTTCCTGAGGATCAACAAAAGAGCCCAACGCTCATTTGAGGCCGTGAAAGTGATGGCTTCCCCAGCACTACCCATGTTCATAGCCTATTACCCATCATTTTGTTTGGGCTTCGTTGACCCTGAACTACAGTATATATAGACATCTTTTCATTATCAGGCATATATTTTCGGACAAATGTGATACATGATAAAATACACATTTTCACAAAACACCGCCAAAACATGCCAAAACATGCCAAAACCAAGACGTTGTTTGACGCTATTTGATGATTGGAAGTGAAGATTCGGGCTTCGGGCAACATTATCATGATTTTATCAATGTTGTAACTGCTATCATGCTGATACTGTTTATCAAATATGTTTGTTTTAATCATGAATCATGTATTTTACTACAGTCATGTTTAACTAGTATTAAGTATCATTGTAATTTCAAATTATCATAATCACATATCATCCATATATGATCATATCTGATAATGTTAGGAATGAGAATAAGAACTATGTACAAGTAGACATCATACACTGAATGGAATAGTTTACATGGTTCGACCGTGTCGCCACTTCCCCTCGCAACTTCGTTACTCCTCCAGGCTGAGGCTTGGACCAGCCGTAACGACGCAGGGCGGATTTCGGTAGACCTAGCAGTGGCAGGGGCTGTAAGAACACATTCTCAATCCAAGAAGATAATACATGTAATATATGATGTAGCATGTATACATGATAAGTTTGATATTTTGATAATATGTGATAATACATGATGAAGTAATATAAAGCAATATATTATCAAGTTATATGTCAATGTGACATTTGATTACCAAGGTCCGAGAAGCCCAAAGAAGAGTAAAGAAATATGGTTGTTCAACATCATGTGAAGATACATCGAAATTACGAAATGATCCAAATGACAAGATACCTGCCACTTTTATCCCTTTGGATGGGCAGAATGCCTTTCACTATGGCAGTTGGATTACTCCCTTAAGACGGGAGTGACAACAAATAATAGCGGCCAAAGTCTTAGCCAGGCAAACTCGTGAAGTATTCACCGTCCTCTTTCTATCATATATATATATATACGTACATATATATATATATACATTATATTATCTTGTCCTATCTTATCTTATATTAAGTTATGTTATAGTTTTATTATATCATATTATTTTACATAATATTATATATATATAATGTTACATTTTGTTATATAATATGATATGATAATAGATAAAGCATTATATATATAGAATATAAAACATTATATGGAATATTATATATTATATATAATAGAGTATATGATATTATAGTACAAATTTATATATCAAATCGCAAATTCTATCAAATCATATTATATTCGAGCATATCATATTATATTAAAAACGAAATATATTAAATATATCATATGATGTTATTTTTATATTTTACAACTGTTTTACTATATTATATTGTGTTACACATTTCTTGTCCAATCTGAGATTTAGATAATCTATTTGATATACACACCTCCAATCTGATCTATTTAATCTACTGTACCTCACCCATAAAATCGATCAAATCAAATAAAATCTATCAAAACAATCTATCAATCTATCATCTATGTATCTATCTACCTATATATCTACCCAGTCCCACATCTTGCGGTTGTCCGGGAAGCGCTGGGCCGCTGGGCCTTCAACGTCCGCAGGCTGTCGCTATGTGCCTTCCAAGAGAATCCCTGGCGCACCAAGGGCTGCTCCTGAGCCCAGGGTCAATTGGGACAGCATTTTGGAACAACCTGGCCATGACTAAGATATTCATGGGAGATTCATGGGATATTGTACCAACTTCATATGATCTTTGGGTGACCAAGATCATATTTAAGTACAGTTAAGTTACATTCATGTGACCAACAATAATTTTGCATCAATACACCTAATTCTGTAGAACATTTCCAGCAAGTGTGCCAAAATGATTGTCCATGAAACAGACATCTTTCAGAAAAGCGGAGGGCACCAACGACAAAAATAAAGTTTACAAGGTGTTCAATGTTTGAACTGGGTGCTGCATTTGATATTTTGACCAACTTAAAGAGGACCGTGAAATGCTACGAGGACCTCCCGCCCAACCTCGCAAGAGTTGTGAAATCTTATGTGGGACGTTTGGATCCAAACTCTTTGTGTCAGTATTTTGGGGTTTTGCAGAATCTAGCTGTTTGTCAAAGTATCCAGGATGGCAGGATTATGGCTACATAAATATCATACATGCAAGTCCTAGTCTGCACGCATTTCTGAAACCTGGCAATGAACCATGAAATACCATGAAAAATCATGAACATGTTCGTTAACAGTATTTTGCTGACCGAAGCCTGTTGCCTGTTATTTGCTTCCAGGTGTTTTCAACGTAGTGTAAAGCTAGCCTCACTGCGACATTTGTTTGCCAAGGATTTCGTGTTGGTTCAACCCCCACTTTTGATGGTTAAACTACGAGTTTCTACTTGGCAACCCCTTGAGGACAATCAACACCGGGCCCTCGCACCATTTGCGCTTGCAACTCTGGAACTTCGATTGAAGAAGCTTTCCGCGCCACCGTCTGGCGAGGTATTGCAGTCGAGAGGGTTTTTTTCTGCTTGAGCAAAGCCAGTTTCCGTTTCCAACAGAGACTCTGAAAGGGGGTCGGAAAATGTTGGAAACACAGGGCCAAATGGATGTGGGTCAAAATGGAAGACCTAGGGGACCACAGATGTTAGTCTAGTTTAGTATTAACCATCCAATTATTGGGGTACCTAATTTTGACCCATACCCAAATCACAACATACCATAGCCATGTCCCAAAATTGGGAACCCTCGTCTTTCCAGTCCATGTCGTCCGAGGATTGTCCACGCATTCTGGGAGGCCCTGGTCGAGATACCCTCTGAACAAAAAATGGCTGGCTCGGAAATCCCCCCGCGTCGGCGTCCCCATGTTCAACATGTTCAATAGGTATCAGTATTTTGTTTTTTTTTGTACTGCAAGAAAATCATAGTAAATCAAAGTAAATCATCCAAACGAACAGGGTCCCGGCAGGATCGTCCGCAAATCGAATCAGCTATTAAGCTGTTAGGATAAGCTGTTAAGCTATTAAGCTGTTAAGCTATTAAGCTATTAAGCTGTTAAGTTGTTAGGACAAGCTGTTAAGCTACTAAGCCGTTAAGCTGTTTGGAGAAGCCGATAAGCTATTAAGCTATTAAGCTGTTAAGCTATTAAGCTGTTTGGAGAAGCTGTTAAGCTATTAAGCTGTTGGGCTATTAAGCCGTTTGAAAAAGCTGTTAAGCTATTAAGCTGTTAAGCTATTAAGCTGTTAAGCTATTAAGCTGTTTGGAGAAGCTGTTAAGCTATTAAGCTGTTTGGAGAAGCCGTTAAGCTATTAAGCTGTTAGTGTAATAGCTTAATAGCTTAATCGCTTATTCTAATAGCTTAATAGCTTAATCGCTTATTCTAATAGCTTAATAGCTTAATCGCTTATTCTAATAGCTTAATAGCTTAATCGCTTATTCTAATAGCTTAATAGCTTAATCGCTTATTCTAATAGCTTAATCGCTTAATCGCTTATTCTAATAGCTTAATAGCTTAATCGCTTATTCTAATAGCTTAATCGCTTAATCGCTTATTCTAATAGCTTAATAGCTTAATAGCTTATTCTAATAGCTTAATAGCTTAATGGCTTATTCTAATAGCTTAATAGCTTAATCGCTTATTCTAATAGCTTAATAGCTTAATCGCTTATTCTAATAGCTTAATAGCTTAATAGCTTATTCTAATAGCTTAATAGCTTAATTGCTTATTCTAATAGCTTAATCAAAGGGAAGTTGGGAAGCAATACTTCCGTGTTACGGACAAATAGAATTCTGAGACTTGAAATGATGAAGGGTGGTGCGCGACTGAGACTTGACCTTGATGAAGGGTGGTGTGAGACTTTACATTACATAACAATACATAACAAAAGGATTGACCTTGATGAAGGGTGGTGTGAGACTTTACATTATATAACAATACATCAGAAAAGAATTGACCTTGATGAAGGGTGGTGTGAGACATTACATTACATAACAATACATCACAAAAGCATTGACCTTGATCAAAAGTGGTGTGAGACATTACAAGGGTGGTGTGCGACATTACATTACATAGCAATACATCACAAAAGGATTGACCTTGATGAAGGGTGGTGTGAGACTTTGCACTACATAACAATACATCACAAAAGGATTGACCTTGATGAAGGGTGGTGTGAGACATTACATTACATTACATAGCAATACATCACAAAAGGATTGACCTTGATGAAGGGTGGTGTGAGACTTTGCACTACATAACAATACATCAGCAAAGAACTGACTTTGATGAAGGGTGGTGTGAGACTTTACACTACATAACAATACATCAGAAAAGAATTGATCTCGATGAAGGGTGGTGTGAGACTTTGCACTACATAACAATACGCTGGGGTCGTTTGGTTCCTTCTATGTGTTTTGCAACAATGCTTGTTCCTGTGTGCGTGGTTCTATGCGTTTCTTGAAGCTGTGGTGGCAGATTGCATTGGAATGGCTGCTTGATTGTCGTCATCTGATGTTGCCACGTGCGTAGATAGGTGCAGGTTTGCTACGGGATGCTGCGAAACGTATTGTACTGGTTGCATGAATGTTGCATGGGCTATGTTTTAGGGAGGAAGCCGGAGCACGAAACCTTGTGTTTTTCCGTGTAAAGTGGCTGCAGGCGACGATGAAAGGTACCTCGTCTGTGCGGCGGTTGCGGCTGGGGTCGGTTTGCCTTTTTTTTTTGCCGCATTGTAACGGTGGCTTCAAGCTGCTTTGGGTGTGCTTGTCTGTGCGTAGTTATAGGGTGTTTTGGAATCTGTGCTTGCAGATCGCATTGGAATGGCTGCATGACTCTTGTCATCTGGTGTTCTGGTGTTGTTCTGTGCGTAGATAGGTGCAGGTTTGCAAGTTGATGCTGCGAACCGCATTGTAATGGCTGCATGATGTTGCATGGGCTATGTTTTGGGGAGGAAGCCGGAGCACAAAACCTTGTGTTTTTCCGTGTAAAGTGGCTGCAGGCGACGATGAAAGGTACCTCGTCTGTGCGGCGGTTGCGGCTGGGGTCGGTTTGCCTTTTTTTTTTGCCGCATTGTAACGGTGGCTTCAAGCTGCTTTGGGTGTGCTTGTGTGTGTGCGTAGTTATAGGGTGTTTTGGAATCTGTGCTTGCAGATCGCATTGGAATGGCTGCATGACTCTTGTCATCTGGTGTTCTGGTGTTGTTCTGTGCGTAGATAGGTGCAGGTTTGCAAGTTGATGCTGCAATCGCATTGTAATGGCTGCATGATGTTGCATGGGCTATGTTTTGGGGAGGAAGCCGGAGCACGGAACCTTGCGTTTTTCCGTGTAAAGTGGCTGCAGGCGACGATGAAAGGTACCTCGTCTGTGCGGCGGTTGCGGCTGGGGTCGGTTTGCCTGTTTTTTTTGCCGCATTGTAACGGTGGCTTCAAGCTGCTTTGGGTGTGCTTGTGTCTGCGTAGTTATAGGGTGTTTTGGAATCTGTGCTTGCAGATCGCATTGGAATGGCTGCATGACTCTTGTCATCTGGTGTTCTGGTGTTGTTTTGTCAGCAGATTTTCTCAGTTTTGGCGCCAATAGTTTTCTTTTTAAATATCCTTTTAAAAAGTGCTTCAAAATCGTCTTTTTGTCACTTTGGCGTCGAGATCCGGTTTTGGAGCTGCAATTTCCGACGCTGTTGCGCGTAGTTCTATTGTGTTTTGCAACTCAGTCTCTGCAGATCGCATTGTAATGGCTGCGCCAAGGTTGCTTCGTGCCGCGGCTGCATGCGTAATACTATTATTGTCTTTTGCAGCTGGATCTCGTAAATAGTATATTGGAGTGGCTGCATCAAGGCTGCTACAGTCATTTGTCAGCAGATTTTCTCAATTTTGGCGCTAATAATTTTCTTTTTAAAATTCCTTTTCAAAAGTGCTTCAAAATCGTCTTTTTGTCGCTTTGGCGTCGAGATCCGGTTTTGGAGCTGCAATTCCTGTTGTGATTATGTACAAGAACGCTTCTCTGTGTAAAAACTTTTTTCTGTAAAAGCTTGCTGTGTGTAAAAGATTTTGTGTAAAAGCTTGCTGTGTGTAAAAGCTTCTCTGTGTGTAAAAGCGTCTCTGTGTAAAAGTTTCTGCGTGAGTAAACGCTTGCCATGCGTAAAAGCATTGTGCGTAAGTGTTCTGTGTGTAAACGCTTGCTGTGTGTGAAAGCTTGCTGTGTGTAAAAGATTCTCTGTGTAAGAGCTTGTTGTGTGTAAAAGCTTCTCTGTGTGTAAAAGCTTCTCTGTTTAAAAAGCTTGCTGTGTGTATGTGTGTAAACGCTTGCCATTTGTAAAAGCACTGTGTGTAAGTGTTCTGTGTGTAAACGCATGCTGTGTGTGAAAGCTTGCTGGTTCCCGCAAACAAACACAGTTGTCGGCGCAGGAGGTCAAACTGTTGGACGAACTTAATGTATGCTGCTTGGATCACCAGTGGCACCCGTGCCAAATTTCAATTGCCCAGAAGCAATTGCTCATGGCAAACAATTGCCAGCTCGTGCGGCGCGCTCGCCGTAAGTGGTATAGGAGGCTGACAGACAAATGCAACATGCACGATCGTCACAGTGGTGTTGGTGTGGAGGTGCCGGCCGTGTATGTCGAAGTGCAAGAAGAGAATCGTGCTCAGCCTGCAGCAGATTTGAATGCAGATGTCAGCTGCGCAGAGGTACGTGTGACTTTTGGGACGCTGAACATGCAAGTGAAGAACCTAGATGAGGGTTTTCAAGACATACTTTGCAAGTGTGATATTTGTGCTTGCAGGAAGTCACGCCGTCTTGCGTTGAAGATTTGTTGCAGATTGCTCGCAGCCATGGGTACGAAGTTGCCACGGCCATGGGGCGAGGAAGTGTCAGTGCCGAACCCTTTGATGTTTGCATGCTGCTAAAAACTGCCACCATTCGCAAGTTGCGCATGTCGGTGTCTCCCTTGGCACCTGAATCGCCCCGTCGGTTGTTGGCGGTGCAGGTGCAGCTGCGTGGCAACGGTGCCATTCTTGCGATTGGGACGGCACATTTGACAGCCAGCCCGGAGGGCCAGCCGCAGCGCTTGGCAGAGCTGGAGTCAGCATTGTGTACCTTACAAGCTTTGCAGGTAGACGGTCAGTTGTTGGTTGGCGACCTCAACATGCAAAGAGATGAAGATCTCACCACTACAGAAGAGTTTTGGACATGGAACGATGCATGGCATTGCGCTGGCCAGGATCCGTCCAATTCCTTGGCGGTGGACTTTCAATGCAGCTGCTTCCGGCCATGCTTTTGTGCAAGCGAGTTTTGCCGTATTGGCAGGCGGGGCAACAGATTGCAGAGTCCTGGAAGAACGGCTGCAAGTGTTGCGCCCGGGCCTGGGACCGCAGGTGTGCCGGCGACCAGGCGCCAAAGAAAAATGCGCTCAGTAGCGGGGAGTTGCTGACATGGCACGGCAATGTTTGCGGCTGCATAGGCCTTTCGGTACAGCAGCAGAAGATCCGATGTCGTTGAGTGATTTTGATGCAATCGGAAGTGCTTTGCGCAAGCTTTTTGTAGTACAAAGCAGTACTGGGAAGTGCTTTGTGCAAGCTTTGTAGTACAAAGTAGTACTGTGAAGGACTTTGTGCAAGCCTTGTAGTACAAAGTAGTACTGGGAAGTAGTTTGTGCAAGCTTTGCAGTAAAAAGTAATACTGGGAAGGACTTTGTGCAAGCCTTGTAGTACAAAGTAGTACTGGGAAGTAGTTTGTGCAAGCTTTGTAGTGCAAAGTAGTACTGGGAAGTAGTTTGTGCAAGCTTTGCAGTACAAAGTAGTACTGGGAAGGACTTTGTGCAAGCCTTGTAGTACAAAGTAGTACTGGGAAGTAGTTTGTGCAAGCTTTGTAGTGCAAAGTAGTACTGGGAAGTAGCTTGTGCAAGCTTTGTAGTACACAGTAGTACTGGGAAGTGTTTTGCAAACTTTGTAGTACAAAGTAGTACTCGAATGTGCTTTGTGCAAGCTTTGTAGTACAAAGTAGTACTGGGAAGTGCTTTGTCCAAGCTTTTTGTAGTACAAAGTAGTACTGGGAAGTAGTTTTTGCAAGCTTTTGTAGTAGACATCGGTACTGGGAAATACTTGACATGAAAATAGGCAAGAAGAACTTAGCTGACATATGGGAAGACATGGAATGAGATGAGAAGAGCTCAGATGAGATGAGTTGAGATGAAGTGCAAGTGTGAAGTGTGGAGTGTGGGGTGTGAAGAGTGCAATGTGAAGTGTGAGGAAAGTGTTTACATTGTACCGGGGTCGCGCGCAGGTCATGTTCCTGGGCAGCAACACTGCAACAGCTTCGCACAAAGCACGCACGCACGGGCGTGGCTGGCGCACGGCGCATGCAAGTTCTGTTGTAGTAGTACTGGGAAGTGATTCATGAAAGCTTAGATGACATATGAGAAGAGATGAGATGAGAAGAGCTGAGGTGGGATAAGGTGAGAAGAGCTCAGATGAGATGAAGCGTGGGGTGTGAAGAGTGCAGTGTGAAGTGTGGGGCGTGAAGAGTGCAGTGTGAAGTGTGAAGTGTGAAGTTTGGAGTGTGAAGGAAGAAGTGAGAAGTGTGAAGTGTGGACTGTGAAGTGTGAAGTGTGGACTGTGAAGTGGGAAGTTTGGAGTGCGAAGAGTGCAGTGTGAAGTGAAGTGTTGACTGCGAAGGGTGCAGTGTGAAGAGTGCAGTGTGAAGTGTGTAGTGTGGAGTGTGAAGACTGTCAAGTGTGAAGTGTGAAGTGGAGCTTGAAATGTGACATGTGAAACAAGACACCAGTTTCGCAGAGTGCACGCACGCACGGGCTTGGCTGGCGCACGGCGCATGCAAGTTCTATAGATGAGAAAGGTCTTGTGTCTATATATATATATATATATCTATCTATCTATCTATCTTTAGGGCAACTTCCGCCCTGCCTCGTGCGGGTACTACTGGTAGCTTAATCGCTTATTCTAATAGCTTAATAGCTTAATCGCTTATTCTAATAGCTTGATAGCTTAATCGCTTATTCTAATAGCTTAATCGCTTATTCTAATAGCTTAATAGCTTAATCGCTTATTCTAATAGCTTAATCGCTTATTCTAATAGCTTAATAGCTTAATAGCTTATTCTAAAAGCTTGATAGCTTAATCGCTTATTCTAATAGCTTAATCGCTTGTTCTAATAGCTTGATAGCTTAATCGCTTATTCTAATAGCTTAATAGCTTAATCGCTTATTCTAATAGCTTAATCGCTTATTCTAATAGCTTAATAGCTTAATCGCTTATTCTAATAGCTTAATAGCTTATTCTAATAGCTTAATAGCTTATTCTAATAGCTTAATAGCTTAATAGCTTATTCTAACAGCTTAATAGCTTAATCGCTTATTCTAATAGCTTAATAGCATAATCGCTTATTCTAATAGCTTGATAGCTTAATCGCTTATTCTAATAGCTTAATAGCTTATTCTAATAGCTTAATAGCTTATTCTAATAGCTTAATAGCTTGAACAGAGTTGCGGGACCATCCTGCGGGCGCAATGCAAACGAATCCAATAACTAATCATATCATTCATGAATATCCAAACATATTCCAAACATATTCCAAACATATTCCAAACATATTCCAAACAAGTCCATTACCATGTTTTTTCTTGAAGGTAACTACTGTACCAAGCTTTGAGGCATCCCTTTTCGGAAACCCGACCTCCGCAGTGTGCGAAGCATCGTTCTCCACCCTCTTGTAAGGATCCCACTCAGACTCAGCAAGGAGATGGGAATGGTGTAATCAAACTGGAGATCGCCTTATTGCCATCCAATCTTTCCATAGAAGGCCCAATAAAAGTTCGATGGCTTTGGGGTCCATGACTTAGGAAGCCCACATATGCAGCATTACATAACATCATGGGTCGCGAAGCTTGAAAAAATATGAACAAAAATCACACGTCCTGCATAGCTGCATTGGTTGTATGGAAGCTGGCTCTCAAACTGCGGTTTGAACTCAGTGCTTTCCTGCAAAGCTCTAATTTCCACTAGTTATAGGGTCTCCAAATCAGAGAAGGCCATCTGGACAAGGAAAGTTATCTACATCCTCGAGAAATTTCTGGTTGCCAAATGTGTGTTTCCCAGTGGGCCACTAGGTCTTACTGAGATACACACGGCCGGAATGGGAGGACATTTCTGTACTCCAGCAGCTGGCAGCAGGGCTGACCTAGTGGTGCAGCAGGGCTCATCTTGGTGTGCTCAGACTGCCGAAACGCTTGCGCTTGCAGTAAGCTTTTGCAGTTAAAATCCCAATTTGCGTTGGTGAAAGCCCAAATTGCTCACGGATGTTCACAGTACAAAAGTCTCCAAGTTCCGCACAGGTCCCACGAACGCACCTCGCCGTCCTTGCCAGCGGAAAACTCCAACTTTCAGGGGGTTAAACACCATCTAATTCCTGGATACACCATTAGACCTTCCAAGATCTTCCAAGGTTTTTCTTTAGGTGAACTTCGTGCTTTGACTTTTCCAAAGTTTCTGGGACCATCAAAGAGCAGTCTTTTTGCTTCGCTGCTCCTCATCACCTGTGTACAGCACAAAGCTGTGCTCGTCGTCGTTGATCTGGGAAAAGAAATCATGGTATGATGGTGCGAAACAATCCCTTCAACATCCAACTTCCAGGTTTGTCTGAAAATAGGGTACCCCAAGATCTAATGGACTATCAGTTTATCCAATTAGCTGCCATTTTCTTCATCCAAGTCTATGGTTGTCTTAGTATTCCAACTACATCCAGAGTTTTCTGCATGGGGCAACCCCAGGTTGGTCCCGGAAAAAGGGGCCAACTGAGTCAACCCAAAATCATCCAGGTCGTCGATTGTTGGGGAAACCCATGGTGAAATGGGCCCAATTTTCGAGAAATACCCAATTTTTCCCTGGTTATGCGTGTTGCATCCCCATTTGTATCTGACTCTTCCTTTGAAATCTTTGAATACGTCATAATTCACAAACAAAAATCTCCATATTTTTTGCGAAACACTGGACACAGCCTGTTGGTGTTCCCCACTTGGCCGTTGAATCCGCAGTAGATCCCCCGAACTGGGCTCCCCAACTGGGCAGAGGTCCAGGCAGTTCACCGAAGCCGAACTCTCCAGCGATTGCATGTTGATGAAACGCGTCCTGGGCCATCTGCTGCATACCATCTCTGGTTGGTGGTTTCAATCCATCTGAAAAATATTAGTCAGTTGGGGTTACTATTCCCAATATATGGAAAAATAAAAAATGTTCCAAACCACCAACCAGATCTGGACTTAAGCAATGCAAACCACAGGATCAGAGGCCATTTTGAGTAGGACAACTCCGCGAAAAAAACCGGGTAAGAAACATGGCAATTTCACCAGCCCAAAATGGGTGATTTCAGCAACCCAAAGGGGGTTCGATGGATTGGGGGAAAATTGACAGAAAGTCCCTACAGGTGATGGTTCTAAAAAAACATGTAAAAACATATCCTGTGAATCTGTGAGTTTTCCCCTTTTCTCTTCAACCAGTCCATTGATGACGGATGAAAGCCCCTCAAAAAGATGGACAGATATGACTCGGTATGAGTCAAAATCTTTGAGACCCAGTGGGTCTGAACGATGTTTGTCACCTTCCAGTGGCAAATCATCGCATTCTCAAAAAGTACCAGTTCTTGACCCCTGGGCCCCTGGCCCCTGCCCCCATGAAATCAGCATAAAGATGAATATAACACTGGTGGAATTGACATTTTATCTCATGGTCGTAAGAAATCTCAGTTGAAGACCTATTCTGCCACCTTTCTGAGAGATGTTCAAGCCAACCTTTTGGGGGTGAACAAAAAGCTGCCACATGTTCTCGTGGTAATATCCTGCAGCCAAGGTGCAAGACCTTGTTGGCAAACCTGGCGCTGGCGACCGGGTGGCACCATGAGACAAAGGGGGGAAGGCACAGCAAAAATGGAGATACAACCAATTTAACCAACCAAAATGAGGATATAATGGGACATACAATCATACAACCAGCACATTTATATATACTTGGTCTGAAAATAGGTATCCCCCCTTCTGACCATTTGAATGGGAAAAAATATGACAAACCAATGGATTCGATGGAATGTGGATTCCCTATTTTCAAACAAACCCAGATGAAATACAAGCTTGAAAAAGAGATTGGCCCAGGTTTGCAAACATGACAACACGTGCCTTCCCAGACCATGCTATAGCGCTGTTTTGCTTCCTTTTTTTTGCGGGACCTGAATATGGGCAATTTCTGATGCTATTTATCGTGCATCATCATTGTCCAAGCTTTTTTGGGTGATGCAAAATTCACCCTGTCACCATTTAGATCGTGCAGCTCCCTTCAGCCACCAGGACAACACTCCAACTCCCATGACCTGTGTTCCTTGCCGGTGATGGTGGGAACTGCCCAAACCTGATGTCAAAACACCATGGCACATCTGCAGATTGATGACCATTCCCTAACTTATTTAAGGAGGTTTCCTAAGTCATGGGGCTACCCCCCAAATCATACAAATCGGACCATATTTTAGTATTGAAACCTATGGTGACTTGGGGATCCCCCATTTTAAGAAAGCTGATTTTGCAACACATTACAACCCATCTTTTGACCAGACTCTAACCTGACAATGGACAATATTCTCCATGTCTTATCCCCTGGATAGCTACATTTGCCGTAAAACAAAGATATTTTCCATTGCCAAGATGAGTTCAAAGGGGGCAATGTGGTATATCCAATGCCATGAACAACTACCATTTAGGGACAGTTTGAACTCAATTAATCAATAAACATGGCTGGTTGGTGGTTTGAACCCCTCTGAAAAATATTAGTCAAATGGGATTAGTGTTCCCAATATGTGGAAAAATAAAAAATGTTCCAAACCACCAACCAGATGGTGATTTTGGGGATGGTTGATGGGATTTACCACATTAGAACAGGGGGGAACAGGGTGGGAACAGGCTGGGAAGAGGGGGGGAACCGGGGAGGGGATGGAAACTACGATTCTTCCACTCGTTTCCAAAGCTGAAGGTCCTTGGTTGGGGCTGAAAGTTTCCTCGACTTAAGGCGACCCTTGACACCGTAGCTCTCACCTTTCGAATCAAGAAGACAACAAAAAGGTGAGCAAATGAAAACAGATCCAACAAACATCAGCACTTCTACCATATGATACTAATCTTATAAATCACCATTAAATCCCAGTACAGTAAATTCCACTAAGGCACCATGAAAATTCACTATGAAATCATTCCTCCGCCGGGACGTCCGCACCGCGACGTTGCCGCCAAAATCCGCAGAGACCAACAACGGGTACGGCCTCAGCGAAATGGAAAAATGGGACAAATTGAAGCTGATCCGATCAAACTGGGGGCAGATCTAAACGGATGAAAACCAGGAACGGTCGGATTTCATGATTTTTCCAGCTCAGAAAGGTCCTTAAAAATGAATTTCAGAGGCGGAATACATAATAGATCTATATAGATCTATGATGATCTATATCGACTAATTATATTGATCAAGTTTTGGTATAGCAAAATCATGCATAACACAATGGACGTGAGGGCGTTGAGGCAATGGGGTGCACCATTTTTCAGCGTTGAGGGCGCAGAAGTTGCAGGAAATCAACTGAGACGCCCACTCCACGAAAGCCAAAGCAGTGACATCTGCAAACAGCAGCTGATGGTCATGATGGTCCTAATCCTGTCGTATTGTCCGTTGCTCAAATGTGCCATGGTCAAAAACATGTCCAAACATGCTAGGTCGGGGTGTGGTCATCCTAGTCCTAGACTAGATTTTTCATAATGAGATATAATTAATGGGATTTAATGATATTTAATGGGTATATGAGTCCCTATGAATGGATTCTAATGAATTGATGGCCCATGGGAAAATAACCCAAGTTTTGACTCGACGCATGAACTGAGAGGTCCAGTTCATGACACAGCCCCGGGCTCTGGTGGGGTCAGTCCATCAATCAAGGGGAATCTTGAGGGACCAAATTTTCAGTGCCAAAATACAAGGCAACCTCCTTATTATTATTTTTTTTAATTGCCAAAGAAAAAGATGTTAACTGTACCAATATTTTTACATTATTTTGTTTCATGTTCATATCCTTCTGGTTCTTTATTTTCATTAGAATCATAAATATATATACCCCTTAAGCTTGGACCCTGAAAAAATAAAGGTTCACCACTTTGTTCCTGCATTTCAAGGATGCCAGGTCAAAACCTGGTTTTGCACCTGTGGAGATTTCGTGAGATTTCAGCATGATATGTATAATATGATATACATGCATATTATACTATATACCATGAACAGAATTTGTGTATATACCATGTTGTACACACACACAGTTCCCAACTCAACCCAATCACAGCGCAGTCTTTTCCAAAAAGGATGTCAGATCCTTTTCAACATCCCAGCATTAGACCAAGCGCAATGCGCTGCAATCAACCATCGCTGCAGCGTCCGTCGTATTGTAAAGACAGGTTTTGAGCTGACATGACGTGTCAAGCGTGCTGCTTTTCCAATGAGATCCTCATCCAGTTGAACCCCCCATGCTAGGGGGTTCAAAGAAAGTTCTGCCATCTCTGCCTCCCAAGCAAGATTTCGGAATATGTGGTCGTTCATGTGAATCTTGCTGTTGAAGAGAAAAAGTGCCCGTCCTTCCTCCTTGGCTTTCCTGGCCATTGCCTGGAAAGTCTCTAAATATTTCAAGCCATGCCCAGCAATCTCCCTGGCTTTCGCTGCAGGAATCCAAAGTGGAGCTACATACATCTTTCGGAAGCACAGGTCGATTTCCACAGTAGCATTTGCCTTACTTGAGGGTTGGATAAAATGTGGCAAAACCAACGCCCAGTAGCATAAACTTCCAAACACAAACAAACAACACAAAAAGAAAAAACTACTCCAATTTACGTGCAACAAAGGAACAGTTAGCTCCAACAGGCTCCCTGGAGAAAACAGATTCCGGGATTTTTGCAAGTATGAAGCCAACCATCTGATGAGTGATGTTGTAAAGTTCCCCTTTGTCCAACCACCAGAAGGAAAATCATTTGCTGATAGCCCAAATAGGTTTTCAGAGAACTTAGTGCAATAGCACTGTATGCGAGTTTCACGGCAAAAACTTTGGTACTCCTTGAAGAGGAACTCAATTCGAAGATCTGCGTTTCGTCCAGGTGTGATTTCCAAAAGAAGTTTGATCGCATTGCAGGCCAGATTCCTTCCTTCTCCTAAATGCCACGAATGCCATGGATCAGGATGGAAAAACAGCTCTGGAAATGATGGATCGTGGGTAAGATGATTCAAGACAATTGGAACCTCTTTCCAAGGTGGCTCGATGCCCAAAGTGTATTGCCACTCACAAGCTCCAGAAACGTCCTCAAATGGTATCCCAGGTCTTCCAGCTAGGCAAAGATGGCATATGCCAACACAAGGGTTCTTGGCTTCAGCCTGTTTCGGCTGATTGTAGAAACTCCGGGTCAGTCCACCAATTTTGTGCAAAAATGGCCAGTCCCCCTTACAGGAAACAACGGCGACGTAATATTGCAAACCATCAGGGCCAGTAATGCCAACTTTGCTCAACTTCCCAATGTCACGTGAAAGGAAATCCAACATTGCCTTGAAGGTTTTGTCAGAACCTTCATAGTAGGACTTTGGCAACGCTGCCAAGAGAAACCTTGTGCAATGTGTTGACCCTGTGTAATTCATCTGCTGTTGTCCCTGCATTGAATCAAAACTCCTTTTTTTTCCGGTTTGAACACCACGGCCCAAAACACTATGACAGCTCAGGCAAAGTACTGGTAGTCTTTTTTTCGACCGCCCCTCGTCTCCATGCAGCATGACCGGAATGGTCCTTGAAAGAGGCACTCCATCTGACTTCTCAAGTTCAAAGATTTGATGGTTCGGTCTCAGGACTCGGAATCTGTCCCAAAAGAGCTGCAGCTGGGCAGGTGCCAAACTGTTGTTATCAACCGCAGCGAGGGTGCACAAGTTTCCTGTTCTCCTTGGCAATCAGGAAGGCCACAGCTTGAAAAGATAAAAGTGGAGAAATCTAAAAAAATGGTCATCAGACAAAAAGAACCAAACCTGAATAACTCATCAGAAACAAGTTTCAAAATCAACTTCACCCAGTCTGACAGCAAAAGGACCGGGAACGATTGCCCACCAGCGATTGGAAGCTCAGTCAACGGAACCTCTAGTGCTAGCCCCTGTTCGGCAACTGTTGTATGGAAAACTGTTTCAGCATGACCTTCCGACTTCTTTGCTAGTTTGCGTAAAGCTGGTGAAACTGAAGGGCCAGCTTCCTGCACCACAGCTTTTGCTGTCCTCAGGGATGCAGCACAGGAGGCCTCAGCAAACAGGATGTTTTCAGGTTTGTTCACGAACAAAACCAAGTGCGTAAGATCTTTGTCAAAAACAAGACACATGGCGCAGCCTTTGCACAGTGCCGCACATTTTTGACCCGTGCAGAAGTCATGTTGCTCTTTGCTTGTGAATCATTAGTGATTCAACAGCGGCACTTTCTTCATCTTTCTTCCAAAAAGCGTCAAAAACTTGCCAAGCCAGATAAAATTCTGGCACAGTATGCCACACAACGGCCATCTATCTAGGGACCCTCACGACGAGTCTCACGGGCACGAGTCTCAGCAGCTGGTCGCCACCGTGGGGCTGCAAACGTTTCAGCTCCATTGAGAGCATCGGGATCATCATCATCTCCTGGGAGAAAAAGTGGAACAATTTCACAAAATAAAGCAGCAACAGTTTCAAACCAGTGCTGTGCACAAAAGTAGCAACATAAGCTGCAGAGGCGAGTCCTTCGTCAAGTGCATCGGGTTCATGGCGGTGTGTCATTTCCTCACAAACCACAGCGTCACATCAACAACCCAACCCCTTCCCACACACACACATGCTTTCACACATACACATATCAGATGATATATGATGATATTTTTTTGAATATGGTGTAGTTCACATTGCATGTGCTTTTATATATTATAAGTGCAGCTTGGGGTCTCTGACAAAGCGGCGTTCAAACTCAATCCAATAGACAGGCTCACCAGTGACAGGGTCCAGTTCAGGGAGGCCATCAGTATGGGGAATCGGCCAACCTGCGTGTCTGAAGACAACAGTTTGTCAGAGGATGTCAGGGGCACAAAACCAAGAAATATTTGAAGGTTTCAAAATTTGCCCGGCCTTTCTGCTGAAGCTCCGTTTCGGTCATGCAGCGAATCTCACGGCGTACGACTTCACGTCGGTGGACTGGAAACAAAGAGGAGCATTGACAGCTTAAGTGCCAAAACAATAGAATGATAATGCACTATGTAAGATGATGTCGGATTGTTTTGGATTAACCGATTAAAGGTTTTCACACACTATAGGTTCCAACACATTAGGAGACATGACAAGATTTCACTTTTCCCAACTGCATTTCGCGCAATGCCGACTGACTGGCCTTCGGCAAGATTGAGAACACGGCGTCTCCTGGTTGCACGAGGTTCTGGGGGATCAACTGGTGGAGCTGGATCAGTTTCAGGACGACTGCCAGCATCATTGGCACCATCAAGTTCAGTAGAAGGCTGACCATCAGCCGCATTCTGCGGAGGGTTCACCAGCGGCTCAAGTGCCAATGACCCGGCACGAAGATCTAGGAATGACATTCCAAAATTAAATGGTTTGGGCCCAAAAAAATCCTACCAGCATTCAGCAATGGGTTTCCAATTTTGAGTTCAGCCATGTCACAAACTTTCAAAGTTTCGAAGAAAGACAAGGGTTGATTTGATCAAGTTTCTTCAGCTGATTTTCCGAGGCCCTGACGCCTTCGCCAACATTCTGTGCCAGTTGTGTGAGAGTCCGTCCGGGACCTGGCATGAGGCTAAGCTTCATGGTGGTGGTTGTGAAATGTTTTGAATGAGGTCACTCCAACACCAACAACCATTCACATGTTTCAGGAACTCTTTTTTTTCCAGATCATCCATGTCGCAAATTTGCAATGTTATTGCGCAAATGACCTAGCTCACTGCACACGGCTGCACTTCAGCAAGAGTTCAGCGAACTTGAGACTGAACAGTTCATAGTTTGACATGTCAACATGTTTCCCTGAGAGCAGCCAAGTGGCTAGTTCAAGACCGGTAGCTCTAACCCAAAAGCACACACACAGATTCCCAGGTGTGTGAAGACTTGAAATTGCTAGTGGACGGTATCAGCAAAAACATGGCTCACTTCTTTGGTTTCCTGGTGGAACTCTTTGCTTTGGCCTGCCAGTCATGCATCCCAATCGGTAAAACAGTTCATGCACCAAGATAAACACATGAAATCAGTTGTCATTAGGATGAACGGTTTTTTCCTATGTTTTTATCGGCCTTCGATTTGGCTTTGGGAACTGCATCTGGGCGGTCATCCCCAGGACAGGGAGTGTCTGCGATGGCCGCTTTTTCCAAGCCACCTTTGCATTCCTAGGTCCCACTGGCCAGAGCTGCTTTGAAGACATCATGAAGGCAGCTCACCAAACAAAAATCCGAACTTTGTAAATTACATCACAAAATTCTGACGGCCAAATGTTAGCTGTTAGCTTTGGTTTTGACAGTCCTGTGTTTTCTAAGAAGAGCGCCTGACTTTCGTTTCCTGGGCCAGGGCGGCCGAGCACCTGAGCACAAAAGGTTTGGGGACCCAAAACCAGAGAGTACAGTTTGATAGAAGACAGGTGAGGCAGGCACACATACGTTGAATCGGTGATTTGCTTGTCCACCGCGCCAACCTGCCTTGGTTCACACTGAAGGTAAAACAGAAGATATCCCATATCGTGTTTCAACTGTTCACATTCTCTATGACAGCAATTGGATATCAGTGGTTTGCTTGGACAAAAAAGTGAAATCACTTTTGCAAAAGCCATTTAAGACATGGTGCTGCTTGAAACCTTGCAGTTCACACTTGGTCTTCAGCTGCATCAGTTTGTCATATTCCTTCTCCATATCACCGCAGCAGCGTTCGATCACTTCTTTGGCCCTGCAGGAAAAGCACAGCATGGTATGGACACATATATATCATATATGGAAACCACATGCGTAATTACAAGCTGAATTTTGGGACCAAGGAACTTTGCAGCACGAGTGTCATCATACTTGCTCTGCAACTCACCGACGAGGACATGAAGCTTGCTGGTCTTGTTGAGAACAGATTGGATAAACTGGTTCAGCTCCTTTTCCTGAGCAGGGCATGGTTCTGAACCATGAAAAACAATAGGATTGTGTTGTGGTCCAGCCTTGTCTGTTCCACCGTCCTCTGACTGATCAGGCTCTTCCAGGTTTGGAAAGTCAGTAGGAGACGTAGGGCCATCCATCATGACATCACCATCCTAAGTTGGGACAAATCCAGAATGGGAACCTTGCAACAAAGCCTTTCACTATCACAAGAGCCAGGACATTACGGATTCAGACGAAGCTTCGGCTGAAAGAGACGCTCGAGTATGGGTCTCTTTCTCAGAGTGGGTCTCCTGGTACCCAACCAGGCCAGTGGTTCGGACTTCGACCCAAAACTCCTCAGAGTTGTCATATGGGTTTCGCCTGGCAGAAAAAGCACATGGTTTGAGAAAAACAAGTCAGAGCTCATCAATTTACATTGCATCAGTGCACCAGCCTGATCAGCTTCTGTGGATTTCGTCGGCAACTAGATACAGCACCCTTGATTCGATCCCTCAGTTTTGTCAAGGGCATCAAAGAAAATGTGATAGAATTGGTTTCCCACCCGATATGTGTGTGAAATATTCCTGACGAGGATCGGTCTCCATCCAAGTTCATCTTTCATGTCATTTTCGGAGTACCAACCCTTTTCGGTCTCAAGTTTTTTCTGGTTGCTGCGCTCACGTTGTACTGTCATCTCCCGGATGAAGGCATCCTAGCGATGTACATGTTGAGACATGTTGAGACTACAGTTTTTGCAGTATATGGACTTGCACAAAAAAAGAGGTAACAAACAACCACAGTCCTTGTTCCAGTTCATGGCTTCAAATTTTTCCACAAGACTCGGTCTGTTTGCTGGGTTCTTCCATTGCTCGTGCAGCCAGTCTGGACACTGCAGCTTGCCAGTTGGCTTTCTTTCGCACAGTCTTCTCAGTCGTGCCTGTTTGGCGCCTTCTGTTTCAGGAACCACCTGCACGACACAGTTTGAAACAATGTTTCAACATTTTAACCAGGGTTCTTATTTGAGAGATAAGTTAATGAAGTGTGCACCACTGTGCCTGGCCTGAGGCTGACAAGGACCCCGAGCAGGAGCAGCATTGGAAGGAGTCTCTGGGCTTTTCAACTTCTTTGCTGGTGGGTTCAAAGAGGGTTCAACCGCAGCATTTGGCGAAGTACGTTTGCTAGCTCCTGGTGTTTTCACATTGCCTCCTTCACTCTGAGCTTTGAACATGGCCAGCTCAGCATGTGCATCATTGAGACGTTTCTCCAACTCAGCCTGAGTCAGAAATTAAGACAGACATGTTGAGCCTAATTAATAGATGTTGGCAAAAGGCATTGAAAGCTTAAAACACCAAAGTGGTAGCCTGACGGGCCGCGGCAGAACATTCTTCTTGATGTCCTTTTTCCAAAGCAGCCTGCAAGTTCAAACATATCAACGGATGAATGCTATAGATGAAGTTGGTTCTGAAAGACACCACTTTGTAAAATTCTTTGTTGTATAAGCTTGTGCAAGTTGTATATGAATACCGTGAACACCTGCTAACAACACAACGGATCTGAAAGTCTGGGGTCTCTACTTCAGAGGGTTCTTTCTTGTCAGATCGGCGAGGGTCCTGCATACAGCCAACTGCGCAAGGACATCCCTTTCAGGGCTAACAATGCAGTTTGCTTGGAGCTAAGCGGGCTTTTGGGACAGGACAGCACAAGTGAACACCAATCATCACAAAGAAGCTCAGTTTTGATAATGCAACATGAAGTCTCCTCAGCGGCGGCACTGGAATCAGATTGCACTGTTTCTTGTTCTTGAAGCTGTCGAAGGTTCTGGCATTCAGAAAATGTACACTGGTTCCAAGATTTTGATTCTTTGATTTGATGAGCTTGACATAATAATTGCCGTAAAAGTTATAGACTCGAGAGACATAAACCCAGCCTTCAAACGGTCTTTGAGCTCTTCATCAGTAGACTCCATCCAGGGCTCACACTTGACATCAGAAAGCACGGCATTCATGCCATTTTGCAAAGTTTCAGCACTCCACTGTCGTGAGGCCATTTGCTTTGGCACCACATTGGGGCCTTCAACTGACATGATCAGTGAAGCTAGAGGCACCAGGGGTGCCACCAGCAGCTTGCGAGCCCTCACAAAAGCATGTTGAAATTTAAAGCACCACAATGTTTGTTCAAAACTTTCAGTTGGACCTGCAGACCTGTGACACAGATCCAATGATGACAAGTGCAGTTGCGAAGTTGGATTCTTTTTCCCATCAATTGCCTCCGGCAGTGAATCCACGCAAGAGGTGTGCAATGCAAGTCCCCCGCTGGGTTGTCGAGTGCCATATCAAACAGCCAAAATGGCATCAAGTGGCCATCAAATGCCTTCAAAATCTCAAAAGTGTGGTTTTGCTAAAAACCTTAAAATTACCTCCAAAGTACGTACGGAGCCTACGTATTTTTACGGGATTTTACGGGTTCTCTACGGGTATTTACGGGAGGTCAATTTACGGGGAGGTCATATACGGGATATACTACGGGCGTTTACAGGATATACGGTTGATTACGGGTTGCCATTTTGGTGGGTTTCTTAAAACATGATAAAACATCAAAAAACACCTGAAAATCATCAAAAAACTCTCAATTTCCTTTAAAAATGTATTGGCTGCCAGATTCCCGTAGACATCCCTAGGCAGGGGGCCCCCTGAGAATCCCTGAGAGATCCTATTTGTGATTCAAGTGGGAAAACCACCCAACCATGTCACCCAGCGAGGAAATTCCTGCCTACATGGCAGTAGGAATGCGGCTGCGAATTTCTGGTGGCAGCTGCAAGTTCTTGGACCCCCTCAAGTAATGGCATACGGATTGCAATTCTGCATCCTCCCAAACTTGGGTCCAATCCATTTTCTCCAGGGAAAGTAGGAGATCATCGAAATCAAAGTCCCATCGTTTTGATGGCGGCTCAGCATGGTCCCGCAACATCAGATCACGTAATTGAAGAAGTTTCATCCCAAAGCGAATAGGATAATTCCTTGGTATTCAGCGAGAATTGGAAGAGAATCACGATGTCAGTTGATTGAGCCACCTTCCAATAGCAAAAGTCAGGACCCTCAAAAGTCTCAAAGTTAATTGATTAACTGTTAATTTGTTGGGCTGGTCCTGGTATGCATCATTGGGGCTGCAAGACTCATACCAATGGCATCGCATGAAATATTGGCAGTAAAATGTTATTGATCTTGCCCAGTTTGTTGCAATCTTTTTTGGACTTAGGATTGCTTAGGTTCTTGTGTGGCGCTATGCGTTGTGTGTCTCAGGTCTGGCGCTTTGCTTTTCTGTTGTTGTGTTGTGTGCTGTTTCTTTTTGTGCTCTTCATATACCATCATATACCCAGGTGGGTCATAGACTTTTAGGTGAATGACTTAAATTATTATTTAAGAGTGATGGTTTCAGACAACCGCTATGGTTTAACTTTGAAAAGACGTTAGATTGAAATGTATCTACCCCACATCAACCCGACAAGGTGGAGAATGCCTACATTTTCTACTACCAACACCCAAAAGGACTGGTTGGGACAGTGGGGCCCGGCTGAGTTAGGTGGGGCCCTTCGAATATGGATATATTTTATTTTGGCGCCCTTTTTTGGTTCCAAAAATGTTACTGTGAGGACATCTATATAATCAATACTCTAAGTGTCTAAGTGCCAATGTTTCCAGGGTTTTGAATTGTACATTGATTTTCACCATCTATCATCCCAATGATTGGTTTCCACCTCTATCTAGAGCCCCATAGAAAAGGATAAAACTGAAACACTCTACAAGTTTAAAGGTATATTCCATGGGCCCCAAACATTGAGACCAGCTTCTCAGTACGTTTCAAATGGCGTGTGCCATGGAATCGTTTCTTCCCATCTTTACCCTGGTAGGTCCGGCAGGGTTTTTTCCCTTTGTTCATGGCAGCATTCCACCCCAGTAGGCGTCCAAGTGAAAGTTTTGCAACATGAGGAGTGTTACTGAAAATCACGTGGCGCTTTGGGCTGCTAGCCCCGTAGTGATACATCCACCATGCTGCTTGGTAGACCTCAGATTCAAAAGGATACTGGTTTTCAGCTGTTCTTTTCATGACAACCAAACAAGTGAACACATTTTGTCACATTCTAAGATTCTACGATATCAGGATCAAGTCAAAAAATATATAGTCAAGAAACACGGCTGACACTTTGAAGGTGCCGAAACCTTCCATACCAACGCAGCAGTGATTGGAACGGTTGCTCCAAAAGGTACACGTTGTTTGTGGCCAAGGCAAGTAAACATAGCAATATCGTCCTTGGAAAGCTGCGGGACATGGGGGCTCAAGGTTTTCACAACTCGTTGGAATCATTTTTGGTTCAATTGCTTTGACAACAAAAAAAAATAGATTAATGAAACTTAGCTTCCTAGCAGCCATGCAATTGGCCATTTTGACACTCACTTTGGTCGTGTCACCAGACGGACAGCATGGGGCACGTCGGCTGGTCCCTTGATTCACAACGGTCCATGAGGAACATTTCATTCCAAGCAGAATGACACACTCACCAGCTCGGGCTCGTAACATAGTTGCTATGCACAGCCTTATGTGGCAAGTGAGTCCATGCACTCAAGCAAGATGAACATATAACATATTGAACAAAGTTGCTGAATTTGGTTTTGATGGGTTGGCTAAAATTTCTTTGCCAAGAAACGCGAAACCTCCATCAGTCAAAATGTTGTAGTAATTGTTCCCCTCGCCATCGAAATACATGAAATCCAGACGCGCAGCTCGCAGTCCAGCTGCTTTCATGCAAAGAGTTGCACGAGCTCGTCCAGAAAAAATTCAATGAACTGCAGGTCCTTCACAGGAATTCACATGTGATTTGGTTTGTCCTGGGTTCGTTCCATGACATCACAAGGCATCACTTTCCCAAGCCTCTTCCATTTGCACCACATATGCTGTGAGGAGCACGGCCAAGATGAAGTCCTTGGACATTGAGGCCGAGCACAGCCCACAAATGAAAGGGATGGGAGGATCTTATATAATCTTGAAATATCTATTAATATCTTATATACAATTTAGTAATTCAACAAGATGTCAAAAAAATTTGGCCCCGGGAAAGAATGAGAACATATATACAGTCACGTACAGTCAAAGTCTCAGCAGGCGATGCCATCGCCACAAGGTGGCACACGATATTGGGGAGGGACTTCATAGCAACAAATGGCCCAAAGGTGGATCCAAACACCCCACGACTGGAACCCAAATGCTTAAGGATGCATTGTAAGGAATGCACGCATGTGACAAGCTCGACTACCGGACATGAATGGAGAATCAAAACCCACGACAAGAGATTCACTGAGTGATTCACATGATTGGTTTCTCAACTTGGCCAGGCCCACGTGATTCATCACGGAGAAGTCCACGCTTTGCGGCCCAGGTCCGGCCACGGATTTTCACCATGGAGCATGGCCTCAG
The DNA here is from genome assembly GCA_947184155.2 of Cladocopium goreaui. Taxonomy (NCBI): domain Eukaryota; class Dinophyceae; order Suessiales; family Symbiodiniaceae; genus Cladocopium; species Cladocopium goreaui. The sequence goes on along the minus strand of CAMXCT020002236.1, from coordinate 439,720 downwards.
CAAAGGTATTGTTCAGACACAGATTCAAATGTTCCAAATTCAAGATCGAAGTGCAAAAGGCTAAGGAGAAAGTGAGGCAAACAACCAGGCAAACAGGTTCGAATACATATCCACCCAAACTTGAGAAGAGAAGTTTGCAAACAGGAAAGACCTTTTTTTTCTCCGATCGCAGTTTTGGCCAAATGTCTCTTTCTCAAAAGTTTCATTCGAGCACTTCATGGCCACCGAACCCCATACCACACGGAATCATACGTCACGCAAGCCAGTAGGACTGGTTGCACACACCCCTTCAAGCAGCAGGTTCTGCCCACTGCCATAAATAAGCAGGGCCATTTGCCATCTGCAACATCCCACCATGAGCATGAGGAGATAAACAATGAGATAATGAGATGACTTTGATATTTTTTCTAGTACAAGATTGAGATCTGTTGCAATGAAACTGCAGAACCATGACATGGTGGTTGTTCAAGAACCCCCTGTGTCTAGAAACACACCAGGGCAAATGTTGTCTCAGACCGCCGGCACAGGTGGTCAAATCAATCGACATCAGCACCACCGGCGGGACTCTCAGCTTTGTAGTCTTCGATGGCAGCCAAGGCTGTCTCCTTGATGCTGCTCAGATGGGTCTGCACTGGTTCCGAAAAGATGTCAAAGTCATCATTGTCCAAGGCCTGCTGATCAATCCATTCAGCCTCAGTTTTGGCGATGTTTGGAAAAAGTAAGTCACTATTCTCGTGATTCATTTCTAAGGCCAAAGTAATCTTGAAGTTCCAAACCATAAGTCAAGAAACAGCCACAAGTGCACACTTCATGGCCAATCCAACATTCAAGACATCCTTGAGATTGAACGAGAAATTGTAGCATTCCAAGTTTGTGCGCATTGGGTAATCCTTTTTCTTACCCCTCAAGCCAATGGATGGCCTTGCTCGGCTGTAGTAGCAGGAAAGGGTCGTCTTCTCAAACGAAGACAGTGAGAAATCACCTCCCTTCAGATTTTTCTTCCCTGACTTCCACTGATGTGCAATTTCACCCCGGAAACATCGTTTCAAATCTTGAAGATTCAAACCAACAGGGGCCGAGACATGTGCCTGCGGAGTGGCCACCCTGCGTGCCCGACGTTTGGGCATGGGCTCCTTCACTTTCCCAGGCTCAACATCATCCGCTGCACTGCCACCTGGAAGCTCAGAAGGACTGCCTGCTGACGGCTTCACTTTGGATCCACGAGACTTTTTCTTTGGGGATGCCTTTGGAACTGGCTTTCGGGTAGACTTTGGAGACCCCCTTTTCTTGGGAGATGCTTTGCTCTTTGCCTTGCCCTTGCACACTGCATTCTTTTGACCACCCTTGGAACTGCCAGGTGCGTCAGGGGTATCACAAACCTCAGCCTCAGAATCCTTACCCTTGACCTTTCGAGCTCTCTTGGTTGTGTTGGTTTTCCCATGTTTGTTTTTGCCGGCAACTCTGGGTTTCTTTCGCTTCTGGGATCCCTGGTCACATTCACCATCCTCGGCATCAGACTTCTTTCCCTTGTCCCCCTTGCCCTTGCCCTTGCCCTTCTTCTTTCGCATGCCAAGTTGGTCACGACGGGTCAAAACCTTAGCTATATAATAAGCCATCATTCAGGAATGGTCAGAAGAGAAACTTTTCAAAACAATATATCTTATATTATATACAATATAATACACCATAATATATCATGTCCTCAAAATGTGTGATAATTCTGTAGTTGGAAAAATGAAAGTTTATGATTTCAACTATGGCACATCCGACTCACTTGGCTTAGATGATTCAAAGGCTGGTACAGGTGGAAGGACACGAGGTGACTTCACCAGTGGCGCAGGGGAAGCAACAGATTCACTTCCATTTGTTCCACCATTATGATCACCACTGATGCTTGGGGGCATGTGGACTTCAGGCAAATCAGAACCCGTAGTGAAGACAGAATCTTTGGGAGTACCAGGCGCACCACCATCCTCGAAAAACATGGGCACAGTGTCGCAGAGATCCGGGTTTTCCATGGGCAGGGAATCATCAATCGTCATCACACCTGCAGCAAAGCAGCAATTGGAAGAAGCATACAGCGGGGAGTATGGGAATTCAGTGACTGATTAAAAGTGGTTTTCGTCACATGTGGTTTGTCACAAATCAAACGCTTTTTGCTGGTGTCACTTTGCTCCATCCCAATCCCAGCCTTGTTTCTCTGCTGCTTCACGTTGTATGCGTAGCTCCTCACGCCTGCAAAGGATTGTCAAACTATCAAAGTAACACATGCACTGGACTGATATGAAGGAAATCCAAGTTGTGATCACAGATGCTGTCGCACCTTTGGAGTTCCTGGATGATAGCATGTATCTCCTGTTGATATGCAGCAGTGGCACCTGCACGCTGCCAGCACAAGTACGATGACACAGCACATCATTGAATCGTTGTCAATCAATCAGCATTGAACATAAAGCATCCAGAGCGTCCTACTAAGAATCCAGTGGATCTTGAATTTGATTGTTTTGGGAAGTTGGATAATAAAACTTGCGCCTGGAAGTGACGATGACGATGGCCCCGACAGTGAATCATCACCAGAGAGGTCTTCAGGATTCAGATGCGCAGCTTTGCGCAACGCAGGGGTAACCACTTTGCTATCCCCATGTGGTGTCGTCAAAGGTTCTTCACTCAAATGCCGGGGTGACTCATAGTCTGAAAGTCCAAGTTGGTTGTCAGGTTGATGTTTGTATGGGTCAAGTTCAACCATCTCAACATCAGAGTCACTATCATCACCATGACCATCTAGGTCAGCATCCACGTTGTCCAGCTCTGTTGTGGGCACAGAATCATTGGGGGTGTCATCCAGGGCCGCTACAGCACCCGCATCCTCTTCACCATCCCCATCCTCTTCCTCATCATCATTCCAAGCATCTGCAGGAACATCGGGTGGTACTTCCTGATCATCAAGCTCCTGGTGGGCATGCAGCAATGGCCGGAGGACTGCATGAAGATCTTCAGGGTTGTTGTGGGTGAGTTTCAAAGACTTGGAAAACTATTATAGGGTTAATCAAACAAGTTGGCACACAGCAAAAGACAATGAAAACATGCCTTTTGATTTGAATAACTTTGCGTGTATAAATCATTATAAATCCACCAAGCCTCTTCTTCCTCTTCGCTGCCAACATTTTGCGCCATGAGTTCGTCAATCGCTTCCTGCAAGGGCTGTTGATGATGTGGAAGAAACATGAATAAACACATTTTTTGCAGCTTGCTTGAGTCATCGCTGACTTGAACTGAGAAATCAATTGAGTTGACAAATCAATTGCCAATTGACCTGCAGATCGGGAAAGTATGTCAAGAGGAGTTTGTGGAATCGCCTGTCCTCAGTGCACAGCTGTGTATGCCACCAAAGTTATGCTTGATTATAATTGTATACATTTTGTTCTTGAATGTGTTCACTTTCATTTGCATGAAGAAAACATGAGACAACAAACAAACAATCACATTGTTTCAGCCATGCTTCTCGGGGGATCTCACATCGGCGTCCCTTCCTTTTGACAAAGCTGCAAGCAGATTTGATGCCCCAACATTCCCTGTAGAGATGCTCCTCAGTAGGTGCCTTGCCGTTCATCTCATAGAACTTCTTCAGCTGATCAGTCAATGGTTTGACTTCCGGCAGGATCAGCTCCCTAGGCGCCAGGCACCCCAACATGTTCTTGAATGTGACAACATGTTGTAATATGTTCTATCCTTAGCCTCGTGAATAAACCAAAGAAATGCATGTTCCAGAAACCATAGATTTTTCAATGCACTTGATGAATGAATCAAAAATAACATCGGCATCTTCAGCTGACTGCTATGTTCAGTTGAGTTGCTCCTGGGTCAACTGGAGCACAGGAAGAATTGCAGACATGTTTTGGCTGCAGGATTGAACCGTTGGCCGAAAAGTTGCCCCATCGACATGGAGGACAGAGCCAAACTTTCTAAGATGGGACCGGACATCAGCATCAACATCCCAAAGAGCTGCGAGTTCCTTCAACAGCATCCTGGGTTTTCTAGGCATTTTTTTTTGCCCTGGATATAAAATTGAGCCCAAAAGCTTTGGATGCCACTCCAGGAGTTGAGCTGGTGCAATGCCCTTGCAAACACTGCAATTTTCTGAAGCTACGAAACCGCAGCCCAAGCAAGTCAGAAAAAAGTTGGGGTCCGGACTGCTTCACCGGCAGTAGAAGAAGAGGCCATGAGACGAGGATCTATTGGTATAGATTATATATAATTAAGAATCTATACCAAATTGATATTTAATATTGTATAACATTACTTAGTCTTCGGAATTTGTCCAGGGTTTTGTATCTTGATATCATCAATAACGTGAATTTCAGAGATTTCCCACCTCATTGTCTCGATTGTTATTATCTTATATTATCTTATCATCTTGTGCTCTCCTTTGAGCCTGCAATGGATTTGGAGCACCAAGGACAGCTGCTTGGAAGATCTTGGAAAGGGTCATTTCAGGGTTGTGGTTAAAACCCAGGTTTTTACATGTTTTTGAAGTCATAACCGAACTATGTTTTTGGAACCCTGAAAAATCAAGGTACCCAGATCAGAGGGTATATATATAATGTGTATATATATATATATATCTTATATTAGTATCATTTAAACGTCTGGTACTAGTTGTATTATTTTTTAGTTTTTGTTTGTGTTTACGTCCCTCGCATTCCTCTTCTGCAACCTCAGGCAGTCTCATGTAATTTGCGAACCGTTGCCTCGCACTATCTTCTGCCACATCATCAATTCAATTTGCAAGGATGGTGGACTACCATGGTTTAAATTTGATTACCATTCTCAAATCAACTTGCCACATCATTAATTCAATTACCAGGGTTTTTGGATTTGCGAAGTTTTGACCATGGCACAAATGGTTTACCATGCTTTACCACTGAGATAACTGCGATAACGATCATTTTTCAGCGCCTGTCTTGTGACCGAGAAGGTATGAAAGGATTCGCAGCTTCAAATACCTTGGAAATCAGGTGGTACAACTCTCAGAATGCTTGCGTTCTCAAGGGCTACTTGGGTGTGTCTTAAAATGGTTTATATCATAGATTGACAACTTAAAGTCAAGCCACTTAGTGGGAAAAATACTGATAAATTAGACATATAGTATGATATAGTCTTCGCCCACGTTGCCAGTGACCACCAGAACTATCAGCTCTTAACTTTTAAGTAGGAGCTTCCTATTAACCTTCATTGCCCACTGTTTTCGCGAGTGGAGGCTATGTCTAAGTCTATAAACCATTGGAACTTAGGGTAATGTGGTCCCAATAATAAACCATCCCCAAAACCACTATATTTTTATTAGGGTGCTATGTTTACCATCCCCAAATGGTAGGTTCATTCTCGGGTTTCTCACATTAATCCAATCATTCCCCTCTGGTAAACTAACATAACTATGGAAAATCACCATGTTTCATGGGAAAATCCACTATAAATCACCATTTTCAATAGTTCTGTTAGTCATTACCAGAGGCTAATCATTATTCAAACAACCGCAACGGATCCCACTTGACTGGATCCCAACGGCTCCCAGCTGGGGACCCGCACTCTCGCACTGCAATGACGCAATCTGTAGAGCCCGTTGCGATCAATCCCAAATGCCGACTGGGCAGCAGGGCATTTTTGTCAGTGCTGGCAGGGCATCACCCAACAAAAAACGATGGCAATGATGTTAGTAAAGCGATGTTAAACCACCTGGATTGATGGTTAAAATCCGACCCCATAAAAAATGGTAAAATTGGGTTGATGTGTTACTATTGTTTTACTAACATTACAGCAAAAGAGTCATTTGATGTGCGATTTCCAAATGTGTTGATGATTTTGTAGATCCATAAGGTGACCTCATACTTTTGTCGCGCCTGTAAGCCACGCACGTGATGTCACCCTGAGCCGGCTTCGGCCGTTTGAATGGGACATGTCCAAATCTCGTTTTGTTGTCTTCAATGTTGTGGAACCTGTTAATAAGTCATCATAATCCATGAAGGGGAAATCCGGCAGAGCAAATGACAAGAAAACATGCGGGTCATGGTCCTCAACATTCCGGTGAGTTAGGTAGAGTAGCAGCCAACGATAGCCTATGTGGATCCATGTGGGATATCCGACCAAAAAAACAGGAATTGTACAATCTGAAGTGGTGGATATGTTGCCAAAATTACCATTTCATGGGGAAAATAATGATAATTTCAATCTTAGGGGTACACATGGGTACACTATTTTCAGACAAAACCAGTTGAGACAAACAGGCCAGTGACAGCAGTTGAGTCACAGTTGAAGCCAGGTATTGGTAGTCATCCCGTCAAAAAACAGGCTGATCACTGATCAAACGCCAGGTTGGCCATGGTCGCCTTATCCATCATTTCATGCATTGTAAAAAGTATGTTCATAAGATGTTCTTATGATGTCTTATGTAATATTATTTCATAATGTGTTCATAATATGTTCATAATCATATAAATATGTTCACAACATGTTATGACTTTAAAAAACTATACATATATATATAAATTATATAATTATATATATATATATATCCATGTGTCCAAAGTTCTGCTTATTTTCACCCAAAAAAACACACATGGGCCTTGTGCGAATTGGTGGCGCGGCGATGCACCACCTCCGTCTTGCTGGACTCATCGTGAACGACGATGGAACGGTCCCAGGACCTCCGATGGCCATGGCTTGATGCCGATGGCCAAAATATGGTTATATAATGTTATATAATGATGGTTGGTGGTGGTATAGTGGTAATATAACCCATATAATGGCTAATAATAATATCATGATCATGGTTATCCTCTGGTAAACATACAAAAAACTGTGGAAAATCACCATTTTTCATGGGAAAACTCACTATTTCAATGGCCATTTTCAATAGCTATGTTAAATTACCAGAGGGTATATAATGATGGTTGGTGGTGCAATAACCATCCCCAATAATCAATAGTCATCAATAGTCATCAATAATCAATCAATAATCAATCAATAATCATCTGGTTGGTGGTTTTAACCATCCATAACTGGTTTTATATCATGGGCATTTTTAGCAAGATTTTCCATAACCATAATCTGCGAGAATTATCACCCCAGAAGAGTAGATAATTGCAACTGAGAATGTGGACAACTCTGCTTGACAACTCACGCCCTTTTTGTCTCACTGTGCTAGCAGAATTTACGCCTCCTAATCTTGAGCCAACATGTTGTTGGCGGAATGCTGATCTCATTGATCAAAGGAAGCACGATGCGGCTGAGCATGTTCACAATGCTGTGGCAACAGGGAGAGCTGAAAGCTTGGTTGCGGTCAAATTCTCTAATTGTTTCCAAACTCACATTCGGTTCAGACGTCATGTCTGCTTACTCTAGTTCGGAAAAAAAAACTCTTGCAAATTTGCACGGCTCTCAAATTGGAAATGTGATCAAAAGCGGTTCAAAAACTTCGATCTCACAGATTGCTTGGACCCAGGAAACGCAAGACAATAGGAGATCATCAGGATGTTCAAAAAAGTCTCAACCGTGGAAACGTCACAAAACGATTTCTGAGAAGCTTCAAACTCATAAGCTGTACCGCAGCTGATTATAAATTCCTCTTTCGCACGTCTAAATGTTTCTCCAAAATTGAAATCACTGTGTGAATTCCGCGTTCGAAATCTCAATGCTCTGTCAAAGATTGAAATCACTGTTCCGCGTTCGAAATCTGAACGCGCTGTCAGGAAAGTTGGAAATCAAGCTCTAAACTGCATACGACTTGCTCAAATCGCACAAAACGTGTCACATGCTATGCAGCAAAAGACACTTTCACAAATCTCTGAAATCACTTGAAAAATTCGGAGAAAATTATTCCAAGCTGGCAATGCAAGCTGAATGGCATAGGATGAGTTTACAGCATCATCAAGCAAGTTCAGCTTACTGTCTTGGAGGAGGTTGTAAAGAGTTTTGAGGTGTTCGGAGGAGCGCTCAAAGGGATTGATGGCATGCTGAAAAAAAGCAAATCTCTAGATCCAAGTGTCATACTTAAATGGCTGTCGCTTTGCTCACGCATGTGGGTATGATTTGATATAGTATCACGTGAAGTCAAATAGACTTGAAGACTTTGCTAAAAGCAAGTTTGTTTTTTTTTTTAATGTTTTGTTGGGGCAACATTTGCTCGTAGCTTGCAGCAAGTGATTAGTGATTGGTTGAGAGTCCGCCAGCGACCAAACAATGAATACGCATCGAAAGAGGTGTATGACATTCGCATAATCTGGTTGGTGGTGCAACAACCATCTTGAAAAAAATGAGTTCGTCAATGGGAAGGATGACATCCCACATATGAAATGGAAAATAAAGAATGTTTGAAACCATCAACCAGTAATGATATGATGTGATGTAGCTGTAGCTATAATATGGCTATTAAAAAAAAAAAACATCTACTGTAATCCCCCTAATATGAATTACAATCCATACTATAATATGTGTCCCAAAAATGTGCAGATATGTGCAGATCCAATACTACACCAGGATTTTTAGGTTGTTATGGGAAAAATTGGGAGAGGGGATGAATTTACTGAGAACATAGTTCAATGATGTTCAATGGAGTTTTTTCTGGCAACATCTACAGGAAGCATCAGGGTGTTTGCCTTCAAGATCCGATCCCAGGAGAAGATCCCATCCCATCCCTCACCATGGTTAGACGGTCTAACATTAGGGGGGAATGGATTATATATATGCCCATGAACATGGCTAGTTAAGGATAGTTCAATCCCACAAAATCATCCTTATTCCATCATATATCCCACATGATATCCCCATAATATTATACGTACATATACTTACCTACTGCAAACGCAGACTTTCTATAACAAGCGTATGCTTTGAGCCAATGTGTGGGTCCCTAAACCCCAACAAATCTGACCATGACAAAACATGACAAAACAGGATCTTTCAGGTCTGGATGAGTGAGAAAAGCCCCAAAAACGTAATAGGTTGCAATATTGATAATTATATGACCATTTATACAACTATGAATAAATTTATTGATACTGAGTGATAATAACTACGTATTGTTTTGATCATTGAAAATACATCCATGATGGAACCCTCCACCATCAACGAATTCAGCGCAGTGTACAGTAATTTATAGTGGTTCACAGTCACAATCCTCAGAAGATCATGAAAGTGCAGCGGAAAAAGTAGCAACTCACACTTGGGCTCTACCCTTTTATCTACGCTGAACGAAGTCGAAAACGGCTGCAGATGAAACAAGTCAAGGTGAACCAAACTACAACTAACTAGGGGTCAGGTTCCAGCACGCCTCCCGACTGATGAACTGTTGTCACATCAGGAGTACTGGAGACACTAAAAAGGTGGCTCAAGCCGTTCTACACAGCGAAGGCGATCTTCGATCTACCTGCCACATACCTGAATCCCATCAGGTCCATCATTTGAACCATCAAAGTCGCAGTCACAGGTTTGGTGAGTATGTCTGCCAAGTTCTCAGACGTATGCTTCTTGGTGAGCTTGATCAACCCATTGGTCACATAGTTCTGGATCCACAGGAATGCAGTGTGAACATGTTTCACACGCCCCAATCCTCGACGGGAACTCATCGCAGCTCCTGCCGTCGCATCGAAGATGAGATTGATTGACAATCGAACGTCCCATTCACTTGCGATGGACTGCTCACACAGAGCTTCCGATGCTGAAGTAACCAAGGCATAGAATTCAGCCTCTCCTGATGAGAGCGCTACCACGGCTTGACCGCGGCACACTGATTTCAGCAGGTTGCATCCTGCCATGATCACACATCCCGATGTTGATTTCCTGGTGCGTATGCATCCGGCATGATCCGAATCGCTGTAAACATCCAGTCGAGTCAGGATGCGTTGACGACGAAACATTTGGATCACTCGAGGTGAGTGTAGGAGGTACCGGCTGCACCTTTTGAGCAACTCCATGTGCCTCTCCGTAGGCGCTGACATGCCCTTTGCCAGTTCTCTCGTCACTCGTTGCAAATCTGTCCGGTCCTGGGATATATATCCAATCCTCATAGTACACGACCTGTACAAGGTCGCCTCCTGTTCAGATAGCATCTTGTCCTTGACGTCCACGTTGTCCGGTGGCTCTCGAACCAACGGTGTAGTCACCGCTTTGCTCACTCCCAAAGCCTTTACTACGATGTCCACGTGGCGAGGGTCAGCCTCGTAGGAGATTCCCTCATCAGTCCACTTGAGAATCCTGTTCAAATGGCGCATTTCTTGCACCGTTCCCAGATGTCTAGATTCTGGCGGACCGAAGATTCCACGCTCTTCGATCATCCATGCTGCTTTCAGCTCCTGTGAAAACTTTCGCAGCTCATGGATAGGTCCTAGGGTGACGAAATCGTCTCCGTGCACTGTGCACCTCAAGTTTCTCCTGGCATGGAGAAAGTTGCACGGTGTTCCCAAGGAACAAACGAACCCAAGGGACTCGAGCAGTTTGCGTATCGTCTTCTCCCAGTTGGAAGCGGCATCCCGCGTGCCGTACAGGCTTTTAAGAAGCCTGCCCACTTTGTCTTCCCCAGGTCTTCGCACTTCCCAGGGCAGCTCAACGTGCAACTCCCGAGTTGCATCGGACACGAAGTGTGCCCTTTTCACATCAATGAACATGATGTACCACGGCTCGGTGCGAGGACGAACCGTCCCATCCACACCGAAGAACCGATCCACCATAGCGAGCGTCAGCAGCAATTTGAAGCTACTGAGAGGTGGCATTGCCGCAAAGAAATCGGCTACCAAGGCACCCTTGCTGCCTTTCTTTATCTCCTTGCCGACATACCGCGAACGGTATCGGGGATTGGTGGAATCACCTTTGTTGATGTCGACCCATCTGCCTTTCAGCACTGGCTTGTCACGGGGTCTGTCCACTTCTTGCCACACGCCCATCTTGCGTATGAAGTCAACTTCCTCTTTCCTGGCTTTGACCACCCGGTCGGGGTCTAGTTCTCTCCCGGAAATATCGTCATAGAATTCTTCGAAGTGAGCTTCGAAGAAATCTGGCTCTTCACACACCGGTCGGGTCTCTCCCCGCTCTGTTGCCTCATCGATTATGGCACACACGCACTCATCGTGGTGCATCTCAATCAACTCATTGATCGAGGCTTCTGTGTCGATCACGCGAGTGTCGACCACACGCGCCTCTTGCGACGCTTCAATTTCTTCTTCGCCTCCTCCCTCATGCTTTCTCTTGGAGGGGCTGCCTTCTGTGGCTCGCCTCCTAGTCGGGGACCTCTCTTCGGTCATTGGGCCAGTCTCCACTGACCTCTTGGGACTGCTAACCTCTTCTCCGGCAGCGGCCGAAGCGGCCCTTGCCGTTAGAGCAGGTCCGATCCTTCCAGACTTCGAAGGATCCGATGCTGATGATGCCTCAGCTCCACCAGCTTCCTTCTGGTCGACCACCACGGCTTCCGCTTTCTCAGCCTCCTTTTGCTTCTGCGCTGCAGCTAACTCGGCTTCCGCCGCCTTCAGCAAGGCTCGATCGTATCGTTCCTTCTCCACGGGGTCTTCAGAGACCGCTTTCTCCAGTCGAATCCGGCAACTGGCACTGTGAGCTATTCCGGGCTTCCTCTTACCGACTCGTGCACTGTCGCACGCTGGACATCCGGCTGTGTAGCCGAACTTCTCAAGGTTCTTTTGGGTTATGTACAAGTTCCTACTTGCGGGCTCGAGCCAAAACGGCTCAGGCTCCCGAACGTCGACCTCTGGAACTTCTGCTTTTAAGGACAAGGGTTTGTCCAACCTTTCACTCTCGGAACCGTCCGGGTTCCAGGGTACTCCCCTGATCTTTTTCAACATGGCACCATCCCACCGGGCCAACTCCGGTTTTCTTCGCAGACTAACTACCCAGTGAATTCCTTCGGGGGTAGCCACTGCCTTCTCTGTAGAGTTACGGTTAATCCCCACAAAGATACCTGGCTGCCATCGCGACTCCATTTTTGACCGACCGCGAAGTCGAAACTCCACGAGTTCACCCCAAGAAGGGATTGGTACCCTCCAAGGCTTGCCCTTCATCCTCTGATAGGCAGTCATTCCATCCTTTGGAACTCCCTTGTGGTAGAGAGTAAGTAGAGTGGCTGCATGTTCCACGAGCCAAGTGAGTGCAGGATGGTCAGCTTTCAACTCGACCTCGGCGTGGTACTCCACGAACTCCTTCAGGGTTCTTGCCATTCCTTGGACCATTTGGATGGCCCTCTCCGCTTCTCCGTTGGCCTTTTCGTGAGCTTCCACAGGCGCCTCTTCCAGGACGCACTCCCCTTGGAACCCATTCTTAACTCGTTGCAGCATAGCTTGAACGCTGCTTTCCTGGTCACCTTTCAAGATGACACGCTTGTACCCTGTGGACTCAAGGTCCTTCAACAGCTGGTTGGCTCCGAAGGGATTTTCAACTCCTTTGGAAGGCACAGGGTGTGCCCACACCGACTTGGTCCTTCTGTCCCGGACCACTATCACAGGCAAATCTGCACTTCTTGTGGCCGAATCGCCCATGAAACAGTAATCCACCGATATGGTGGGAATTTGCTGTTCGTCAACACTCCTGCGGGCAAAATGCCCCGAAGAAAGTCCTCTCCCACGGATACAAAACGGGCACCAGTTTCGGAACGGCAGGTGAGTGAGGTTGTGCTCGTCAATCTCACTTTGGCTTGGAAGCATCGGGGTCTTTTGGACACCTGCACTTTGAGCCTCATCTTCGTCCACTTCAAACCCAGGCTCGGTTTCCTCATACTCGCCTGCTGGTTCTCCTTGCTGCGGCGGATGCGATTCATCCTCCATTACACTTGGTGAAGGCACAAGGCTTTCCTCTTCGAATTCTCCTTCCACTGGTGCAATGTCAGAATTTCGGACACGATCGAAACGATCCGGTCCGTGGGATTGGCCAAAATGGCTGGGTGAAACTTTTCCTTCTGATGACTCACTCGGCCTTACGGGATGTCTCCCCGCCGGCCGAAAACCTGCTTGCGCTTAACCCAAACGGGCATCTTGTAGACACCGCCCATGACGATCATCTTCAACTTCCTTCCACTTGCCCGATGCAAGGCAAATGATCCTCCGTTCTCTTCACTGTCGTGGACAATCCTCCATCCGGCCGCAACCATTCGGCTGGTGCTGAACAACGGCCTCTTCAGAGGGGACAGCACCACAGCCTCGACCTTGTTGACCTGCCAATCTTCAAAGCAGATCACAGGGCTGGCGCTTCCCAACGCCGTCACTTCGTGGTTTGAAGCACTGGTATACTGCTTTGGCCCAGAGTGATCACCCACTTGGTAACCTTGGACCAGGGATTCCGGAAAGCAAGTAACAGCAGCTCCACTGTCGACAGTGACGTAGACCTTTTCCCATTCGCCGTCGATTGCCGGCTCGTCCACGCTGAAGATCTCAAGGCTCTCCACGGAGCCCTCGTCACGGTAGTGGCGCACCAAATGATGGGCCTCCTGTTTGGAGAACCCCAAGTCCACCAAGCATTGACTCGGTTTCCATTTCCCCCAAGTCTCATCGTCATCCTCAGAGACGTCGGGTTGTCCAACCACAGGCTCCTCTTCGACAACCACCTCCTCATAGTCGTTGCAGGGCACGTCTCGGCTCCCACATGCGGTGGATGGTGGCTCGTCTCTCTGCTCGTTGCTCGGCATCAAAGATGCAATTTTGGCCTCATGCACCCTGATCTCCTCTTCGATCTCAGCGGCTTCCTGGTCGTCTTCTGCCGATTCAAGATTTTGCGACAGGGTCTTGATCTCCTTCCTGGACCAAGCCACGTCTGCAAGGTTTTCCAGGTTCGGCTCCTCAATCCTGGCCTTCTTTCTGGCCCAGGCCTGGTCTGCGAGCAACTCGAAGTCTGGCTCTCTCTTCGTGGACCCTTTGTCCGCCGGAAGCGGTCGAAGCGACCCTTTCCGTGCGCGGACATGGGCACCTTCCTTCCATAACTTCGCCCGTTTAGCCTTGCTCCGTTGCCGCAACAGGCTGAGTCTCCAACCCGTTCTCTTGAGGTGTTTGTGCTTGGCCTCGGCTGTGTTGCGCTTCATCCATTGCGGTCTGGACCAATTGCGAACCTTGACTTCTTCCAGAGGCTCATCGTCCTCCTGGCGGAACTCCTTCCGCTCCTTATAGTTCAGAGCCCTCATCACCAAGTCAGGCCGCAAGTCCTCCCGGTCTCCTTCGAACCGACCTCCGTATCGGTCGATCTGGTGTTGGCGGCGAGTGTCCACTCCAGCTTTCCACTCGACATCCTCGGTCGAACCGCGGAACTTGGCGTGCCATTTGTTGTCAAGCTCCTTTCTTTCAAAGGCCCTTTCGGTGGACCCTTCCGCACGGTGCTTTGCCGCTCGCACGCGGCTTTTCCATTTTCGCTTGGACAGCCGCACGCTGTGGCCAGCGCGGATGTCCTGTCGGTACCGTGGATCTTCTTCGAAGCGTGCACTCCGTCCTTTCAGGACCTCAAGCTGTTGCTTTCTTGCCGCGATTTCCTCCTCCAACTTCCGTTGACGATCCTCGTCGGATCCTCCTTTGCTCAGCTCGACTTTGGCTCGGTGAATCTCTCGCGCTTCCACCGACTTCAGGTTGGTAAGGAGAGAGCGGATAAACGCCTCGGTTGACCCAGTTCCTTTTCCTCGGCCTTCACCGGTGGACTTTCCTCTACTGGATTCCTCGTCGGACTTAGGCTTGCTCTCCTCCAGGACGAAAATCGCTTGGATTTCAGCCTCAGCACCCTTTTCTTTGGAGTCCTGCGCCTCTCCTTCCAGAGACTTAATCCCAGGCTTTCCTTTGCCTTTGGAATCTTTACCTTTGTTGGATCCTTTCCAGGACCCTTTGCCTTTGCCGTCAGACTTCTTGCCTTTTCCGTTCTTTCCGCCAGTTCCTTTGCCTTTTCCGGTCCTGTCCCAACAGTCCTTCGCGAGGTGGCCGAAACGGCCACACGCGTGACAAGGCCCAACACTTTGGGAACCGCCTTTGCCTTTCCCAGGCTTGCCTTTGGCTTTTCCTTTGGCCATGGCATCAACATCCATGGCGTCCGGATTGCGCATGGGAACCGACGTCTTGATGTCCAAGTACGTGTCGATCTCAGCCCTCATAGCATCGTAGCTCGCGAGTCTGCTTGCGTGTAAGTCCAGGTGTTCAGCTAGAGAGTCAGGGCACAAAGACTGAAGGCATAGGCGACGAGTGGGATCGCTCAACGCGTCACTGGTCCTCTCTTGGTACTGAGTGTAGAGACGTTCCCACGTCTCGATAGCTCCACGTAGGCTCGACAAGTCCTTGGCCTTTGTAGGCCTCAACACTTTTGCCAACAAGTGGTAGTTGGACTGCGCGGTCTGTGGCTCGTACTCTCGACTAAGTCGCCTCCATCCATCAAGTCCACTTTGGGCTAACGAATTGCGTAGGATAGACAGAGTCTCACCCTTGGTCAAGGACACCAAGGCCGTGTGTAGCTGCCGGTTCACTCGAGCAGCATCATCCCATCCTGGCCTGGTGGCCACTTCAAGCTCTATCGCCCGATCATCCACGACTCCGTTGTAGGCTGCCGCCCACTTCAACATCTCATCTGCTTGTTCGTATTGGGATACGAACCACGTCGTGAAACCAAATGACCATAGAGGCCACTTCTGCTTTATTTGCTCTTTTGTCTCGCCTTGGAGCACCTCAGGTTTGCCGACTCCTTTAACATCGACCACTCCTGACTTGTCCTTGGGTGCCAGCTTTGCCAAGGACTCACTCAACACTCTCACGGACTCAGTCGTCTCTTCTCTCTGCACGCCCAAAGCTTGCCTCATCGCTGCGTCTCTGGCCTCCATTGCTTGCTGATTCTGTTGGATCAGCTGCATGGTGTTCTGGTTGGCCACATGCATTTGTTGGAGCATTTGCGCCATCATCACCATGGGGTCTACTGGCCCTGGCGGCTGCTGAGCCATGACTGGCGAGAGTCGAAGCGACCCTTCGCCGTCAGTCCTGCTTGGGGTACGTCAGAGCGACCCTGTTCAGCAGGGCCTTTGGGTACCTCTGTAGGTGGTGACCCACAAAGGCGAACAACCTCTGTAACTTTCGGATCTTCAAGATCCTTTTCACCAAGGCACCCCAGTTCAACACGGGCCTGTTTGCGGTGGCCCTTCGACAGCAGTTGCCCATTCAGGGCTCCGCTACCATGCAGCGGAAAAAGTAGCAACTCACACTTGGGCTCTACCCTTTTATCTACGCTGAACGAAGTCGAAAACGGCTGCAGATGAAACAAGTCAAGGTGAACCAAACTACAACTAACTAGGGGTCAGGTTCCAGCAGAAAGGCGTTTCCTACTAGCGCTTCTGACTACGGCTGTTGCAGTCTATGTTCAGCAATGATTAGTACAACTGTATACAGATGTTATCTGATTTGTGGTTTCAATCTCCTGAAAATAGTATGAGTCAATTTGGGATCATCAGGGCTGAACATATCCAATTTATCCAATGTTCAAAACCACCAAATCTAGTTGCTATTGTCAGTTGCTCAGTGGTTCGGCCAACTGCTTCCATGTACTGTTTCCACTCGAAGGATGCGACACAAAATACCACTGCCACAAAGCCAACATTCACATGTTTCATCTTCGCAAATGACATCAAAAAGCAAGTATGCAGATCCTGCAATCAAAGCAAACACTTCTTTCAATGCTTTACAAATCCTGCCAAAGCTGATTGAATATATTGAATGTCACGGTTGTCATGATGTTGTTTTTTCCCAATCTTACAAGTCATTCCTTGGTTGGCCATGATGCAATGTTTGGCCTATGTTTTCCCGTTCTCGTATCTCAAGAGCCCGGCACAGTGATGATGTTCTTGTCCCCTTGGCAATAGATCATGCCCGACACCTACACCGATCACCAAGGACTGCCAAGGACGAGATGGTGGTGGTTCAACTCCAATTTCACCTAGGGGCTTGCGGTAAATATTTCGAACTAGTCAATGGGGGTCATAGCATGTGATAAACCGTGGTGCAGATGCAGCAGGGAGAATGGGCCTTCTGGCACTGCTTCTACCAGGGATACCTCATACAACCACATTACAACCCCAAACAGGGTGGGTTTCCAACGCCGCGTTGATCTTCCCATCTTTCTCAGCAAATCTCCATGTTCAGTTGAATCATATCCCTATCAGGGTACCGAACAAAGTTGCGTCCTTCTGATTTTTTGGGATCCATACCCACTTTTCAAACACTTCTATCCACCATTTTTGGTGAGCTATTCTTGGTCAATCTCCCAATTGTATTTTTTTGGTGACGCCACTGGCGCCTCCTTATTGTGACTTGTCAGCTTCTTGACAAGACATCCAGTGGAACTGTGATAGACCTGCCCGCGAGCCCGCTTCAAGCCGGGAAGAACCATGAAAAAACTGGTCTGTCTGCATTGTTGAACCCGTAATAATTGGTTGGTCTGATAATTCACGGGATAACTGGATAACCAGCAAAAGATCATTAAAATATTCAAACGGTAATTTTGTGGTACCCTATGCCCCATTTTCAGACAGGTTGAAATAACATCAAATAGTCCAATATTTGGGTGTGTTTAACCCGTATTTACCCAGAAGGAGAATGTCAAAGTCTGCTTCAAGAAGAGGCCTGTTGGTTGGGTGGTCCTCACTTTTAAGCCATGCCGTAGTCAAAGAGTTGATAAAGTTGCACAAAACATTGCATCAACAGTTCTCCGATGCAGCGGATTTTGGCAGTCTTACTGTAACATTTTTTGCTGGGACTTTGGTAAATATTGATCACAGATTCACAAAACATTAAAGATATTAAAGTCTTCATTTAGGGGCCCCAGTAGATTGAAACGCTCACCCTAAAATTGTCCCATCTTCTAGTGATTTTAGTGGAATTTCACGGATTTTCTTATCTTTGTCGTACCTTGACCCTTTGACAGTACCCCCAGTACTGCAACGGGGACCTTCTCCGATCTGAGGTCCCCAGCATGGATCTTCCCGAGATGATCCGACACGAAGAGCTTCCTGCCGCGATCATCAAAGCCTCACCGGGGCATCGTATGGCAGGAATTGATGGACCTGGCTACTGCTCACTTAGGATGGCCACCATTGAAACCTCCATGGAACATGACCATGGAACCGTTGAGGCTCGTTAAAACATGTTAAAACCCATCATGTTTTGTTTGTTTCGGCACCGACAGTTTGCCAAGGTGCAAAAGTCCGTGATCTCGGCATCTTTGTGGGTGATCACCACCTCGTGGGCGAGGCTTCAAGCCATTCTGCCGACCGGGGTGAACGGGGTGATCTGATTCCCCGCTCGCCTAAGCAACAATCGTAGAACAAACCAGAAGAATAAATTCATCACCCACAACACAATTGAAGAGCGAGAGATTCCAAACTATCATGGGATAGGACAATGCGGATGTTTGGCAACAACTGTGAGTAATTACTCAAGACTGCCTAGTGAGTGGGATGCGCTCAAGAAAAACAAGAAACGAGCGACACAACAATACATGTGTAATCATGAATGGATGAGAACTGGGTTGGGAGTTGGGAGCCAATTTTTTAACCCGCCAAGTTAGCAAGTTCGAGAGAAAACATGCTGGCTGAGAACTTGAAGGCTGGGTTGAATCATGCTAACAGTGGCTTTACCAATGAGATCAAATTTGTGGGGAATTCGACTTGGAATCAAGCTGCATGTTTCGTCCGAGTTTGTTTGAGATTTAACCCACACAACATCGTGCCTTTTTTGGGGAGCATGAGTCTTCAAAATCAACGACCCAGAGGTGATGCTCAAAAGCCACCTGAAAAATCAATATACACTATATAGGCTATACATGTGATTACATGTGTATATTCAGTATATTCTGTGGTACTCTATATTATATATATATCTCTCATATAATCATATATATATATGTACGGTATACACCAGAAATTCATAGGAATTCTGTGTATAATATCTATATACTCGAGTTGATGCTTCGGATCCCAGATCGTCCATCGATAAAAGGTCGCGCCTTGATGGCGCCAGTCACAGCCTCGTCCCCGTTTGACAAAACCCATGGGGTTTCCCCTCGGAAAATGATCTACGAATAGCTGATGCAACTCACACCAATATACGTTGTATATATATATATATATCATATAGGTATAATGATATTAAATCAATTTGAATCATATGAAATAGAATATAATATATATATATATGTCATGATCTTGATATGATCATGGTTCTGCTCCATATCAAATAAAGTGTATATTATATTATATACCACATTATAAAATCAGATAGCCAACAACTCTGTGACGCTATATAGACATGTCACCAATCCATCCGAGGACGTTACAGTGGCGGAGAGAGATGTGGTCAACAAGGATGGTGAGATACACATTTGGGTTCCTTTGGCACCTTAAAACAAGGTGCCTAGAAACATCTGATTATCAAATCAGGTGGGTTTTCAGAAAATGGATGGATGAAATATGATGAAATATGATGAAATCCGTGTTCCATCCATTTTCCGTCCCTTTTCCAATGGCAAAACCACCTGGTTCCATCCAAAGAAACAGGATGGACTGAGTTGCTGACATCCCAAATCTTGACCACGTTGATGGTGCCACTGACAAAAACCTGGATCACGGTACCACGGTACCACGGCTCCGTGTCAGTCCATGGCTGTTGGGAAATCCTCGAAGTGGGGGGGTTAATGGGAAAAACATGGAAAAAATATGGAAAAACATACTGCAATTACTAGTCGAGCTACTCAGTAGTTCTTAAACACATCCAAACGTTCATGATCTATTCTGGATCTATTATGGCAAAATTCTGAATCATGAACTGCTTTATGTCCAACCTTAAACTGCCATGCAAAAAATACTGTCTGGGGCAATACCTTAGTAAATTAGTAAGTTCCCCCTTCATATTCGTGCGTTCAACCTGTGCCACAAACATCCAAAACTCTGAAAGACTAGTGCGACCATCATCGAAGCATAGCATATTCGAAGCTACCCACGAGACGACATTTCTACGTGTGTCTGAAAATGGTGTACCCCAGACCCCCATGGTTTCTCCATGTTTTCCCAATCAAAATTGCCAGACATTGAGGGTGAAATCTCCCAGTTTGACACAACCCAATCAGGTTGCTACCATCCCTGGCATCACAAAGTTGAGCACCTTCAGCCGCTCATTGTAGAAGACCTGCTTTTCCAGCTGAGTCTTGGATGGCTGGGAGAGACTCAGTAAGTCACAGGTATTGAACTAAGCACACCTCATTGCAATCCACAAATTGTGAAATGATCGTTGTTTTGAGTACCCATAAGCTGTATCAAACTATACAAACATGTACTGTATGCAATGGTTCATGGATAAGGTGATGTCAAACTCTGTCAAACCTTCAAAAACTGCTACCTTGGCGATTACGGCCCCTCGGAGGCGGTTGGCCTTGATTAAGGGTTCCTCTTCTGTCTGGTCGGCAATGCCGGTGTTCTGGTAGTCGAAGGCCACAAACCTCACGAGTCGATTCGTCACCAAAAAAGGCAGGCGACTCATAGCTTTGCTGGTTTTGGGCTTTGAGCCACACAGGCACAATCCCATATGCTCCATGTATGATATATATTTACCTACAGGCAAATGTTGGTAAATATTCCATATATGGAGCATATGGGAATGTACAAGTGTCTAGATAATTGGAATCGACCTCCCATGAATACTGGCAGCTTTCAAGTTCGCATATGACGTCGGTAGCCTTGACATCACCATTGACATCCCTGGCTTCCCGGCTCGCGATCCACCGCAATGACCCGCTTTGAGCTGGGGATGGACACAAAGGCTCTGAGGATCCTCAGGCCGGTGAAGATTGAGAGATCTTAACTCAGTGACCAATGCGCTTGGAGGACAAGAAACAGACTTTGTTCATGGCTAGCCTCTCATATTCCGAAAAAAAAAAACATCTTTAGTGAAGTGGGATCGGAACTCCTCCTCCACTTACGGCTACGACCAAACCCATCAACCAACCATCTGCCAGGGTTTACCAAATATTCATTAAACCTTCGCTGGATTATACCTGACTCCACAAACAGATCAAAGACTAACCTGTTTTTCAAACGCTGTTGCTTAAATCAATCTTGAATCCCCACCATCAATGGTTCTTATATCCCAATTTTCCCAGATTAATGGTTTATATCCCCATCTTATATCCCAATTTTCCCAATCTTGAATCCCAATCTTATATCAATGGTTCTTATATCCCAATATATCAATGTTTATATCCCCATTTCACATGTCCCTTTGTCCAACATTTGGTCATCCCTCCATCTCCAAGTTTCGTGATCTCATCAACCACAAAGGACTGGATCATCCTGGCGGGCCATCCGCGCCACGGTGGCCCCCCCTTTGGGCGGTGCGGATGTCCGGAAGTCGCTAGAGGTAAAAGCAAACATTGCTGAAATGAGCCATGGTTTCATCCGTGTTCAATATATGTTCACAGATGTTCACAGTAGTTCTTGGCTTCTCGAAATCACCCAAAAATCGCTCAAGACCTTCGTAATCCCAGGCCTTTTGGCTTATTTTCCAATCTTTTCCCCATAAATCATATACCACAAATTACCATCTGCTTATTTAACAGTTTGGAAAATCACCATGCTATTAATAGGTAAACCATCTATTTCTATGGGCCATCTATACCATGGCGAACTGTTAGTCATGGCATCCCACCGGGCTTCCCCACTGATACGTCCCCAGGTCCCAGGTCTTCACGAAGCCCTCCGAGTCGGCGCTCACCACCTGGAAGAATTGCAATTCGTTACGCCACTCGTTTGATCATATGGGATGCCAATCCCCATGATATCCCCATGTTAATCATTAAAATCCCCATGATCATATTGGATACCCTCTGGTAATGACTAACATAACTATTGAACATCACCATTTATAGTGAAATTTCCCATTAAAAATTGTGATTTTCCATAGCTATGTTAAATTACCAGAGGGTATCAATAATGTTTGGCATCATCAACTTTATTAATAGATGATATTGGATGCCAAGCATCATAATTTTGGCATCATGATATCCCCATAAATTGATGATCACCTATACAGAGTGTCCAATATGTTCCAATCATCTACAGATCGGACAAGGTGATCATCAGTTTTTTTTGGGATATCCGCCACATAGGACATAGCAACCACCACTTGTCAATGGTGCTTGTCATGGATATCTATCCCTTGTCAAATCACAGGCCGTTGGGTCGCAGTTCTTTGACGCTCCGTTGGAGTGCCTAAATAAAGGTGTTTTTTAAGCGCCAAATAAGCAAACCCCAGCAACCAAAATATTGGTTTGTAATGTTCATTCAAATTCTATGGGCCACTGAATCCCCAAAATATATATCAACATATCCATTGCTAAGTGACTAAGTGGAAAAACACAATCCCTTGGGCCCTGGGCCCTGCCCGCCTGATTTGAGGAAGCTCCAAGAACTTCGATTCCAACGATGGGCGCGGAGTGGCCCTGTGCTGCCGGTTTCGCCCTTTTCGGGGGATGGAGAGTAGATTTGGACAAAAACACCATGAAGACAAGAAAAGAACAGATTTGGACTTCGAAGATCAAAGTCATGTCACAAAAAATCGTTCAAAGTCGTGATCCTTGCAGAACCCCGATAAACAAGTTCAAAGAAGAATGCTCCAAAGCCTTCAATGGTTCAAACTTGGCGAGCCCATAATCCATCCAACTTTGCCACTCTGAAATAGGATACCGGTATTCAGAGTCATAAGTCTTCAATTTCTGTAGGGTTTCCAAAGGCTTCGATCCATATCGGAATCCGCTGAGTTCCCCGTCATGGATGGTGTGAATGGACTTCCCTACGTAAGGATTCCAGACCTGGGCTGATGTGATCACCCAGAGACTCCAAGGCGCAAGCGCCGCAAGGGGAGCACCCTGAGATAGGTAAGCTGTTTTTCAACTATTTCATTATTTCTATATCATTTGAATATATATGAGGATATCTAGATATGAGATATCAGGATATTTGCTGAATGATATCATGACATCTAGCATTTTCTAATCAGATCGAGATTTCTGGCGGATATATCTGCAGGCTGGGATGGCTTCATAGACCACGAGGGTTTGTCATTCTTCCAGTTAGATGGCAATTTTAGGGTACCCCGTTGTGAGACACACCCAAATGGTTGATGTTGGTTGTGTATCACCCAATCACCCATGCTATCCCCATCTATAGATGACTTTCCCACTACGTCCCTATTGTTGATGGCTACATCTCACCATAAATCCCATGGAAATCCTCCAAAATTCATGGTTTTCATATCATGGGAATATGCAAAATGGTGGTTTCAACCACCACTTTACATATTCCCATCATATTCCCATCATTTTCCCATCATATTCCCATCAATTCCCATCATATTCTCAAAACTTTGGGGGATTTTCCTACCCGTAGGCCGCCATACAAAGAGGTTGTAGTCGTAGCCGCCCGTGACCAAGACCTTCGTTGAGGTGGCAAAGGCCATGCAGCGGACCTCAAGGCGCCGGCGATGGGAAGATCATCTATAAATGGCTCTTAAATATATTGGTATATATAGATACTGTAATATATGGGAATCTATTTATATTAATAATTTTAATATATGGAAATATATCTGGGTAAATTAGAATATTTCACTAACCTGAATTAAGGCCATTTGGGGATGATTCCCCTTACTAACCATGATTCCAGTGAGGTCGCAGTGAGGTCGTTATAATTTACCCAGATAATTTTAAGATGATATATGGAATCTTAATCATTTTTAAGATGATATATGGGATACATGGTTTCTCACCTACTAAACTATCAATGGCCGTTTCAGGAACCTAAACTGGAGGTACCTACCATATATATATATACGTATATATCAGGCCTGTGTTTAGGGCTATGTAAGGGAATATCCCCACAAAATATGACCTTATAGGGTACAGTACCTCCATTTTAGGGTCCTGAAAATCCCACTGATCAAATATATGGGATACATAAATACCAGCTTAAATATGGGAACATCATCTTAAATACCAACTTTTAAATGGCCATTATATACATTGCAATATGGGATAATATATATATATATAAGAATAATAATGTACTGGGAATATGTTTTGACATTAGTAAATATCTATTACCATCTGGTTATTTAACATAGCCATGGAAAATCCCCAAAATAAATGGAGGTTTATAGCTGGGAAAATCATCTATTTCTATGGGCCATCTATACCATGGCTATGTTAGTCATAACCAGAGGGTAAATGGCTATAAATTCCAGGAGTCGTCTATGCAATATGCTGGACTTCGTGTGTAATTGTGCCGCTGGAAACATGGTGGAAATTTCACCATCAATTTCCATAGGGGGAGATCATGGGATTTTTTTTAGGGATTCAATTGGGATTTCATACCCCTCTGGTGATTTAATGGGAAAATGGTGGTTTAATGGGATTTAATGGGATTTAATGGGATTTAATGGCACTTACCCTCTGGTTATGACTAACATAGCTATGGAAAATGACTATTTATAGTGAGTTTTCCCATGAAAAATGGTGATTTTCCATAGTTATGTGACAGTTTACCAGAGGGTAGTGGGATTTGCCATGAACAAGAGGGATATAGTATAGTGGGAAATCATCGATGGAGATTCAAAGGGCTTTTTTATCTGGGATATATTCTGGGAATGTCTGGGATATAGCATCATATAATGGGGTGAGATACAATATAATATAATATGATGGGAATAATTAGCCTATCAAATGGTGGATCCAAATGATTTTCCCCATATATTGATGGTTGACGAAGTTGACTAATTACCCATGACTTCCTTTTCCCAGTGACATAGTTGATAATAAATAATATATATCTAATAATTATAATTATAGTTGATAATAATTATATATTCCAAATAATTATATTGTCTTAATATATAATATCTATATAATCCATCTATAACAAAGCCATTTCTTTGGGGCGCCCAAGGACTTCGTTGCCCAGTGACGCCCATCTCGTGACCGCGCAAGGTGCGTTTCCACATGCCCGTAAAGGCCTGACTGTGGGTGGCGCCGTGGTCGGCTTGGCATGGCTGGTGGCACAAATTAAGGGATGCAACTGACCCCCAAAAAATGGGAATATCATGGGAATATCCTGGCAAAATGGTGGGTTAAATATCAAGTTCATAGGGATCTCATGGGATTTATGGTGAAGTTTAGCCATTAACAATAGGGATACACTGGGACAATCATCTATAAAGGGGGATATCATGGGGATACATCACCAACAATATGATAGTTGGGTGGGTGAAAATGGACTATTCCCTCCCAGCTATAGCCATGTCAATGGTAAAATGGTGGTAAACCAATGGATGAAATGGGGTACCCAATTTTCAATCAAAGCCATATGAGTGGTGAATATTGGAGATTATGACCAGGACACCTAGGAATTTCGCAAAGAAATGGACAACCAGAAGTAGATCTGCCAGGATTGACTGGTGATTTGAGGTGAGACGTCCTCCAGCAAACTGTGGTAAATTTGATTCTGACCTCAACAACGGGTCAACCAAAAACTGCCTGGAATACACCTTTAATTTACCACTAAAAGATTTCGATCTATTCAGTCATGTTGGACTCCCGATCGATGTTACGAAAAGGATGGATGGTGTTGGCATGCATCAAAAGATATCACTCCAACCATCCCCAAGTACTTGGTGGTGTAAATTTCAAACCCTCGACTCAAAAAGCTCGGTGTTTGGGTATGATCATCCTGGGTAGGGATAGAAACAACAAGTCTTCAAAATCCCCAGAAAAAATGATTTTGGCTATACGCTAGTGCAGTATATATTCCATCTATTCCATCATCATCACCACCCTGAAGTTTCTTGGGCGAGATCCTCGCGTTTAATCATCATTTTGATTGATTTCACCACCAAGAAGATCCAATCAGATCTGGGTTGCCGGCATCCCATGTCATGACCTCACAGTGCAGTACCCAAAAAAAACGCGAGTGGCGATCGTCATGTCTGGTATACACTACAAAACCATCCAAATGTTACCGGGTATATAATATTATATATAGTATATTATATATAGTATATAATATATTATATATTATATATTATATATTATATCTAGTATATATATTATATATTATATATTATAATATTATATAGAATATATTGCAATTTCCATTGATGCATTTCATCACTGTAGCGACTCACTGCAGTGTTTGGGAGTCAAAAGAACGAGTTAGCCGTGCGCATAGCGCTGTGCCCTATCACCAGCGGCTTTGGAGTTCACCATAGATCCCTGTCCACTTGAGGGTTCACTGTGTCGCGTCTCTCGACGCTTGCACGGTAGCGGAGCCCAGTCACTGGGCGTGTCTTTGTGATCCAGGGTAAGCTTTCCACCGCTGGGGCCGTGGGAAGAGTCGATGGCGTCCGATGTGGCGCAGCACAAAGTGAGCCGGAACAAGGACGGGGTACCTTGTTGGGATGGGGATGCCACATCCTTCCAGGAATATGAAGAGCTCAGTCTGGCCTGGGAACAGTCAGTGCCTGTTCAGAAACGGTACCTGTGTGGACCTAGGTTGGCAAATGAATTGACGGGCACGGCCCGACGATTCATCATAGGAAAACGACCTGACTGGATTTCCTTTACAGGTGGTGTTGAAGTCCTCATGGAGCACCTGAGGAAGAACCTTGGACTTCCCCAATTACCTGAGATGTCTTCTTACTTGAACCAGTACTTCAGAAACAGTAGACGTAGGAAGAATGAGACCATGAATGGATATATCACCCGAAAGATGGAAATCTATGCCAGAGCAGTTCAATCTCTGGGCCGTGTGCAAAAGCGCTTTGCTGGCTCACAAAGCTCCCAGAGACAGTCGATCTCGAGGGCTACTCCGAGCCAGTCTGGAGGTGGAAGCGATGAATTCCATGACGCGCAAGAACACGAGCTGCCGCCAGCCGCGGCAGCAGATGCCGCCTCCTCTCATGCTGAGGAACCAGATGACGAAGAGGATGAGCAGCGATGGGATGACTGGAATGGATGGCAGTCAGGTTGGCACTCCTGGTATGATCGGGGACAAGATGGTTGGTCTAGCCATGATTCCTGGCGCACTTCAGGGCCGAGACCTGCTAGATCAGCTTCTACCACTGCTTCCTGGGTGACTGAAGCACCGGAACTCCTCCCAGAGTTCGTTCAGGGCTGGTTTTTGCTTCAAGATTCAGGTCTGGACACTGCGGAGAAGAACATGGTGATCGCCGCTTTGGGGGGTGACTACTCCCTGAACCGAGTGGCTCAAGAACTCAGGAATCAATGGGTTGATGACGACCTACGTCGCCGTGACCAAGGAGGCAGATCCACTGGATGGATGACCTATGCTGATGATGATGACCTCATAGAGCCTGACATGAAAGATGACAATAGCTTCTTGGCCAACCAGGACCTGACCGATGAAGGGTTCGCCATTCTCGAAAATGCAGAACAAGAAGCTCAACAAGCTATGGCTACCTTGCGAGAGGCTCGTCAGAAGCAGCACCAGGTCAAGATGTCTCGCCAGTACTTCAGAACCTCTTTCCGGGGCTCGAACTTTCAGCACCGATCCAGCCAGGGTCATGGGAGAAGAGAGTCAACGCAGCCCAGAGGCTCAGAAGTTTGTCTGGCTTGTGGTGGACCCCATCAAACTTCCAGATGCCCGAAACGTGCGTCTGGACAGGCTTCTTCAGCTGAAGGTCAAGAAAGTGCTCCTTTTGTCTCCACGCCTTTTTCCTGCTTTGCTGAGTCGGAAGCTTTGGTGGCAGCACAGGAAAAGCTCACCACCTTGCAGGCAATGGAGCGTGGCATGGCTGTGATCGATGGTGGCGCGACCAGCACTTTGGGAAGTGTTCGCGCTCTCGAGCAAGTTATGATGCTGAACCAGAATGCCAAGGGCAAGCATGGAGTCGAGTCTGTGGACCTAGCTGATCAGCCCGTTTTTGGTTTTGGAAACTCCTCACACGACAAATGCCTTAGCACTGCCAATTTGACCGTGATGGCTGATGGTCGTGAAGGACAACTGAGGGTGCATGCCTTAGACCGCGGTGAGGGGCCGGTTTTGTTTTCAATCAAGTCCCTACGTGCTTTAGGCGCTGTTGTGGACTATGAGAATGACTTGATTTGTTTTCGCCGGTTGAATGATCAAAAGATCATTCCCTTAGAGCAGTCTAGCGCAGGGCATCAATTGCTCCCCTTGACACAGGACTGGTACGATGGTGCCACCACAACTCAGGCACCAGTTCCAAGTTTGAAGAACTTCCTTTAGGGACAGCTCCTTCCTGACGTTTTGCCTGAGACAGAAAGGAAGGTCATAGCTCAAGAATCAGGTACGGAACCAGTCGTGTCAGAAGGTATCAAGATTGAAAAAGTTTTGAAAGAAGGGATTCAAAACGGTGATCAAGTTTGTGATATTGTTGAAAATGCTGGTGATGTTTGTGTTGCGGTTGATCCGGATGTGAAGCTCAGAGACCACTCTCAACAACCTGAACTTTCCTCTCTCACTTCTCACAACACTAACACTTCCCATAACCTCTCACACAACACAGCAGCTGCAGCTCAAAGCACCTTGTGCCCTTCAGAGAAATCGAAGTCCCTCCAAGATGCCGAAGCCCAACAAGGCTCAGCTGGTTGCCGAGTTGACTCAGATGGGCGAGTCACCTCCGAGCAGTTGGACCATGCTCGAGCTCTCCACTCGCCTGGAGGAACTGAAGGAAGAGAAGGGTGTCCCAAAGAAAGTGCGTGGCAAGGCGGCCACACCCTTGCGGGTATGGATGATTCGTCTCAACGAAGCCTCCAAAAAGAAGGCGACCCTTCAGGCCTTTGTGCGAGACAATCTCCATCTCAACCTGACCATGAACGAGAACATGGCCGCGCTGCAGCGAATGGCTGTTCAGAAGATCTACATGGAGACAGACCCCAACGAGGAGGATCCTGTTGGATTCGGTCTCCACTCCTCCCTGAGTTATCGGGAGGTCCTCCAGCAGTTTCCGGACTACATCACATGGGTCTTGAGGACTTGGAAGGAGGGCGAATGCGACTATCGCCTGGCTCGCTTGGCAATGTGGGTCGAGAACGAGCAGAGTGCGGCCTCCTCCAACCAGGGGTATCAGCCTCCCACTCAGAGCAACCTTGGCCTGAAGAATCCGCAGAAGCCAGAGCTGACCGCCGACGAGGGATCGGTCACCAGCTCCCAGATCCAGCAGACCAACATCATGCTGGCGAAGCTGGCCGAAGCTGTGGTGGAGCTCAAGGCCGACATGGACTCCTTGAAGGAGGAACGTCCGCGCAAGAAGGACAAGGGCGAGGAGGACATGGAACAGAAGGTCATGAGCTGAGTGAGGATCTTAGCTGTCCGGCGCCTAATGGTTCTGACCCTAGTGTTCCCGATGGCTCAGAACTTAGTTTCCCTGACTGTGAGGGATACGTAGCATCCCCAGAGCTTTCCAGGCAGTGCAAACACATGTCTGACACTCAAGCCAGTTTTGTGAAGCGTAGTTGTGATTCCATGTTGCCTGATGCGCTCCAGTCACTAGTGGCGACCAAAGGACCTGTTTTGATTGAAGTGGCATGTGCACCAGATAGCATTCTTAGCCACGTCATGCAACAAACGGTGGGTTCAGAGGGAGCTGCTTTGCGTTGTGCACACTGGAATCAATGTGATGTAGGAACGAATGCTGGGGTTCGCAGGGTTCTTAAATTGATTGATGAACAAAGACCCAAACATGTGTGGATTTCCCCTGAATGCGGTCCTTATTCCGTCATGCAGAATGTGAACCAAAGGAATCCCCAACAAGTGGCTGATTTGGAATCCAAAAGACGGGAGGCCCTCAAACAATACGTTGGTTGCTGTTTGATTTTTCATCATTGTATCCAGCGGGGTATTCATGCAACATGGGAATGGTCTCAGTCGTGTCAAGCCTGGCGGTTACCCATCATTCAGCGGTTGATCACCAAATACCAACCTTTCTTTTCCATTGTTCGTGGTTGTCAAGTGAATCTGAGGGATGATGATGGTTGTTTTATTCAAAAGGGTTGGAAACTGATGACTACTCACCAACTTTTGTCCCGTAGGATGGACCTCCCCTGTTCCTGCCAAAAGGGTACTCCCCATGTCAAGTGCGAAGGGAAGTTGACTCGTAGGACGGCCTTTTACACCCATGAGTTTGCGAAACGGGTTTGTGATGCTCTGATTCAAGGAAATACCCGGGATGAAATCCATAAAGAACTTCATGGTCATGTTTTGGGTGTCGAGGGTTTTGGGGAAGGAACGGTTTGTGGTTGTGAAGAGGGACAACAGCATGGTGCGGATTTGAAGTGTTTGCATTGTTTGAAGGAAACTGATGTGATGTTTCAATTGGAGAAACCTATTTCCCCTGAAAATGAAGAGGCGTTTGTTGGCTCTGACTCCAATAGATTGGAATCCATCAGAAAAAGGTTGTATCTTCTCCACGCTGCTACGGGTCATGGACATGTTCGCCATTTGATCCAAGCTCTGAAACGAAGAGGGGCACCCAGAGAGGTTATCCAGGAAGCCGAACGCTTCAAATGCTCTGTGTGCGCTGAGAGAAGTAGTGCTCAACCTCGTAATGTGTCGTCGTTGGAACCTCAACCCCCAAAATGGAATACGGTTTCTTGTGACATGGGCGTTTGGACACACCCTCACACAAATGAAAATCACCACTTTGTCCTCTGTATTGATGAAGGCTCAAGATTTAGGATAGGAAGGGTGATAGTTTCAGGACAACGCAAACATGTGAGTGCCACACAATTCATTGAATGTTTCCGGAGTCACTGGACTCAGTATTTTGGTCACCCACATACCTTGCGGGTTGACCCAGATGGCTCCTTTCGTAGCCATGAGCTGAGTGAATTTTGCGACAGAAACCATATCTTTCTGGATTTGGTGGCCAGCGAGGCCCATTGGAAGATTGGTATTTGTGAACAAGCAATCAAGGGCGCGAAGTCCGTCATGACCAAGCTGGTTATGGATGATCCCGATCTGTCTCCTCAAGAAGCCCTTGCCGAG
Source organism: Cladocopium goreaui (assembly GCA_947184155.2). Classification (NCBI taxonomy): domain Eukaryota; class Dinophyceae; order Suessiales; family Symbiodiniaceae; genus Cladocopium; species Cladocopium goreaui. The sequence continues at coordinate 408,657 of CAMXCT020002236.1, read as the reverse complement.
GCGACTCGAACCTTTAACAATCGAGAACTGGTTCGGGGATACTCCCCAATACAGCACGCTTTGGGTCGTGCACCGGATGAACTAGGCCGGTTTTTCGGCAGTACCGTAGGGGCAAGCCCGGATTTTCTGGTGGAGAACCCTACAGGGGAACTACAGCGAAATTTAGCAAGGATGAAAATAGCCGAGGAGGCCTTTTTGGACTGGACAAACAATCAACGACTTCAGAAGGCAATGCTCTCCAAGTCGAGGAGGCGACTGAATTTCCTCCCAGGTGACTTGGTGTTTATCTGGCGACATCAACTGCCTCTCAAGACAAGTGGTAGAAACACAGCAGGCAGGTTTATTGGACCAGCCCGAATTTTGGCAGTAGAAAAACGCAGAGACCAGAATGGTGATCTCATTGCCGGCTCAGCCGTGTGGGTAGTGCGAGGACGTAGGCTTTTGAAATGCTGTCCTGAACAGTTGCGCCATGCATCTCAACGTGAACAATTGTTGGAAGAACTGCATTCTGAATCACCAACGCCTTGGGATTTTACCAAGGTGGCTCGAGAACTGGGTGGAAACGACTATGATGATGTTTCAGCGGAAATTCCACCCGATGAAGAATGGCATCGAGCAGCTGACCCAAGTTTGGAATGGCAACCACAGATTCGCTGCAGAGGAAAGCGTGCAGCACCAATGTCCACTGACGCAGATATGGGCATACTGGAAGGGTCACACCGGAGCTTTCCCAGTGATTTTCGGGAAGCAGACTCTTCCAGTGCTCGTCCCAGTCAACGGCCAAGACAAGAGCCGGAAGATGGGTTCCTGGTTGCACCGCCCTGGTGGGAGTCAGTTACCACCGCCAAAGATAGTCAAGGTGCTAGTTTTTGGGAATCTTCATTTGCAGCAGTGGAAGTGGGAGTGGACATGCCATCCACGAGAAATCAATCTGAGAAGGCACTCAACGATATGTCAGCTTTTCTGGCAGGAGCTTTGAAGAAACGAGCGGTGGAGGTGAGCGAGAAGCATCTCACCAAGGAAGAGTTGGCCGAGTTTCAGAGTGCAAAAGCAGTAGAAGTCACAAACTTTCTGGCAGCAAAGGCTTTTGAGGCCTTACCTCCGGATCTGAAGCCGGACATGAGTCAGGTGGTAAAGATGCGGTGGGTGTTGACATGGAAACATCGTGAAGATGGTACCCGAAAAGCAAAAGCCCGAGCTGTTCTCTTGGGCTTCCAAGACCCTAAGTATTCTGAACGAGCTACCATGGCACCAACCACCACACGTTTGACCAGACAACTGCAACTACAGATTTCAGCTCCCAAAGGTTTTCGACTTTGGAAGGGTGATGTGACAGGAGCCTTTTTACAGGGCCGACCTTATCCAGACGAATTATTTTGCCTGCCATGTCCGGAAATCCTTACAGCCATGGGTTTACCCACTACTGCTTTGACAAGAGTAAAAAGGGCATGCTACGGTCTCGTGGATGCACCACTGGAATGGTACAGATCGGTCAGCACCGCTTTTCAAAAACTGGGTTTAACACGAACTTGGTCGGATCCTTGTTGCTGGGTTTTTGCCCCACATGGAACGGTCCGAGGAATCATCTCAGCACATGTTGATGATTTCGTTTTCTCTGGCTCAGATACAGACCAAGAATGGCAAGACATACTGCAAGCCATCAGAACCGAGTTCAAATGGAGCGACTGGGAAACCAAAGCGTTTACCCAATGTGGAGTGTACATAGAGCAGGATGCTGACTTTAGTGTGTCTCTATCGCAGGAGAAATATGTGGATGAGCTTAAATATATCAATATTAGAGCCCACCGTAGGAAGGAGAAACATGCTGAAACTGATGACTATGAAAAGTCTCAACTCCGATCCTTACTGGGGGGAATCTCATGGCATGCTCAGCAGGTGGCCCCACATTTTTCGGCTGAAGTTGGATTATTGCTTTCTGAAATCAATCGCAGTACGGTTGAGACTTTAAATAAGGCCAATCAACTGTTGCACCAGGTCAAGAACATGAGGTCCCACAGGTTGAAGGTGCATAGTCTGCCTCTTGATAATTTGGGCCTTTTTGCATGGTGCGATGCAGCAAAACAGAATCGATGTGATGGTAGTAGCACTGCTGGAATTGTCATCGGCGCCAGCTCCCTCAATTTGCTGCAAGGGAGCGTTGAATCTGTGTCTTTGCTGGCTTGGCACTCATCAAAGATCACTAGGATTTGCAGGAGTCCTGGAAGTTCTGAGGCCATAGCGGCAGTTAATGCCGAAGATTTGTTGTATTTTGTGCGTTTCCAATTTCAAGAAATGTTGGGTTCCAAAGTGAACGTTAGAAACATCAACGAGGTGGTCAACCAGGTAGCAGGTTGTGTAATTACTGATTCACGAAACGTATATGATAAACTTTCAACTGAAGTTTTGTGCATGCGTGGAGCTGAGAAACGAACGGACTTGGAACTCTTGAGTCTTAAGGAAGCACAGGTATCCAACCACGTGATCATTCGGTGGGTACATTCAGAAGCTCAGCTTGCGAACTCTTTGACGAAATCTAAGGAAATGCGGCAGCTGAACTTGTTCTATGACATGAAGCACTCATGGTGCATTGTGGAGGATGAACAGATGAGCTCAGCCCGGAAGCGCAAGCAGCAGGGCATCGGCACTTTTACAAATCGAACTTCCAACAGAACCCCTGAACCTGAAACGAACCAGTCTCACTCTGAGCGGAACTGATGGTGCGTTTTTCTCTTTTTGTTGTTGTTTTTCTTTCAAACTTTGATACCTTCGAACCAATGTCGGGGGCATGCAATTTCCATTGATGCATTTCATCACTGTAGCGACTCACTGCAGTGTTTGGGAGTCAAAAGAACGAGTTAGCCGTGCGCATAGCGCTGTGCCCTATCACCAGCGGCTTTGGAGTTCACCATAGATCCCTGTCCACTTGAGGGTTCACTGTGTCGCGTCTCTCGACGCTTGCATATATATACTATATATATATACTATATATATACTATATATATACTATATATATATACTATATATATACTATATACTCGATATCATATATATAATATAGTATATACTATATATTATATATACTATATATATATGATATAGTATAATATATATATATGTATATGTATAGGGGCCCCCGAATAGATAGCACAAACGGTACAAGCACTAAGATGGCATCGATGAGATTTCAATCTCATATGTTGGTTCAGTGTGTGCCATCTATCGGGTCACGACAAAATGCAAAAAATCTGCTATTTGTAGCGATTTGGAAAAGCCATCTTAGGGCACTATATATATATATGTATATATAGATTATTATCCCCTGAATATGGTGTGCCATCTTTGCAATCTAGAATAGAAATCTCTATACTTGTTAAACAGGCCAAGTATACAAGTATCCCGTGGGGTATGCCATCTATAAACCCCTAAATCCTGTACACCACATGTTTGCTGTTTTTTGAGCTTAGATGGCATTTTTGATGCTTTTTACATATGCCAACTATTCGGGGGTCCCTATATAGTATAATATATATATAGCATATAATATATATATAGTATATAATATATATATATATATAGTATAATATATATATGTAGTATATATAATATATATATATATATTATATATATTACTATATTAATATATACAATAATATACGTAATATATATAATATATATGTGCATCGGGATAGGTATGTATCATATAGTTTTCAGATTTCATAATTATATATGTTTCCGGATTTTATATAAATTTGAGAGATAACCACTTGAGATAGTCACCTGAGATTCATAAAGATATGCAAGCACCTCTCACAGCAGCCTAGCTGTAGCTAGACAAACGCCATTCAACGGGAACATCTCATATAATATGACACCACCTGATATGCAAGACGATTCACCTCAAATTCCTCCAGCAAAGGTAGATTGGACCCAGAAACATGCTACATCTATGGAATCCCCATGTCCTACGAATGTTTTGCAGCTTGGGACACGGCGACCCGCAGCCGCTGCCAGTCTTTTTCACACATCAACTTGGGTCGCTTCTCAGAAGGCATCACAGAGGCCTCGTCTGCCTCGCAGCGATCTCTGTCGAGACGTTTAGCATGTTTAGTTTAGTCATCAAATGTCATCAATCAATGGCCTTTTGAGTTCAATTAAAAATTGTATTTTTTTTCACTTCACGGACTGTCAGTGAATCCTGAGATCCATGGAAAATCCACAACAAACTGCATGGAAATATGATAGACACTACAGATATCTACAGATTACTACAGTATTTCCATACGCAATCCATCCTACTCCTACAGTAGGGCTCCTAAATGTTGCTACTGTGGGGACCGGTTCCATGGAGCGTTCGAGGCAGTGCCACTGGCTGGCGAAAGATCTTAAACAATCTTAAACATATCTTCAGATGCCATTGGATATGTCAAACACTATTTTTTTTTGATGGGAAAATATGGGAACATCATCTCAAATGATTCTGAAAGGCTACTATTGTGGTGATTGGCTGGTCAAAATCAAGGTACCCTTCTCTTCACATCACAATAGCTGAGATTCATGGATGTGAATTCCCTCCTTGTTTATGGCATCATGGGTGAAAAAACCGTGATCCCGGTAAACGGTGCATGAATAGAAGGGGAGCTACCGACGGGTTGGATCCACAGCCTCTGGGTATCAAGATGTATCAAGATTGGTTTGGTTTGATGCTGTACTGAAAAGTAGTACATTTGGCAATTTCATATATTGAAAATCACCATTTTTAGTATGTAAAACATATATTAAATCATCTTTTACCCTCTGGTAAATTAACATAACTATGGAAAATCACCATGTTCAATGGGTAAATCCACTATAAATGGCCATTTTCAATAGCTATGTTAGTCATTACCAGAGGGTAAATGGACAATTTTTCCATCTGCATAGCTATGAATTCCCCAAGACCTGGGCCCCTTGGCACCCCTTGGCCCGGCCTCTTCTCCAACCGGAGCGCGAAAGCAAACACAAAACCTGGACGCCACGATCATCTTTCAAGTCAAAGGGAAACCGTGTACAATTAGATGAGCACATATTATTGCATATTTAAATGAGTTATACATGTAAAAATATATATATATATTATTTTATATTATTATATAATATATATTATATATATCTGTTATATATGAATATATGTAAACCGGTGTATCTTGTATGTCTATGTTCACTTGCTGTACACAACCGACCTCTTGAGTTTCTCAATTGTCAGTTAAGGGACAAGCCTTGCCTGCGCCAGCAACCAAAGGTGCCATAGGGATCCATAATATATCCACCCCCATATATCAGTTTTTGAAATGGTTTTACCTATTCTTGTTATTTCTTGTTGTTTCCGGTTATTCTGGATGTTTTGTGCTACCCGAAGGGCTGCGACTCTTAAGTGACAAGATACATGTGCCGCGTGGGTGCCACATTTCGCACCAACCGCACCGTCAAAGCAACTTGGTGACCTCGTGGCACACAGCAGTGACAGGCGATGGAAAAACACAGGCTGGACGAGACGAATCAAGAGCCGTTTCATCATCCAAACTACTGCCGGGAGATACACATGATGCATCAGCACATACAATCACAAACGTGCACAGTATCCATATACCGTACATAAAATAGGCATGCTATCTGATATCTTAATGATTATATGATCACCTTTATGATTATTCTCAAAGTATTGGCACATATTGGCACTTCGGTTCCTGCCTCCATCACATGCAAATGTATGCGAATGTGCCTCAAAATGCCTCAAAGTTGAGGATTCAAGACTTCCCTTGTCCTTCAAAATAGACTTTGCATACACATACATACAGTGACATATGTATATATATATATGCTAACCCCCCCCCTGATACCTACTTTTTGCTGTTAATTCCTTCCTTTCTTCGTAACTACATCTGTGCTGGCAGCAAGTCATTTGCAAGAACCATGTGGGTTACATGCTTGAGGGAGCGTGGGTTCAAAAGGATGAAGCTATGAAGGCTTTGCACAAAGTGCTGCGTTACAAGTTCTCACTTGGGCAAACTACAGCAAGTACTTTGCACGAATCACGGTCACATGCTTGAGGGAGGGTGGGTTCAAAAGGATGAAGCTATGAAGGCTTTGCACAAAGTGCTGCGTTATAATTTCTCACTCGGGCAAACTACAGCAAGTACTTTGCACGAACCACGTGGTTCACGTGCTTGAGGGAGGGTGGGTTCAAAAGGATGAAGCTATGAAGGCTTTGCACAAAGTGCTGCGTTACAAGTTCTCACTTGGGCAAACTACAGCAAGTACTTTGCACGAATCACGGTTACATGCTTGAGGGAGGGTGGGTTCAAAAGGATGAAGCTATGAAGGCTTTGCACAAAGTGCTGCGTTACAAGTTCTCACTTGGGCAAACTACAGCAAGTACTTTGCACGAACCACGTGGTTCACGTGCTTGACACTTTAGGAAGGGTGGATTCAAAAGGATGAAGCTGTTGAGGCATAACATTATATTGAGGTAAAGAGTGGCACTTGCCTACGGTTCGACGAAGACCCCTGCAACCGCAGTAGCTCCCACGATATAGCGAAGAGAAGAAGCATCCTTTTTTTGGCCATCGCACGCTCGCACTCGGTAATCTACCCCAGATACCACTGTACAAGTGCGCCTGTGCATGTCCACAGGTCTTTTCCTCGATTCCAGTACTCGTACTGGCCCGATCTCAATTGCATGCAAAGCATGCGAGCCCCGACGCATGCCTGCTGGTTCAAGGTCACGCGTTCTTTTAAAAAACGCCAGCATCGGTCGACGATCTGCGTACCGGACTTCACCTGCATGACTTTGCCGCCAGGAAGACGATGCTTTTGGACCTCGACATACTTCGGAGCCACCCATCGAAATTTGTTGCCCACCTTTACTCGTGTCTTCTTGTGTACGACACGGTCGTGTAACATACCTGGGACTTGTGCCCGGTAACTCTTCGCAGAATCTGTGTGTAGAATCACATTTTTTCCCTCCAGCCATTTTTTGGCAATTGGCTTCCACTCGACTTTGCGCACTGCTCCCGGGCCCGGAGCGCGCAGTGCTGCCAGCGGAGGTTTCAGGCGGTGCAGCACAAGCGTACCCGGCTTGCCTCGCTGCACTATGCCACACCACTGCGCCCATTGGACTTGCCCTTGAACAATCTTTTTGGCAAACGTGGCTTCGTCAGCTTCCACATCTGCCCATTCATGTCCTCGTCCAAAGCAAATCTCCTTCTCCTTTTCCAGGACGTAAGCTTCACGTAGTGTATACAGCCTCTTCTGCATGTCTTCAATGGCTTTGTGATTCACATACATAAGGCGGTGGATGGCTGCATGTGGCACACGGTTCAGCAAGAGCAGCAGCAAGGCTGCCTGCGTTGAAAGTGGAGTATGTGACTTGCCCCAATGGTCCACAAACAAAGGATGGGCATAGTGAGGACTGATATATGCCTGACAGTTTTTGGCATTGCACCTATGTTTCGGTGGGCCGCCCTGTCTCTGAGGAGCCAACTTCCCCAGGGTTCCATGCTGACAGCGAGGACAAACGGACCCTTCCAAACGAGGTAGCAAACCATCTTTTCGCAACAGCTCCACTAACGCACGGGGCGAGCATGTCAAGAGCTCTGGCAATGACCTTTTCCATGAGTCTCGATCCCCCCGCACCTGCTTCACAGCTTCAGGATCACGAACATAAGGAACTCGTTGCCAATTCGCCTTCTTCTTTGGCTTGAGGTAAGCAGGCCGTTTCAAAACTTGCCGTGTCTTGCCCTTCTTCGCAATGATGGGGTTGAAGCGCGGCGCCATACTCTCTACTATGGGAATGCTTGTTTCTCTAAGATCCAAAAGCTTCTGGTAGAAGAAAACATAACAATGCTGATCGGTTACAAGTATGCGATGACCACATTGGACCAGTGAAGTGACACAAGCTCCTTCATATGTTTATATTACCCGTCGAATGCTGCCAACTGCTGGGATGGCATGATTGTTGCAAGACAAGCACGTACACACGTTCTATGTTATCTTGCTTGTGTCTTCCCAACAGCAACACGCACAGCTTCTTTTTATCGCCCGCTACTGTGAGCAGATGTCGCTCCCCATATTGTACTATATATGTACATGCCACACGACGGCATTCCCGGCTCACTCATGGAGGAAGATTGCAGCCTCTGTGTCCGCCTCGAAGTCATCTCCATCTGGACCAGTAGATTCTTGCCACTCTTCTACCGCATCCATCTCAGCAGCCTGGGCCAAGGCTTCCAAGTCGGCTGATGAACCATCTGCAGGAGCCTCCTCTGGTCGACTTTTGGTTCTCAGACGCTTGGCAGGTGGATAGCGGAACTGCCCAATCCGATGGCAGCGCAAGGCCGGATTTGGAATGATGACTGGCGGAGGTGGCAGAACAGTTTCTTCTTCCTGAGACGATTCTCCTTCTGGCCTGTCAGAGAGACGGACTGACTGTGCAAGGCGGGCGCGCCACAGCTCGGCTTCGATCTTCTCGTTGGCATCTTTGATGTAGACTTCCGGTCGTCCGGCGGCAAACTTTTCCATGCCCAGAGAGATTGTGCGGACCTCTTGCTGGGTTTCCTGTTCCCACTGAGGGCCATACTCCACGATACCGAGCTTGTACTTGGAATAGAGCGGCTTGTCCTTTTCGGAGAGGAGGTCTTTGTGCAGCTCATCCACCTGGATTCGATGTACTGGGGCCTCTGGATCCTGATTGGGAAGCCGAAGGTAGACAGCATGTTGCCCCACAAGCAAAACCACGGAGCGTTTCAAGCAAGCGAGGACGTCAGCCTGCTTGTCCCCTGCAAAAAGACGTCTGGTCATCTTCATGAACTCCTCGCCCGTGATGAAGATGCGTGAGTCATCTAATGGCTCATCCTCACGGTCCAAGTCATTCGACGCATAAGCTCTCATGCAATTCCTCGTGAGCTTTGCGTCATTGTAGCGACCCGACGTAGTTTGCTCTTCTTCCACAGTCAAGAAGGACTTGAGGTCGGCCATGGAGACATTCTCACGGTTGGGGTCGTCCAGGAAGATGCCCTCGTACACATTGGCCACTTGATGCCGAAAGTTATCAAGTGACTTGGCTCTTCTCCATCCTGGCACAGCATCTTCTTCTTGCAACCTGTGGATATGATACCTGCCCATAGCAAGAATCACAGCAATCAAGGCAGGAGTTTTGCCAACCCCGGGCCAGCCCAAAGCTACGACCCCGTAGCAGACGAAAAGTGGGCACAGGACAGGCAATAACTTCTCAGCTAAGAAGGGTTTCAATGAGAAAGTGGTCAAGGGGAAGCCCTTCTGCAATGTGGCACCATTGGAAGCCTTGGACTTGTTTTGTGCCATGATCCTCACTTTGCCTTCCGGCCAACCAGCAATGGGACTCTCCGCATCTTCTCGGATGTTGAGTAAAATCCATGTATACTGCTCATTGTTGGCATCCGTCTCAGGCGCATGGTCATTGATAAAGGCCACGCCTTGGAGTAAAGTGTCAGTGTCTGGGGACCATGTCGATGAAGAGCTTGCACTATTCTTCGCTTGTGCCTCCCATCTCGTCACTGTGCCCCAGTGCACATGATGTCCAGGCAGGCGGTCCAATAAGGATTGGAAAGCCTTCTTGACAGCCCACGGACCTGGACGAGAGAAAGGAACGTAGGCAGATCCTGCAGGAATTTTCGTGGCGTCCCGAATCGCCATCTTGTCTTGGAAAGTCACAAGCTTGATTACATCCAATTTCCCGTGGCCTTTCTCCATGGCAATACACCCAACCTTTGAGTGAGCTGGTAAGGCATGAGCAAACTGCAATGCAGCTGGTAGACTCTCGATCCTTTGCTCCTGGCAGACCGCTGCAACATTTTCGGCAGAACCACAATTCTCCACATCCTGCTGCACATCCACTAACATCATTGTAGCTGCTCTGAGACCATTGAGTGGACGACAGCAAGAGAGGAAGTCAGATATGCTCATGGGGTTCTCGATGCTGGCACTTGTTTTGGGTTCACAGCGCGGGGCCGCCAAACTTTCAAAGCGCCACTGCTTCCCACCGTAGACCCGCATCGCTTCATCGATGATCTCAGTCGCCATGGTGAGGACACAGAGAGACTAGACCCAGCGAGGCGCACAGCGGGGGCACGATACTATGAGCGTAGAAGCGTTGCAGAAGAGATGGATATGCAGAAGCAATGGGAACGAAGCAGACGAGTGCTGGCAGACACAGTCAACTAAGTATAAACTCAAGTCTGGAATCAAGTCTGAAACCAAGTCTGAAACCAAGTCTGAAACCAAGTCTAAACTTATTAAGTTTGCTACACTTCGAACTTATCCTCCCACCTTCCCCTTCCCTGTTTCAAAGGTTACATGGCAATGTGTCTTGCATCGTGCTCCGTGTCTTCGCGAATGCGCAATCTTTTTCATCCGCCGCCGATGTCTCTGGCTCAGCCGCTCTCGCAGGCTCGAAGCAGACCCCTCTATCCTGTACGGTTCTGCTGCGATGCTAAAATGGCCTGCAACTCCAGCACTTTCTGCTGTGTTTTCTCCAACTCGTCCGCCGCTTCAAGATACGTCTCCAACAAATCATCAAAGTCATGACACAAGCTGCACCTCTGGATTTTCAGTGGACGTTCCAGAGTCTGCCCGTTGTCCTGCTCTCCTGCGCTGCCGGCACCCAGCACACCCTCATTCCAAGATGCCACACTTGCGCTCCCATTGGATCCTGCAACCTCCTCTGGACTGTCCACGACGCCACCTACAGGCGAGGGGGGGGCAATGTTGAGGGCCGGGTTGGGTACGTACTCGTACTCAGTATCAACTTCAGGTGCAACGCCTAAAGACGGGTTCGGTACTCCTTGCCATTGCTCTTCTTCTGATGCCGACGAGGGTCAGACGTGGACGACGTCGACGAGGATGAAGTACCATTCGTCAGCTGCAAGACCTGAGAGAGCGAGAAATGACAGAAGGCATATGATCATACCGAACATGTCTTCGCAACTGTATAATCACGCGCGGAGAACCAAAGTACGTAAGGCGACTTCGGCCCCGAGAAAATAACGAGTGTTAGTGTACTCAAGACATGGAACACATGTTCTGAAGTCCAATCAGCCGAGGCGCAGGTTGGGAGGCTGTGGCAGTCTCCTTTTTGGGACGGATCACTTTGGGGAGAGCCAGGGCATGTAGGAGCTTTCGTGAGGCGTCAGGACTCCAGCTGCCCAGCAATCCGACAGGGGCCAGTCGGAGTCCTTTCTGAATGTTGCAGACCATTGCCGCTAGGTGCTTTCGCGCAAGTGGTTGTCTACTTTCATGTACTGCATGGTCCCCGGCGAGGACTTGATTCAGCAGCATTTGTAGGTTGTCTGCAGGTCCCCCACCAGGTCCCCCAGGAGCCGCCGCGCCATCCTGTGCCACCGACAAGACAACAACGGCCTGATTGTCGCGCAGAAGCACACTTCCGGCAACGGGGATCGACATGAGGCCGGATGCGATGACACGAGGATACGAGATCTCAACAAGCCAAGAGCGAAGCTCAGACCGAGGCACACGGACATTGTTTGTCGGAGAGTTTCTGTCTACACATGTGTACACTGATCTCAAGTCTGAACTCAAGCCTCAAAGCCTGCCACCGAAGATCCAAGATCCAAGATTCCCAGAATTTTTTTCTTGGATGCAGGCTGGAAATCTTGGATGCACCCAAGATCCAAGATCCAAGATTTCCAGAAAACTTTTCTTGGAAATCTTGGAAAATCTTGGGATAAACCCAAGATCCAAGATCTTGGGTGCATCCAAGATTCTGCAAGTGCATCCAAGAAAAGTTTTCTGGAAATCTTGGATCTTGGATCTTGGGTGCATCCAAGATTTCCAGCCTGCATCCAAGAAAAATTTTCCGGGAATCTTGGATCTTGGATCTTGGGTGCATCCAAGATTCTGCAAGTGCATCCAAGAAAAGTTTTCTGGAAATCTTGGATCTTGGATCTTGGGTTTATCCCAAGATTTCCAAGAAAAGCTTTCTGGAAATCTTGGATCTTGGATCTTGGGTAGCAGGAATCGAGACTATGACGCTCAAGTCTGAACTCAAGTCTGAACTCATGTCTCAAGAAACTCAATATAAAAAGCTTTCTGGAAATCTTGGATCTTGGATCTTGGGTAGCAGGAATCGAGACTATGACACTCAAGTCTGAAGTCAAGTCTGAACTCAAGTCTGAACTCATGTCTCAAGAAACTCAATATAAAAAACTATCAAATTCAACATATGAAAATAAGCAAATTATACTGTAATTTACAGTATAAATCAAGGAAAGGTAGGTACCAGGGTGGGGGGGTACCATATATATATATATATATACAATGTGTATATATATATATATATGTATATATATATGTATATGTATATATATATGTATATGTATATATATACAATAGGTATATCAAATTGGACTACGGATCATCCCTTGAAATCGAGCCGTGGTGACGCCTTATTCGCGCAGCCAAGGTTCTTGGTACACTGGATGAGAACGCCTGGCAGTGCTAAGCACCACAAGGATTGGGGAGTAGGAGAGAACGTCACATCCCCACTTTGGGTAGCTATTCGCCCTATTCGTTTCTGCTCGTGTTTGGGATCTGGCGTCATTTCGGAACTCAAAACTCAAATCTCCTGTAGCCATAGCTGATGCTGGATATATCATGATATATATATATATGGATATATCATGATATATCCACATACCCACGAGTGCATCCGAAGCAGCATCTGGATGGCCGTCCCAGGAAAAACACCAGCAGGTGGCCTCATCCACCATCTTTCTCACGTCAGGCGATGGCAGGGGCAGTCGACCCCTGCTAGAGCCAGTGTAGTGAAAGCGCTCCTGCTGGAGTGCAGCAGCACTGAGGGAATTCAAAGGTGGGAAATCATGGGAAATCTCCATATTCAAAGTGGACCTCATCCACTAGGAGGTGTTCCATCACTATGTTTGTTCAAATAGTTGTTGACCAAAGGGACTTATGATAATTGATGGTTGGGAGATGTCATTAGTCATTTATCGACATGTATGTGATGTAAATGTGACTCAAACCAAATAATCATTCCAGCAAATGGTCACATTCACCTATTATGTGGCTCAAGCTTGCCAAACGGACTGCCAAGAATCGGCTATCATCCCTTATCCGTACCACATTCATGGAAGGATCCCCTTGCAACAATCATCGGGGGGATGAAATTGAGTAAAACCAGCAACCCACAGATCTCTGAGTACTTCGCATCCAATCAACGAACTACTTGTTCTACATTCCCCATGGTTCTTGTTCACACACCCACTCATATTATTCACATTCCCCTTCCCATTCGCCATACCCCAACATTCTTGCGTCATACATCCCATCATTACCTGATTCTACACTTAAGCAACATTCTTCATGTGTCACATCATGTCGAATCAGATGAAAAACCGCGAAAAACACATTAAGTACATCAAATCACATTATACAAGTACCTGGCATGACCATCAAGTTTCCCCAGGTTTCCCATATCAAATCACCCTAACTCTCATCTGAAAAGCCCAGCAAAATCCCAACCTCTGGTGGCTTCGCTACCCCTCCATTTCCCACCTCCTGAAGCCCCAAGGCTTTCGCAATGCGTCGCTGCAGGTCCGCGACGCAGCCGTTGTTTTCGGAAGAGTCCAAGGCGGCATCGCTGAAAGTGTAACAGCTGACCTGAGCCATATGGGGGGGTTCCAAAACGGATGATTTAGGGGTAACCCCCCCTTTTAGGAAACCGCCATATAAAAATCCGAAAGAACCCCCATGAAATACTGCTTGGTTGATACTTATATCTCAGTTTTTTTTTGTTGTGGGTTTTAGTCTGTTGTAAGAGTCCCAATAAACCAGGCCCTATTTCATAACCAACGTTGCTTGAGAGCTACTGCTGATCCCGGTGGAAAATCACCATGGGCATTTCAATTGCTGTGGAGCTCCCAAGGTTCTGGGTCTATTGAAACTGGGGATTCATGGATTCTATACGAATTCTACAAGGTGGGGCCCCCAAGATAGCTAAGTTGGTGAACATAACTCCAATAACTATGGTTTATGGTACTTATAACTATAGTTACTGGGGCTTATAAACCAACTTATAACTGGGGGGCCCCACCTTGTATACGAATTCTACCATGAATATCATGAATCATGAATCATTTCGGATGTGTTGCCGGTCATGAAATTTCATCCCTGCCTGATCAATCTATCAGACTTGGGGGATTGGTCCTATTGGGTAGGGATGAAACCTACCAATGCATGGAGATTACCTTCATCAAAATAAGTCATGTTATCTAGCCTAAGAAAAAATCAAACATGTGAGGAAGGGTCAAACCCTTTGATTTTCCAACATAAATGAGGGAATAGATATCCACTTACATATTCAGCTTGCATTTTGATGGGAACGCCATAGCTCAGCCTTGTACCTGCTTCAGCACCCAACTCCAGGTTAGCGAGATCTCCTGGCCCCAACATCGCCATTCATGGAGATTTTGATCGGTCTGTAAAATCAATAAACATTAATTATGACTAACCTTTGAATTTCGAGGATTCCCAAATCCTCGCAAGTGTCGCCCAGCAACTAAGGGTCTGGGCAGGCCATGCTTTGCGTAGTTCAGGCCACGAAAGCAATCCAGCAGTTCTACTCCAGCTGCAGGCAGATTGAAGATCGCGTGGGTCACCGGATGCCTTGGTTCAACGGTGCAACAACTGGCGATAGCACAAAGACCCCATCACCGGAAAGCATCCCTGCCCCAGGTAAGGAATGGAAATTCGGAAAACGGTATCCAACCAATATTCAAGGCCAACCGCTCCAAAAAATATCGAGAACTTTTCAATTCTCACCATCCCGTGTTCCATATAATGTTGGATACCGATTAGTGTCATGGGCCTCTTTTGTGAGAAAGTTTCCAAACATTATTGGGTATCTTCTGGCAGGGGGAAAAGAACTCTATTGTGAGAAGTTTTTTTCTCAGATCCATTTTTTTTCAGGAGGAGCTTTATCCACCTTTATACACCTTTTTTTGGGTAAAGCTGGTCCATTTACTTTAGAAAGCCATATCCATGTTAAAGCCTTGAAAATGCAACGTTTCCCGAATAATTAGATGCCTTATTAAACCCTTACTAAAAAACAGCATCCAAACAATTTTTCAAGGGGGTACCCCATGAGTGACCCAGATCCTCAATAATGTAATTGTTTGGATGGTACCCTATTGTGCACAAAAACTTTTGGGGCGATTTTTTTGGGATTTATAATGATTTATATAAAAGGAAAATCAATTGAAAGTAGATTCAAATGAATTGAAGGTAAATTGGTTTCAATTGAAATCCGTTCTTATCAATAGATTTCTTTAGGGTTTAAAGGAAAATCAATTGACAGTAAAATGAATTGAAAGTAAATTGATGTCAATTGAAATCCTTTCTTATCAATAGATTTTTTGAGGTTTAAAAGGAAAAGTAATTGAACGTAGGTTGATGTCAATTGAAATCCTTACAGTACTTAAGTTGATCATCCTGAATCCCCCAGGACTGGTTCCCAAGAAAATGCCGAGTTATTGAGTGGACTAAGATTGTTGAACAAGGGGCCTATACTAATCAGTATCCAACATGTCAACATTTCAATATGGTGGATCATAATATATTTCAATATCGATCATCTTCAACATATCAAATATGGGAATCAATATATCAACATACTATTGGAAGATTGGAAATAATTATCCTACACATTATATATATAATCCCCAAGTTGGAAGTATAATCCCCAACTATCCAAATATGGGACTAATGATGTTATCATATAATACCCTCTGGTAAACGTTTACATAACTATGGAAAAATATCCATTTTCAATGGGAAATTCCACTATTTCTATGGTCATTTTCAATAGCTATTTTGACATAACCAGAGGGTAATGAACTTCCCATATTGGCCCATCATTTCTCCAAGATCTTAGATCTCCCACCTCTTCTTGAAGAGCTCCGGAATGAACTCCCGGGCATCTCGTGGTTTGTGGATCACCAGCAACGAACCAACGGCGGGCGCATGAAAGTCTTCTCCATGGGGAGGGATTTCATCCACTTCCATGACCTGGCCAAATGAGGCTATGGTTTAACCGTTAAACCCCAAATTGTGGCTACTAATATCTACCAATCAATGAAATACAATGTAATGACATGTTTAGATGTGGATGTGCTAATCAGACAAGTTCATTTTTGGCATCACCCCACTTGGGCCTGCGGAAGCTTTCGACAATCAAACACACAAGATCAGGTCAGACAGCTCCAAGGTGCTGTCTAAGGGTGAGATCTATCTGGGCCCATGGCTTTTTGGGCCAATGTCCCCAACGAAGCCTTTAAAAGTGGTCATTTTTGGGACCAGTGATATAAAGCTCCTGGGATAAATGATGATATCCCTGGTTGGTTTAAGGGATGATACCAATTCTGGGACCATGGTTTCAATGGGTGTTGATCCATGCTGAAAATCATACTATATACAGTAAAATAACAAGTCATGCCCATGCATTGTCATGTATATATATATTTATACGTACATAATTGTATCATTATATATCCCGATATAGCCCCATACATCCCCATATATTCCATATATGTTCATTTATCCCTATATGTCCAAATCCATTGGACTGGATGCTCCTATTTGTTTTGGCGTCGCCTGCGGCAGCTTATTGATCTCCACGCTCTTGCGCAGCCACTGGATGGAGGCGGGATTCAGGTCGTTGGCGTGAGAAACCAGGCTGTTGGTCAGCTTGACGCTGGGAATGGAAAAGGGTCCCACCTTCGTCAGAGTCGCTCCGGAAATTCATGGCGGAGATTGAAGATCTGGAGATTACCCTCTGGTAAACTAACATAGCTATTGAACATGGCCATTTATAGTGAGTTTTCCCATTAAACATGGTGATTTTCCATAGTTATGTGGCTGTTTACCAGAGGGTATGATCATTGTCCAAAAGATGAGGAGGTCCCAAACTTGATGGTACCAAACTTCCGGAGACTTGATCTGGATATGTGATATGGTATCAAATAAAAACACGGTAGTCATTGATCATATAGATTGTATTCTGATTATATTGTAGAATATAGGCTCCCAAACATGATTGTTCCAAAGATGATTTACTGGCTCATGAAATTTGAAGATTCCCCCAATCTCACCATCACATGTATTTTGAGATCTGCTGGTGGTGAAATTTGAGCGACCTGGTGGGGGGATCATGAATGCCACTTTAAAAGTGGTGGAAAGGTGCTAATATATGTATATATATATAATATTATATTATGTATAATACATATATGACATCATATTATATTACATTGTATTATATCATATTACATTGTGTTATATTATATTATAGTGTATTATGTTACGTTGCCTTTTATTACATTACATTATATTATATACACATATATTTTAATATTTATATTATATTATTTATATTATATTATGTATCTTAGATTATTTATAGTATATTGTTCATAGTATATTATTCATATTATATCATATTCTATTATGCTATGTTATATTTAGATTATATGTTATATGTTATATTTAATGCGTGTATATATATATATATATGTGTGAATCTCATATTATATTATATTATATCATATTATATTATATTACATTATAGATTCTACATTATACATTAGATTATATATATATTAGATATCATATATTATATGCTATACATCATATATTATATATTATATGTTATATGTTACATATTTTATGGCATAATATTACTAATCATACATATTGTATGTTAAATATTATATATCATATATGTATCTATATCTTACATCAGATTGTCATATACTGTAGACACATCAAAGAAGTACGATGCCCTGCCCCCTTTCAAGCTGGCCGTCTGGGAGAAGTATTTGAGAGACTCAGAACTTTGAACAGCTGGCTGACTGCTGCATCGATCATGTGGTGGTAGAAACTTTGTGTTCCAAACCACATTATGTATATCCCATTATATCATATTATCCCACTATTACCAGTTTTTCCTAGTTAAATCGCCATTTTTTCCGGGTTAAATGACCACTTTGTTCCTGGTTCAGCTCACCATGGCGGGCGAAATCACCTGCCAAGCGACACCACAGGTGCAATCCGCCAGCACCGGCGCCGTTTCGGTCGCCACCGTGGAGGGCTGGAGGAAGAGGGCCTCGATGAGTCGACCGTGCTCCTGCCGAGGCGAGAAGATGTTGAACTGTTTACCCTCTGGTAATGACCAACATAGCTATTGAAAATGGCCCATAAAATTAGTTGATTTACCTATTAAAGATGGTGATTTTCAATAGCTATGTTAGTTTACCAGAGGGTAAGTGTTTTTGGGTATGTTAGGATACCCATAGGATCCATGGTGCTGGTATATATGCTAACATAAAGGGGGTTTGATGGTAAATGTTAGCATATATATACTATACATGGATCCTATGGGATATACAATCTATAGAATCTATAGATATACGGATAGGATATGAAGGATACATACCTGATCTTGAAACTAGGTATTAGGATTGTCTATATTTAGGTAGTGCATTGTAGTTTTATACATAATGCGAGTTTTTCTAGGAGGAACATGAAAAGGATATGTGGCTTCTGTATTCCCTGCGTTATGGCAAGAGCCTGCGAAAGATCTCGGTTCCATCCGTTGATGAAACATCGACTGTTGTTTCTGAAGCATCCAATAATGGATATTGTTTGATTGATACTTTTAAACATTCATCCATTGTTTTTTGCCACAAACGGCAGGCTGAAGGCTTTGGCAGGATCGACAGGGGTGAAGCCACCGACATCCAGTGGCTCCTCCTGCAAGCGAGAATTCCAGTACACATCTTGGTACTCGAACCTCAGTTTTTGCAAAACAAATGACTTAGTGGTTGGTTGATAGGTATCCCTATGATGGGCTAAGATAACCCTCAATAAATCCATTGAAGCGGGAATTCCTAGCTTGCCTTTTTTACATGACACCGGAGGATTCCTGTAGCTTGTTGTTCATCCCCAAGATACACTAGTGATATCCCCATGATGTTCCTCCCAAGAGTTCCTCAAAGATCTATGAGAACATCCCAAAGATGAACCAACTGGTCTACTGTAATGTGATGCGAATAACACTCAAATCTTGGGGGTAGACAACCTATATATATACACACATATACAACATGTCTTCAATTGTTTATATATGATAGTGATATCACTGATAATGGTGCTGTATGTAATTATATATATATACGGATGTATATCATATAGACTGAGATAAACATACGCCTATCGATCTCTGTATGACCCCCCCCTGGCCCGCAGATCTACGTCCAGCCACTCAAACAAACACTGGTGCTCCTTTAAGCGCACCACTGTGGACTCCTCTCCTGCCAAATGCTCCATCGGGAAGGTTCGAAACTCCTCAGCCATCGGTGTGCAAACTACTATGCTTTGTGTAAATGATTGTGTATGTAACATGTTGAAAATGTACAGTATGTATATATATATATACATACATATATATATGTTGCGATTATGTACATACATATATACATAATATACGGTAAGTATACACATTAGTTACATGGTAACCCACTCATTGGATCACATTCACTCCTCCAATTTTCAGACTTTAATGTTGTAGTCACTCCACATCGCAAGGTCCGTGTTGTGGATGTGCAGTCTTGCGGCTGTCTCGATCTTGCCAGTCTTATTCACCACCGTCTTTACCTGCAGAGCATGTGCATGTCTTTGTTGCAACGATAGAGTTGAATTGAATTTCGAGGATGCTACCTATCTGGCAACAGGCACTTCCACTGTCCCCGGAGAGACAACGATTCATGTCATGTTCTTGAACATTATATATATATATATATTAAAATTATATAATATTATATATAATTATATGATTCTATTATATATAACAAATATATAAAAATATTAAGAAATACTCTCTGGTACTCTCTTTGCAAGTTTCAGGCCCAAGTGCCGACTTGTTCTTGTCAAGGATCACTTGTCCGATGAGGTGCTTGTATGGTAGCTGTGAGTCCTTGCCGTTGGGAACTGACTGACCCTCTACTTTGCACAAATGGGGTTGTATCAAAACCCGGTATCTTTTTAAATGACCCAAAATCACGTTATCGTTTTTTTTACTCTTATCGTTTTCTCAGGTGGTGAGCTCCCTGTAGACAAGAAATGTGATTTTTCCAGCTTTCGGTGGGTGTGAAAGCATCCTCGGTCTAGAGTCAACAGATGTCATCTTTTGTTTTCATTTCCTTTCATGCCTTTCATTTTGCATTCATTTCCTCTCATGTTCCTTTCATTTTGCATTCATTTCCTTTCATTTTGCATTCATTTCCTTTCATGTTGCATTCATGTCCTTTCATTTTGCATTCATTTCCTTTCATTGTACTTTCATGTCCTTTCATGTCGTTTCATGTTCCGTCGCTATGTATCAAAGATACAGGTCTTCGAAAGCTGATATGCTCAAACCGATCAGGTGTGCATCCGCCCAAACGCTCGCGTTTTGTCATAATTCGTTATCGTTTTTGCTATCGTTTAGCTATCGTTTTGGAGGCCTGTGCAGGTTGCCATTCAGGCTTCATGAACATGTACATGTATAAGCTCGTTATCGTCTTTTTTTACTCTTATCGTTTTCTGGGCCGGCAATGCATTGGCGTGCCAAGCCAAGCTAAAATGAAATGCCCGGGGAAATTATACTATCCCAAATGGGTGGCCCTCGGCAGAAATCAAGGCTCAAGTTTCACCCGGAGATTGTATCGCCCGTTTCCAGTTGGCATCTTTCAAAACTTCCCCTACCCCACAACCAAGCTGTGTTTAAGGTTTGATGGTCTCATCATCCACCCAGATCACCCAGGAGCTCGGAGGTTGAGATGGGCAATGTGACCAGCTTGTTCAAAGGATGAGGGAATTTCCATCCCTGTCGGTAGAAGTTTCCTGCAAAGCGATGAGTCGATGCCGGATCGATTTAGGATAGTGTACAAGAAGATGTTCATAGTAACATTGAAAACCATCTCTAGAAACTTAACACACAATTCTTTGGAAAAGAGAACGCACGTAATAATTTGATAGTTTGACGACTGAAGTCCTGCACTAGCAAGGTTTCCTTCTGACCCAAAGTTGTATCGTGTCTTGCAACCAGCACAAAGGCCTGCAACCAGCTTCATTTGCGGTCATCAAATGTGATGGACCCAATCTTAAACCATCCCCAGCAAAACCATGTGCAGGTCATTTTGTATAATGGTTACCATAATCCCCATTATAATTATTCCTACAACATCACCATGGTAATATACTTCTTAATCATTAAACCCCACCGTTTTTGTTGGTTTGATCCAAGATCAAAGCCCCAACCTTAGAACTTCCTCCGCGGTGAAATGCTCATAGCCTCAGGTTCACCGCCCTGTGCTTGTGCACGTAAGGTCAGGGTCTCATTCAGCTCATGAGTCAGTTCAGAATCCCCATTCAATGACTGGTTATCATTCAATAACCTCCCAAAAAGGGTTTGCTCATGAACTGGTTGGCTAGTCGAATACATTTGCATTTACTGACTGGCTTTGTATGTTGTATATTACGGCCAACCCCTTTCAATTGATAGTTTGTTTTGTAATAAACCTGGGAAACAAAGAACATCATATTCAGCATCAAACATGTGTCCATTCTGTTCCCATCTTATGGGTGTTGATCAACATCTGCCGAAGGTACTCAAAGTCACTTGAAAGGTCGAGAGCTTAACCTGGGCAGTTGAGATCCAGTCCATGGTTCGGCAAATTATGGGTTGATTGGTTGGGTCAATGGCTTGAAATAGTTCAAATGGTGGGGAACTCTATGATGAATATGCACATACTGGAGACACCCCCATTCCATGGAATCTGGCGTGTTTTTTTCGACTCACCATATTTCAGCATCAAGTGGCAGCACCAGAGGTGATCTGTTCCTGAAGCCATTCCCTCTCAGTAGGAAGGTGTCCGATGTCTGCGATGCTCCTTGCGAAATGAGGAATTCCGAGGCTTTTTTCCCCACCTGCCAGGTGAGGGTTGTTAGATTTTATGTCAGTTGCCTCCTCCTCCTTCTCCTCCTCCTCCTTCTCCTCCTCCTCCTCCGCCTCCTCCTGCCTCGTCCTCCTCTCCTCCTCCTCCTCGTCCTCCTCGTCCTCGTCCTCCTCGTCGTCCTCGTCGTCCTCGTCGTCCTCGTCGTCCTTGCTCAACTGCGACCCGCGATCCACAGTGTTCTCTGCCGGACCTCAACCACGACCATCCACGCCCAGTGTTCCCTGCCGGACCTCAACCACGACCATCCACGCCCAATGTTCCCTGCCGGCCCTCAACCACGACCATCCTCGCCCAGTGTTCCCTGCCGGACCTCAACCACGACCATCCACGCCCAGTGTTCCCTGCCGGACCTCAACCGCGAGTATCCACGCCAAGTGTTCCCTGCCGGACCTCATGTAGGAAGATATGGGACAAAGAATGTGCAGAAGAAAGTTAGAAAAAATGTCAGAAAGAATGTCAGAAGATATGCCAGAAGATATGCCAGAAGATATGCCAGATAGAATGCCAGATAATATGCCAGAAGATATGCCAGATAGAATGCCAGATAGAATGCCAGATAGAATGCCAGAAGATTTGCCAGATAGAATGCCAGAAAATATGCCAGAAGATATGCCAGATAGATATGTCAAAAGATATGCCAGAAGATATGCCAGAAGATATGCCAGAAGATATGTCAGAATATATGCCAGAAGATATGTCAGATAGAATGCCAGAAGATATGCCAGATCATATGCCAGAAGATATGCCAGATAGAATGTCAAATAGAATGTCAGAAGATATGCCAGATAGAATGCCAGAAGATTTGCCAGTAAGAAAATGTATAAATGTCATGGTGGGGATCACACGAAGTAAAGTAATTTAAAGCGGGTCCGTCTGTACATCAGTATCTGGTTGGTGGTATACCTACCCCTCTGGAAAATATGAAAGTCAAATATGAAAGTCAGTTGGGATGATGACATTCCCAAAATATGGAAAAATAAGAAATGTTCCAGTCACCACCAACCAGATATACTTCCATAGGTGAATCGAATCATGTTCCCTATCTGAAATTGCAAACATATCACCATTTTTCTTCAGGGTTGAATCAGTTGAATCCTCCATGTTCCCAGCCATGGCTGTTTCATGGATCGCCCAAACGCATCATGTCACACTCCTTGACATCAAGATGAGCTTGGAAGTGTTAGTGGCCGCGGGCCTGCAGTTGGGGTAGCATCTTTGAAAAAACGAGAGGAAGTTCTAAAGTAATCAGATTTTAGAGCTTTCAATATCTGAATCGTTTTTTGTGTGTTATAGAGTTATAGATCTTGAGATATCTTGAGTATCAGTTTATGTTCAATGTTTTAGAATGGTTTATAGGCATTCACCAAAAGATTCACGAACCAATTGCTCAATATGGATCCACATTTTAACGTGGCTCAAAAGGCTTCGGGCCTTCGGGGCGACTTTTGGGGGTCCAGAAATTGGAGCCATAGCGACGGCACGTCAACATATAACATACGAAATAGGGGGCAAATATATCAAATATCCGTGACATATATATGATATATCAAACGAGGTGATCATGGAGAAACTATGGGAACATAATGAACATATAATACGAAAGTGTGACAAACACAAAAGGATCCAAAAGTAGCATAATATAAAATTGAAATTCCAGCTAATTGAAGGATCAGGAAGATTGGAATATGTACCAAGATTTGATGCGCAAGCAGTGGGCGTATTTTCAGTCAGATATTTGGGAAAAATCAACCAAAAATTGGGGGCACAACTGGCGTGACCTATTGATTTGTCTACAAGACCACCCAGAATCTACAATGCGTTATAATATCTTGTATGATCATAGTTACTTAATACAGTAATACTTATAAACGCGGACTTCCATAAATGGGGTACCCACAAGTCATCAATTTTTTTGGGTGGATTGTCCATTGTAAACCATCAAGCTATTGGGGCCATCCGTGAGACTGAAAATCGCAGTTCTCTGCACGGTTTTTGGCGGTTCAATCCTACGACCATCATGTTGAGGGTCCAAAACCCCCTACGACCCTCTGGTAATTTTAATTAACTTAACATAATGGAAAATTTTAACATAGCTATGGGAAATCGTCATTTTTACTAGGTAAATCATCTTCAATCATCTATAAGTCTATATAAAGTCTATATAACTGCACCATTTTGAGCAACGGGTAACGCCCATGGCTTGAGGCCCGTGGCTCCACATTTTTCCTTCGGGCCAGGTTCAGAAGATGGGCCGCCAGCCTCATGGAAGCATGACGGCAGAACTACCGGCTATGGAAGAAGTGTGGAATACTTACCCATAGGATCCATGTATGGTATATGTGCTAACATTGGGGGTATATTGATGGTAAATGTTACCATATATAGCATAGATGGATCCTATGGGTTATGAATTCAAAAAAACATTCCCAATTTTGCCGGAAATGGGGGCAAAAACATCACCAAGTGGAGGTTGACTAATTATTGGGTTCACACTATCCATGGATTTGGATGCCAAGCTTTCCAACACGTGCTGCTCTTGGGTGTCACTGCCACCCCCCCCTGGAAAAATCCGAGCCGCCTCTTGAGAAATTCGCCGGTGCGCCGTGCTGGCACCTACACCATGCGGGGTGTTGATTGAATCGGGTACCGCTTGGGTCGCCTTACTACTATCCACCTATAATATGATGTCATGTGACTGTGATTTCAGGTGTCTGTATTTGTTTGGATAAGATATCAGATTGTACATTATACATACCCTCTGGTAATTTAACATAACTATGGAAAATCACCATGTTTAATGGGAACATCCACTATAAATGGTGATGTTCAATACATAAAATCCACAATATATCCGGATATATCCGATATGTCCCTGAAGGCTCCATTGTGCAAAAAAAAATCACCGGACATTCACCTCATTTTCCATGTATCCAGGTGACAAGAAAAAATCCATCAAACATATCCTTCAACCATATGTGGATTTGACATATTTGACTCATGTTTTCGGTACCAAAAATTATGGATATCTTGTCGCCAGTTCAAAATCCCCAAACAGGTACCATATTAATGCAACCCTTACCATGTAGAACAGGGGCTAAAAGATCTAAAAAGAGAACCTTCAAAAAGAACGAAAAATGGTAAATCTGTCAAGACACTTTTTGTATCTTTTTGTCAAGACACTCTTGTAAAAGACTGCTTGAAGATTGTCAAGACGACTCTTGTGGGACGACACTCTTCGACATTTCGTGGGTCATATCCCCATGATTTGGGTACCCTCTGGTAATTTAACATAGCTATGGAAAATCTCCATTTTTCATGGGAAAATCCACTATTTCTATGGCCATTTTCAATAGCTATTTTGACACCCATGTTCTCCCCCCTTGGGGCCTCAAGCGCCAGCACTTCAAAGGTCTCTCCCACTTTGGATCGATCCAACTCATCCATAACCAGGGGATGGGGGCGGACCCCCAAGGGACCTGAAATCAATAGTCGTTACAACTATGGTGAAGATGTACCAAACATATCCCAAAATGCTGCTTTGGGGAAACCAAGAATTATATAGAATTATTGATTCCTGCTTCTTTAACAGGTTCTGCGCACCACCTTGCAACCAGGGGCTTACATGTTTCGTTCTTGGAAACTGTGTGGCTTGGTGAGTGTCAAAGTCTTCAACATGAGAGGGCTAGAGTGGGTTCGAGTCTAAGGGTTCTGACTACCTGGGTGCATAGGGTGAGCAAACCGGAACTAAAATAAATGTATGGTTCGCAGTTAGTCCCAAATACTCTCTGGTGCACCAAGTCAGAGACTTATTCTGAAGCAGTTGAGGGTACTCAATGTGCTGGCTGATCACTGCATGCATGAGATGTTGTGAGCCAAAAAGGCTGACGAAGGCCTTGGCAAGGCCATCAAGCAATGCATAGAAGATGCTCCAACATCACACGCGATGAATTGAGTTCCTCTAAACTTAAACGTGCATTTTTGTCTGGAATTCTCCAAAAAATCCAGGTTAACCCCCCCAAATATGATGAAGGTTGCCATCCAAGGACTTCGGCGGATCCACCGTAAACCCCCACAAACATCTCCGGGAGCCGTTGCGTTGCCATCCACCCCGCAGGATGCAATCTGCTGCAAGACCTAAACACCGGGCCCAACGTTCATATCCGGCTTTAGATACCAAATCTTGAGAAAAAAATGGGGGGTTCAACGGTTCAGCCGTTTTGCTTGGCTACCAGAGGGTTTGGACGGTGCTGACAGCTCTTGACTCTCAACCCATCAGTTGATGAGTTACAGTGAGCATGAACCCACACCATGAAACCGCGGGTGTATTGGCATGGACGTTTTCAATCGTGTGGACTCATGAAAAATCCCCTTGGACAAGTCACTGATCTGTGGATCCAAGCCCTGTACCTGTCATGTTCACACAGAAATTGTTGGTTTCTCATGGATATTTATCCCGTATTGATACCAGAAAATCATAGGTCATAGGTCTTGACTCATACCTAAAAGCCAATCATATCAATCATATCCCTCTTTGTTATTGGTTGATAACCAATCATATCCCCTTATTGATTGTCAATTCAAATTATCTATGAATATCAGTGCAAAAACACCCGCTAATAGATAATTTCTCCCATAAAAAAAAACCATGTTTATGAATTCTTATAGGATGTTCAGATATGGTGTTTGATTACCAAGGGGTATTTCGGTTGATATTCCCATCCCCCACGCCAGCGTCTTTGGTGCGACTTTGGGCCCCCAACTGGAAGTTCTAACAGCTGCATGACGATGTTCCTCAGCGGCTGGCATCCATGGGCAAGTGGGGGTTGGTGGACCCAAAGGAGAAATAGTATGAGTGTATAGCATCTATAATAAGTGTGTATTATATCATATACATAATCAATATTATTATTATGATGATAATGACTATCATTATATATTGTTATTAATTATAACATTTATTATTATTAATAATTTATTATTATTATAGACAGCCTTGGGACCACGAATCTCTGGTTCATTCTGAGTGTTAAAGAAAACCTGATGACGTCGAACTCAGCTAGAAAGCTTGCCATATCTCAAAACAATCATTGCTGTAGAAACGGATACACAAATATGTTTTTTCCACCCTCAAAATCCTCTAATCTTCCATGATTGCTTCCTTCATTGTTCGTACTCCCTGGCAATCAAACCTGGCAACCGAACAGCCTTACTTTAAGTCGCCGGTTTTCCCAAGCATTTTCCATTCATCTTGGACTTCCTGTGGCCAGAAGTAAGAAAACACAGGAACCATCCCCCCAAACACCATAGACCCTGGGAATCGCCCAGCGCAAGAGGAAAGTGGTCTTCCAACTGCGGATGGAGAAGTCTGAGCGCCACGCTCTCCACGGTATCTTGGCTTCACCTGCCGTCGTTTTTGAGGGGAATGTTCCCCTGCCACCTTTGTTCACCGCAAATGCATCGACATGCCATGGGCAAGACTATCAAGACTGAAATTTTCTGGGTGCCATCTTTCAATGGGAATTTCAGGATCCTAAAATGGAGGTACTGTACCATATAAGGCCATATTTTGTGGGCCATCTTGAATTCCTGTCAACTCATCCAACGAATGAGTAATGCCCTGAGAACCAGACAGGTCATCCCCGAACCTGTAACAGGATGTAGTTAGTCATCACTGTACGACCCCATGCACAATACATAACCACTGTTTCTGAACTACACCCCAAGTTTTATTTATCATCATGTTTCACCATCAACCAATCATTCCCATCATTTCTAGGTTACATCCCATCAGCTAAATGTGCCCTTTTCCAGGCAGCACCACTTTTCACGATGGGAATTCGCCAAGGGCCTTGGCTTTGGTCTTCTTGCCTCTATCCATGGCCTGGGAAAACAAGTTCGCTGCGGAAGAGCGGAAGAGACATAACATACCATGTCATCTCTGTTTACATAATTTCACATGTACCATCTGGTTATTTAACATAGCCATGGAAAATGTTCATTTTTAATAGGTAAACCATCTATAAATGGGCCATGTTCCATGGCTATGTTAAATAACCAGAGGGTATTGTGCATATATATATATACACATATTGTATAGAGATGTATGGATTGTATATGTATGGTATTGATACATATATAATTATATATGCTAGTATGCAATGGTATACACATAATCATCCAGGTACATTCATAGAGCTGACGGTGGTGCATACATTATATATATACAGTATTATGTAACTATACGATACTACACGTATACACTAATTATACATAATTTGCTGAATGCCATCCGTGGATACTTTATTACCAATCCAAGAGTTGGATATATGATATCACCAACACAGCACAAATGAGATATCGCAAACATCGGCCGTGCTCTGTGCATGGATCGAACTGTTCGCTTCTGCACGAGATCCACAAAACGCTCTTGGTTTGAGGTATTCTGCTTCTGACATGAATTTAGGGGTGCACAATCTCGACTTATCCGAAATGGTAGTATATTTTCCCTATAATCTCCTATGATCCCTTATACAGTAATCCTAATGAAACCAGAGAATTGTTGCAGAAATCGGACGCCGAAAGCCCACGGGAAGGGATCATCGCCTGCAACTCTAGGCTGATCCCGTGCATCCTCAGCATTGGAGGAATCAAACTGGCTGACACCTCAATTAATCTGACATATATATATATTATATTATATTATATTATATTATATTATAGTGTATTATATTATAGTGTATTGTATTGTATTGTATTATATATTATATTATATATTATATTATATATTATATTATATTATATATTTTATTATACATTATATTATGTATTATTTTATATATTATATTATATATTATATTATATTATATATTATATTATATATTATATTATATATTATATTATATATTATATATTATATTATATATTATATTATATATTATTATATATATATTTTATATTATATTAAATTATATATTATATATTATATATTAAATTATATCATATTGTATTATATATTATATTATAGATTCTATTATATATTATATCATATATTATATAATATAGTCTATCATATTATATATTATATATATGTATATATATAATATTATATTATATAAACATTATATTATATATACATTATATTATATATACATTATATTATATATACATTATATTATATATACATTATATTATATATACATTATATTATATATACATTATATTATATATACATTATATTATATATACATTATATTATATATACATTATATTATATATATAGTATATATTATTATACATATATAAATACGGATCTAGATCCTACTGATCTAGGGCTGGTCTTTGCTTCCCTGAAATCATTGGGGATTTAATTCCAAACTTAAAACCAGGACTCAGAATATAGCTCCACACAAGCCTCACACAACTTTAGGTCGGAATCCGGCATTCGGAATAGTTGGGACTTCAATCTTCGTTGTGAACCTTTTGCAATGCAGGTGTTATCCCAAGGAACAACTGCTCCAAAATCTGGCCTAGCTCCCAATGGTCGGTGCCTAAAATCCCTGAAATTGATCGAAATAGTACGCATTGCCCATTTGTTGGTCAAACCTGTCCATTTGTTGGTCAAACCTGTCAAACCCTTGAACTCCTAAAATTGCTGGTGATTCAAAAAACAAATCACCAAACCCATCCAAATCCCAATTTTTCCGGACATTTTTTGGATGGATTTTTTCCAGACAAAGTAAAGTCCCACTCATCTTGGCTACCCAACGGTGAGTCGCCATAGTCATCGCTCTCCCACATACCCTGCAGATGGGAAAATTAGGGAAAATTTACGCCCAAGATATGGCACGTTTGATAAAGAAAATGATGAGAAACCACGGGATTTTTGGGTTTTGAATGGGATTATGTAGATGATTATGTCAGATTCTTAATCGGATAATCATCTAGAATTTGCGTTTGATCGGCGGATTTTCCATATGGGGACGTTCCAACCCCATTTGTGATCAGTGGGATACCCGATGTTCAGACAAAACCCATATGGCTATGGATCAAGACCACCGGGTGAAGATTAAAGGGACGAAAACCCACAAGTTTGACCCACACTCACTTGGGCTGCACTGGCACGATACTCAAAACTCAGCATCAAATGATATGACATATACATAACATATATATATATACACATCAAATAAATAGACAGTGACAGGTAGATAGATTATGATAGATTTAGATAATCTTATGACAAGTATTCGGAACCAATTCGGAACCTACCTACTTGGGTTGGCCCGATTTTGAAGCAATCTCCGCACCAGGAAACCAGGTCCACGATCGGGATTATCTTCCCGGAATTGGTCCATGGATGTCCATGGTCACCCAGAAAATCCACTGAGCGTGCGGCCAGGTCATCCTCATTTCTGCCCCAAGCATCCTGTGAATGCAGCGAGGTGCATAGCCACAAAGTGACATAGATGTGGAACATATATGTGAGTTTTTCCCTGCAAAATGATTTAGCCTGGGGCAAACTGACCTTTACAGATCCTAGGACAAATATCTACAAATGGTGGGTTTTTATGGGTTTTTATGGGTTTTCCACATCGAACTGTTAGTTTACAGGAGGGTATCGGGGCATCAGCCGCGGCCAGCGCAAGGGCGGTCACGAAGTTTTGTTTGGCCCCCTCGGTTTGCTGGGTTTGAGTGGAACACCCACATTACATATCTATGCTATAACCAACTACACAAAATCCTGTTGTTGCTTGTAAAAACCCAAGGTTTCCGGATATTTCTGGAAGATGTTCCCTTCGATCCCTTCGACCAACCCAGTGATAATTCCCATCGAAAATCACAGTGACCAAGGTTGCGCAAGAAAGTATACCTTCCTCTAAAGTAACATAGATACGGAAAAAAACGCTGTGTGTAGATCTTTTGTCCTAGGTCCTAGGGAAACCATGGGCTTTCCACATCTTTTTGTTAGTTTACCTTGAGGTAACCAAACAATCAAACGCATGGGTGACGGGATGAATCACATCTTTCTGGCAATAAACTTGTCAAACCATCCATTCTGAACCAGATTGAATATGTACTTTTGAACCCACATCCATAGAATCCATAGATATAGTTTTGTCCGGAAATGAGGTAGAGTATCTCCCCCTTTATGACAATCTTCATGGGAAAAATGTGGACTACAGTATCATTTTCAGACAAATCCATATCACAAATTCAAATGATATCACCGAAAAAATATCACCATCCACAAATCCAAAATCATTTATATATGATGCAAATATACAGTATATTATAATATACATGCATAATATATATATACGTATATATATACATGGAGGTTTCCTTTCCTAAAATAGGGCTACCCCCAAATCATCCATATTTTAGTGGGCTTTTCCATGATAAACCAACCATTTGGGGGTACCACCATTTATGGAAACTCCATGGGGTTCACCTCCAATCCCCAAGCCCGGGCGGGGACCTTCTTGCCCTTCCCCTTCCTCCGACTTGACGACGCCTGGCGAGATCGATCCGGGAAAGACATCGGTCGACCCCAAAGCAGACACAATCAGATGAAATTGTTGCAATGTGAGGCCCCCCAGTTATAAGTTGGTTTATAAGCCCCAGTAACTATAGTTATAAGTACCATAAACCATAGTTATTGGAGTTATGTTCACCAACTTAGCTATCTTGGGGGCCTCACATTGTGGGAAATACATGGACATCCTCTCGAAATTCTCGAAAGTGTTTTGAGGTCAAAAAGAGAATTGGGAAATTGATATAAATTGATGAGAAATGATCGTGCCCTAGACACATTTAGATACCCTCGAAAAAGGTGGACCTCGAACACCATCCCCAAACTTCTCAGAAGCTGGAGCTGTAGAGGTGATACATAAAAACCCAAGAAATCATCCCCAGAGACATAAATGTTTTAATGGTTGGTTTTAAAAAAAGTAGGCTGATTATGGAATTGGGTTTACCACATTATTTGCTTTGAATCTCCTAAGAAACAAATTTGCCTCGCGCGGTGCTTCCACGCTGATGTGCCGCATCCTTGGCAAATAGGTGGCTCTGAACATTGAACATGGGAGTATCTATACACAACCACGACGTTACCATACAACCATATGATGGCCATAATTTTAATGAGTATCATGATATAATCATTTGATGCTTGGCAATTGTTCGTTGTGGTTCGGACGGAAAATAACTGTGATTTTTCATGGACAAACATCAAATATCCCATGTGATTTTTGGGGTATCCAAAAATAGACAAACATGGACAAATCCATTGGCAGTGCACGTTGCACGTCGCACTGTGTGTGTTCCCTGCGGATTTGCTGATTCCCTAAAAAATCCCTTCCCATCACATCAGACAGCCCCCCATATTGGGACCCATTTAGGGTATGTTTAATATGGGGGATGGGATTAAAGATCATCTATCTAACCAATTCAAGTACAACCCTATGTACATCTATGCGCAACCACCAGCAACAGGTGTAGCACCGCTCATTTTGACCTCATACTGTGGTCCATACTCATCTATGGCCAATCCAAGATGCCCTGCACAAGGAATCTGGTTAGTATATACAGTATATATATATATCACATATTATATATATAGAGTCAATTGACTATACATAGATATAGATTGACATGTATATGTATGTATGCATATATATATGTGTGATATTTCTATGTATAATATACCACCCTACACATCAATACACATCATACATATATATGTAATTATATATATATACATCCATCCCCTATCCTGAGATTACCGTATTTCACTGGCATCCCCTTTGAGCTGAAGGACGGCGGATCGCGCTTAAAGATGGCGTCCTGGCAAATTTACCGGTAAAGGGGAACAGGTGGAATATCAGAGTGAAGCCCCTATAACGTTAAGCAAACCCTGGTCAAGATAGGAGTTTCCCTAACCAGTGTCTTTTCAATAACACACGAAATATCAAACTGCTGGGGAAAACATCAACACAAAGGCGCTAAGGGGGTGGTTTCCACTGCCCTGGAAAAGCATAAAAGACAGTAGGGATTATCCATGGTCAAATCATTGGGTCCCAAAACGAATGAAATTTGGCACACTCGCTTGACTGGTGATTTTTTAATACACTGCACAATATTCTGTAACGAGTTGACATATTTGACATGACGATCTCCCTGAGTCTTTGACCTGGCTACTGGCTGCAGGATGTGAAAGGCCTTTTTCACCATGTTTCCTCATCGCTGGAGGATTTCTTCCATGGCTGGCGCTGATCCTGGCTCTGGATCTCAACAGCTCCAAGGTCACGCGCTCCACTGCTCCGGGTCTCCCAAGAAGCTTCCTCATCTCAGCGTCGCG
Source organism: Cladocopium goreaui (assembly GCA_947184155.2). Classification (NCBI taxonomy): domain Eukaryota; class Dinophyceae; order Suessiales; family Symbiodiniaceae; genus Cladocopium; species Cladocopium goreaui. Next base: position 375,195 of record CAMXCT020002236.1, on the reverse strand, counting down.
AGGCTCTTGCCTTCCAGAAATCATGAAAAAACATCACATCTGCTGGTCGTTGATGAGTTAAGTGCCACTGAGAATTTCTGCCTTCTCTTGCAGTTGCGCAGTCATTTCATCGTAGAAGGTGCGCTTCCAGTCCTTGTCGTTGCGCATGGTCATGACGATGAGGTTCCTAGGAGTCAAGCCACCGGGGATTCTCAACTTTTCTTGGCGAATCTATCCCGCAGATGGTCGTTGTGTTCTACAAATCGTCCCACTTTCGGTGCTTTGCCTTGCTCCCCCACCATCATGGGAGAGCCATCCAGCATCCGATGAGGTGGTTTCTGTGTCAACCTGTAAACCCTGGACCCTGTCTGACTGGTGGCAATTGCTCCCAAAAAGTGGTCATCTGCTTCATGGAACCCACCAACTTAACCAGCCAGCCGTTCATTGATTCAGGCACTAGAAATTATTCGGCAGGGATTTAGTACAGACCACCCTCTGTTAACATTTTGCTGGTTGGTGGATTCATATTCATTTCTGTCATCTTGGGGTAAGTTGTCCCTACTATCATCTACTATCAGCAAGCAGTTGGTTGCAGTCATGTGTCCAGCCCTGGATGTTAGTTGGTCTACCCATATTTGATACTCTGTAGTCCAGGAACCGACCAGATTCCAACTGCAATAAATGAAGATTACCCCCGAAAAACCGGCGAACAGTGGACAGATAATCATGAGAATCGCCATTATATCCGATTATATCCTAGGTTTTTCCCATCGTCATACATCATTAACCATCATTATAATATATATATATACATATTGTACCACCATTTTTCTTTGGAATCCCCATCCCCCTTGGCCGGACTCCCATCGCCATCGTTTGGCAAAAGCATCCACCGGCTTCCAGCTCTCAGTGGCTGCACTGCATGCCATCGGTCGCCCGGATGCAACAGCGCCGTTCCAATGGCATGGTGCTGGTAGGAAACCATGCTGCCCTGCGGCACCAAGGTGGAAGCAAGGTGGAAGCTGTAGTATGGAATAAATGTAGGGAATAAGATGGAATGACGACAAGAATGGGGTGTAATAAATAATGACAATCGTTTGTTCCCCACCTGCCAGGTGAGGGTTGTTAGATTTTATGTCAGTTGCCTCCTCCTCCTCCTCCTGCTCCTCCTCCTCCGCCTCCTCCTGCCTCGTCCTCCTCTCCTCCTCCTCCTCGTCCTCCTTGTCATCCTTGTCGTCCTTGTCGTCCTCGTCGTCCTCGTCGTCCTTGCTCAACTGCGACCCGCGATCCACAGTGTTCTCTGCCGGACCTCAACCACGACCACTCACGCCCAGTGTTCCCTGCCGGACCTCAACCACGACCATCCACGCCCAGTGTTCCCTGCCGGACCTCAACCACGACCATCCGCGCCCAGTGTTCCCTGCCGGACCTCAACCACGACCATCCGCGCCCAGTGTTCCCTGCCGGACCTCAACTGCGAGTATCCACGCCAAGTGTTCCCTGCCGGACCTCATGTAGGAATGAAACTTTTGCAGTCAATTATGGGGCTTGGGATTTTGATTTGGGGACATCAATTTGGATCCTTTGAGCCCCATATTATACCCATACGAAATTATAGCTATGTATAAATATATTTATATATATGTATATAGGTACACGTATATGATTATATAACTATATAATATATATGTGTTTGTGTATTTGTATTTAGATCATGTGATATATATATATATGTCATGTGATATAATACCAACATATACTTCCTTCATACTAAATATAACTGATTAAAATATATTTAAGATAATAGAGAATTACACAGCATTCCCATCTCCGCAGACACACACACACACACCAAGAGGTGGTTCAGGGTGATAGATAGATATAGACAGTTGTATATATATATATGTGTGTGTCGAATTCATATTGAATCCGATGAAATATGTATACTCATAAGTATATATTCACATACATACATATATATATATATGTACGTATGTCAGACCTACAAACATATATATATATATTTACATATACACATATGTCTTTTATGTGTCGGTGTGTACATACCTGGATAGAAACACATATATGTATATATGTATGATATTTATATTATATATATATATATGTGGCAGGGTGATATTTCCCATACAAGATTTAATTCCCAAAAAACTTGAGAATATATGTTAGAGGACCTAGAGTCCATCAATTAAACGGAGCATACTTTGAATTCAGTGTCCTGAAATTCAGGCTCACTCCAATCCTCTTCCATTGCATCCATTGCAGCTGGGTCAGTAACAAGCCAATGAGAGAAAATGCTGCAGGGACGCTCTGTTACTAAACTTATGAACTTCCGCCGAAAATCCATACAAATCAGCAGAACTCAGGCGCACATTTTGTGATGTTGAGTTCCGCCGAAAAAAAAAAATCAGCAGAAATCCTAGGGAAAACCATTAAATCAGCAGAAGTCCACTACACATTTTGTGATGTTGAGTTCCGCCGAACCATAGGTCTGAATACTAAGTTCCGCTGAAAAAAAACTTTTTCAGCAGATGTCAGGTGCATAATTTGTGTAGTGGAGTTCCGCCGAAAAACAAAAAAAACCATAGTCCGTTAAAAAAATTGCAAGCGATCAAGGGGCAGAGGCCTCCAAAAGTTCCGCCGAAAATTTTTTTTTCAGCAGAAGTCAGGTACACAATTTGTGTAGTGGAGTTCCGCCGACGGACAAAGTCCGTAAAAAAACAAATGCAACCGATCAAGGGGCACAGGCCCCCAAAAGTTCCGCCGAAATTTTTTTTTTTCAGCAGATCTCAGGACGTCTCATGCCCCATAATCGTCCGCAACGGAAAAAAGGTCCACAAAGTCTGTAAAATAAGTTGCTGAAAAATTTAAGGTTTAGATCCTAACAAAATTGAACCTTTGACAGATTTGAGTTTTTTGGGGATTGTTACTATCTTGATTTGTTGGCTCTATGCACCTTTACTATAGTTCAAAAGGCATGTGTCTTGGCTATTTTCGGTCGCTGCTGCCTCCATATACCCAGTTAATCCCAATTAGATCCTGAATATGTAAAATGCAATCACTTTAAAGTTGTTTGACCTGGGATCCCATTGAACAGAATTTCGATTTAGGAATGATGTTATTTCGAAATTTGGACTGGACATCCTTTTGCGTCAATAGAATTGGAAAAGGGTTTGAAAGAACATGGTTTCCAATTAGCGGCTAAAGGGCTAAAGGGTCCCAATTGGTTAAATAAGAATTGCGGGCCAATGATCTCATTGGTCGAAGTCGAAGGAATCTTAGTTGTCGGCATGGTCATATCTTAACAATCTTAACTTAGCAGGCTACCTGTATTAACATCAAAACCTTTCAAAGGAAGGGTTGATTTAGGTTGATTTATGTAAAGAAAAAGGTCCATGAAACCACATGTGGAAGACCCATAATCCAGGTCCAGAGCCCCATAATCGATTGCAAAAGTTTAATGTCAGATAGACTGCCAGATAGAATGCTAGATAGAATGTCAGATAGGATGCCAGATAGAATGCCAGATAGAATGCCAGAAAGAATGCCAGAAAGAATGCCAGATAGAATGCCAGATAGAATGTCAGATAGGATGCCAGATAGAATGCCAGATAGAATGCCAGAAAGAATGCCAGAAAGAATGCCAGAATGCCAGATAGACTGCCAGATAGAATGTCAGATAGAATGTCAGAATATATGTCAGATATAATGCCAGATAGAATGCCAACATATATGCCAGAATATATGTCAGATAGAATGCCAAAATATATGTCAGATATAATGCCAGATAGAATGCCAGAATATATGCCAGAATATATGTCAGATAGAATGCCAGAATATATGTCAGAATAAATGACAGGTAGAATGCCAGAATATATGTCAGATGAAATGTCAGAAAATATGTCAGATAGAATGCCAGATAGACTGCCAGATAGAATGCCAGGTGGAATGTCAGGATATATGCCAGATAGAATGCCAGAATATATGCCAGAATATATGTCAGATAGGATGTCAGAATATACTAAATATATGTCCAAATACACGTCCTGACATGTCATGGTGGGGATCACACGAAGTAGAGTAATTTTTTAACAAATAAATAGTATAATAGAAGTACGAACAGTAGCAATAGTAACAATAATTATAATAGTAGTAATAGTACATGATGACAATGGTAATAACAATAATAACACAAATATAGTGATGTAACACAATCAATATGCAGATGGATGTACGGTGTATGAGATTCTGTTCATCCCTTTTCTTGGATTGTACGGTACCAGGCCTTGTAAGTGTCGTCCAGGCGAGGCGTGCCCGTTTGAACATCCTCTGGAGCAGGATCCAGCAGCAGTAGCTCTGAACCCTCGAAGCCAGGGATTCCCAAAAACCTCGGAGCATGAGCCGATTTGATGATTTTGCAACACCATATTGAACATGTTCTGAACTACACGGGAACCTGGCTGAAACGGGATGATTTGACTGTTCAATATTGTTCAATGATCTTTGGGTTCTACTTTGAGATTCTAGAAAATCAGCTCCATGAGCTTTAGTCAGAACTCAGAACACCGGCCTGACACTTTTCATGTCCTGCCGGCCAAGACACACATTCACGGTGAGATCCGAGTCATCCGTATGGGCTTTCAAGGACAAATCCCTGCCCTCCTGTCGTCAGTGGGATGGAACCATCTACAATGATCTACAATCTTCCATCTACAGAAAAACCATCTATAAATGGCGATGGAAAATCCACCATTTATAGATGATGTTCCCATTAAAACCAGGGGGATTTCCCTGGTGGAATTCAGCATATCCAGGTGGTCACTATGGGTCGAGTCATTGCAGACTTGGATATCAGAGATTCCCCAAAGGGGGCTTCAAGTGCAGGGTAAAAACTTAAATCATATATGTATATAACACTCTGGAAAGGGAAATTAATATAGAAGGAGTATGAAGGAGTCCTATCATTGAGGAATCAAACACAAGATAAAACAAGGGTTGTGGATGGCCAACGTATTGACTACGATCGGCACGTCCGTAGTCTCTTCTACTGGTTGGTGGCTGGTTTCAGCGCAGCCAGACCGCAGTCAGCACCTCGTAGTTGATGCAATACGCTTCATGGTATGCGAGATCGGCGCCTCCAATCAAGGCCTGATCGATCCTGCGAAGCACATCCTGGGAAGTTTCTATGGGTCTAGAGTTGGATGGAAAATGGAGGCTTGGATTTTCACTGCCCTTATGATGTAGGATTCAAGTGTCTAGTAAGTGCATCTAAATCTAGCCGCGAATGACTCAGTGTCAGTGCGCAAGCACAAGACAAACAACTAGCCACTTCACCTCGGTGAAAAAAGTGTCCATGCAAGACGAAGAAGAAGAAGTCTAACAAAGACATGGCACTCTTCAAATCCCTTCCCACTAGTTTCGCTAGTACTGTAGTACCCTCTGGTGAACTAACATAGCTATTGAAAATGGCCATAGAAATAGTGGATTTTCCCATTAAAAATGGTGATTTTCCATGGTTATGTTAGTTCACCAGAGGGTAGAAATTTCTGGTAAACACACTGAAACTCTGGCGAGAAAACATCTGATCGTCCCTAAGGATGTTATGGTCGCCCTGGCGAATCGCCTCAAAGCTTGAAATCTGAAAGAAATTGATGGTTTCCCTACCCCAGGAAAGCATTAAAATTAGTCTGTTCTGATCATCATCCAAATTTGGGATTAAAACGATGAAATAATATGTACATATATTAACATATATATATATATATACAGTTGCAATATGCTTTAATGTATTAAAACACATTAAAACATCTTTGAACCACTTGGCTATAAGTATTCTTTTCGTTGGGCCAAGCATCTTGAAGCAGCTGGTTGAATAACGTTCTGAAGCCAGGATTGATCTGGTAGAGATACCATCTGCAGCTTAGGAGGAGCCCTGCAGGGCAATTTGCTTGAGGAACTCAACGCAGCAACAACAAAATATCCAGTTGTGATTCATGGGAAACCGCATCTATAATCATTATAATCATCTAAAATCTGCAGAGCAATGTCGGATTCCATTGTTACCTTAGATTTAGGTGTATCATGGTGTATCCAAAAAAAAAATGAATGCCATAAAAGCATATAAAAGCTATCATCAAGTACATCTCACCACCTTTTCCAGCACACCTTTTCCCAGATCGCCCAACGACTGCCTGGGGAGATCTCCTTGGCCGCTTCCCGCCAGTCACGAAAATGCTTCACCTCTTCCACCAGCTGATGGCAGAACTTTGGGCACAGCAACGGTAACGAAAAGGCGTCCACCAGGTGTCGTTGTGCTAAGCCTCTGGAGGATGAGGGCCGCCGGAAGGGGCAGTGTCATGAAAAGTCGGAAAGTCCGAAAGTGCTTAGATGATTTAGGTGGCATGCCCAATTTGGAGGAACACTGGAACGCCTTAGCCTTGGCCCTGAAGAATCTCGAACCAAATTCGCAGCCTCATGAAATGTTGGATTATACCTCGCCTGGTTGGGCTTGTAGGAAGCCACTGAGGTACCCCACTGCCTCTATCCTCTATCCACAGAAACATATTTGCATCTGTCTAAACACAGAACATCCAGGGTGGAGGATATCATCCCAATCTTCCACTTGCAGTCGAAGTGCTTTGTATTGCCACCTGGGACGTTCCCATCGGCCGTTCAGACCCCCCAGGCTTGTCAGGAAAGGAGATAGTTAAACAGTATTAAATCATATCTTCACCCACTTCAAAAAACCACAGTGAATGATGCGGTAAGCATATTCCAGTAAGTTCTCAATATTGAAACTGGCTAGGGACTATGTTCCCCTCTCTTTCGTATTTTTCTTTGCGTCTAGAGTAATTCCTGTCGACCACTTTTTTTGGGTCATCTAATATCCAATCAGGCGATGTCTGATTGCTTGACCATCATTGATGGCAATTGGCCGGCCAATTGCCTGGGTGCTCGACTTAGCAAGAAGGAGGGGTTACACGGTTACACGCCCAGGTGGATGGAGTGGATGTTTCTGGCTGCGTCCCCTTGCCTGAAGTTTTTGTTGTTTAATCATGTTTAATCCCGATCTCATGGCTAATTCCAGATACCTCCAAGAAAGTGATTCTGGTTGGTGGTATACCTACCCCTCTGAAAAATATGAAAGTCAGTTGGGATGATTATTCCCAATATATGGAAAGTCATAAAATTCATGTTCCGGTCACCACCAACAAGGATTGTTCCATCCCAGTAGAAATATCCTCTCAAAAGCGGGAGACCAAAATTCATTGATCCATTACATTCCTCCAAGTCTTATTGCGGCAATTCATTAAGAACCCTGAAATCGCTGACCTTTCCGACGATGTTCTCCGAATATGCGGCTTTCCCAGGTACCCCAGTCCATGCGCCAACAAAAATGATGTATAGATATAATATATATTATAATATATATGGTAATATTATGCAATTCAATCCCATCATATCTCTTCATTCTTAGACCAACCCACACGGACAAACCCTTGATGTCCAATTTCATCTAAAATAATATCCAGATAATTTCCCGCCACAAAATCCTCCCAAAAAAACAACATCTCCATGGTGTTCTCGCCTTGGGATCCTCCGCCTTCAGTGCTGCACGCAACTCCGGAGCCAGGATCGACCAGAGGGGCTGATATGACAGCTCGGGGTGCCTGGGAGGAGTGAGAAATCCGTTTTCTTGGGGAAGGTCCTAGATGCTGAGGTGAAATTTGATCTTAACTTTGTTTTGTAGATTGAATGTGAATACTATATACATGATACTACAATTTCAAAGTTACCATTTGGAGAGTGGTATAGTATGACATTCGTCAATATTGGTAGGACCGTTGGATTTTTTTTGTATAGTTGCCAGTACCAGTACAAGTGCTATGTGAAAGTTGCAAATATCCACAGGAAACGCTGTGAGTACCCCTAGAATCATATCAGGGTTTACAGGAGCATAGTTCCTATTGAAATGGCCATGCGGCCATACCTACGGGGCATATAAGCCAGGTTTTGGGCAAACCGGGCAAGCCCCTGTTGAAGAGATCCCAAGATGTGCCATATATTCAACATCAGCAAAAAATGATGATATGTTACCCTCTGGTAAACTAACATAACTATGGAAAATAACCATTTTCAATGGGAAAATCCACTATAAATGGCCATTTTCAATAGCTATGTTAAATTACCAGAGGGTACATGAGAAATGAAGCAAGGCCATACATAAATGGGGATGCAACCAGCCATGGGTTCATGAAGCAACAAGACTTGGTTGAGCCACGAGTCAAAGCCATCCCAGAAAGATGAAGATCATCATCCCACGTAGGAATGAAAAGATTGGGAAAGCACAATTCAAAGAAAATAGAAACCAAGTAACCAACTCGTTGACAAACGTCTACACAGAATCTATCCATTTGCATCCAAGTATCAACGCCTCATATGCTGATGAAGCGATTCCCATCTGCATGGGCGACTTTGAAATCGTGCTTTTCCAAAGGCTTGAGCCGCAGTACAACGCGCATTTAGACTTTTGCGAATCTGAGATGCTCTGCATCTAAAAATCTTCAGCTGGTTAGGACGATGATACCTAAAGCCAACCTGAACGCAAGAAACAACACAAGAACACTAAAAAAATCTAAAACAACATGGTTGCGCTGAGATCACCAGAGTTCCCCTGTGTTTTGCAAAAAGGCACCACTTCCAGGGAAAGCTTCGCTGCAACTAAATATAGTCAGTTCTTTAAAAAAAGACACGACTTTGTCTTCTGGCTGTATAACCCAAATTATGATAAAGATTAAAGTGTTGAAGTGCCCATCCAAGATTGACCCAGGTTTGAAGATGAACCTTTCTTGGTTCAGTAGCTGGTTGGCGGGGCTCACTTCTTTTTCGGGCTGCCAGAGGCTGCCACAATTACTAGCTGTTGTGCTTCACATTGAGATCTAGCATACGATTGTGCACGAAAAAAAAAATGGTAAAGAGCAGATCATCAGTCTATGTAATTATGAGATACTTCTCATCATTCCTAGTAACATGTATATAAAACTCTGTAACGACCAATACCAGTTATTACATGATATTTCTGTAGAAGCTCAGGAGTTTTAGAACCATGATCAACGCAAAAAAGCAGTGGCTTTAACACAAGCACCATCAGACCTCCACGCTTAAACTGAGCGCACGGGTGATCCATCACAAACCGGAAATCATTGAAGCAAAACGATCACTATCAGCCGCAGCCAATGTGCCCTGGTGTCGCTGCTGTCACCAGCCTTCATGAAGTCTCGCCAGGTGGGTTCTTTCTTCTCCTCACCCCTGGCGACCAAAGTTCGGATCATTCCTGTACACTATACAGGAAGCAGTCATATACCAGCAAGTCCATGTGTTTCGGTGTTCGGACTCTCCGACCATGTTGATGATTTTTAGGATGTACCCTTAGTGCCAATATCTGAGAAAATACCTCGTCGGTATGCTTCAGTTGTGTGAATGCCATTGACTTTTCGCACAGTTATAAAATATTAGAACATATTCATTGACTCTGGATAGAAACAAAGGACACTCTTTATATCAATAGTCTTGGACTGTTTTCGTTCATCTAGCTGCTCCGTTGCAGTTGCGTCACTGTTCCCACTTTCCCTTGGTTCAAGCGACGTCTTGTCATCAAAAGGACCGAATTTCACCTCACTGTCCATCCCGAAACTGGTTCGTGATGGGATTCCCAGTGGATTATTTCACAATCTCCAAAGAAGCAGCTGGTACAACCCTGAATATCACTGTATAATATTATATATATATATTATATATATATATATACATGTGCATAATTATATACATATATAGTATACAGTGGATCATCACTTCTTCAAACCCTATTTTTGCGCAATGAGTCTCTATTTTCGTTGGCATCCCCACAGCGTGACTTTGGCACCTGGGACGAACTAAGCCCCGTCGCAACCTTTTTTTTAACTAGCCATAAGGGGAAAACAAAGGGCAACCATGATGGTCATGATGGATTATAAATATAAATATAAGATAGATATGTTTTAGCTTTATAGATCTTATAAATATGTATATAAATGACATTAAATGAAATCATCTACCATCAATTTCGTTTCAAAGAAATATCTTTCCGCAACGACTGAACAGAGGTTTGAGCCATTTTGAGCCATTTTGAGCCCTGGAGCCGAACGGATGAAGTGTGACGAAAGGTCTTAGGCTCCGCGCTTTGTGCAGGCTCCATGACAGGATCCTGCCAACAACATCACAAAGAATGTTCAAATGCCATCAAAAAACTCCTCAGATTCCCAAAACAAAGAATTACCTTTGGAGTTGCTCTTCAAACATGGCTTTAAACCTGTGCTTTGTGCAAAGACCAAAGGAACCTCACGGTGTTTTTTTGGTAAGTGTATGTTTGACCCCAGAACATAGCAGACATAGCAACGGGATTTCCATCCCAATTTCTTTGGTTATTTGGGTAGCTGAGGCTGCTGAGGGATCCCATTTGGGGCACGCTTGGCGCACCACCGGCACCGCGGCCTGCCCTCATGATCTGCGCTGAACAAGACTTCTGCAGCCTGGTGGAATCCCGTGGGTGGCTACACAGCTACGGCCCTTGGTACGTCTTGCTACGGCCTTCCCAGAGCCTTGGGGAAACCGTATTTTGGGGCAAAGAGCCATAGGATGTGATAGGTATGAAACAGAAAGTTCGAAATATCACAGCGCTTATCATGTTGACTCTTTCCGGGTCCTGGTGTAGGCCAGCTTGGAAACCCACCAAATATCCCCCCCAAAAAAAAACTAGAAACATAGTTTTCTGCATTATGCAGAGTCACAGTATGTCACAGTATGTCACATCATGTCACAGTCCATGCCACGAACCGACTAATGTCAACCCTGGATTAATAAATCCCTAGCCTGTTTAATTGGGAAGGTACCATTTAAGTATCAAATCATAACTATTGGGGGAGTACCCCCCTAATTAATCAACCATGGTTTATTAATCCGGGGTTGACATTGGCCCAAACAAGATGTCTCATCAATTTGGATTGATTTCCGCGAGCCCAGTCCTCACTCCAGCACAGTACTCGCTGGGCGGTCTTGCTCTGCACACGCCTCACCAGCCTCAGCGATGACTATGACTCAGCCTGGAAATGGTCATAGAAATGTTGCCTTCAGCAGCAAAAATATGGGATTTAATTGAATTGAACCAACAAAGATGAGGATTTGACCAAGATAATTTTCGACAATTTCAACATGTCGTGGCTCACTATACAAAATCGAATGAGCTACTTATTTAACCAAGAGAAACATGTAATTCTACAAGCGCAGATTTGGATTTTACGGGCAAACATCTGCAAAATCATATACAATGATTTAAATGATGATTTAACCAACAAATTATGAAACAATAAAACCATATAAAAACAAACCATGATATGGGACATGATGGAATGTATATTTAACCCAACAATGTGATACCGGTATGTATGTACATATGTATATATATACATAGATTTTATGTATAACTATGATATATGTATATATATATATACTGTATACTATATATATATGTATATAATATATATATATATATAATCACTGACATATATATATGTACTGTATACTGTATACTATATATCTGTATAATATATATATATATATTGATTATAGGTTTATATTATACATATATGATCAGTTTTGGCCCCAGGACTCCAAGCCTTTTCTGAAGCATCCGATGGACTGGGATATTTGCCGAACGCCCCATGCTGGCTGATTGTGGATTCAGTTCAGAAGGGAAAATCCGCAGAAAACCATTCATTTACCACCTGAAAAATGGATAAAAATGGGACATGTGTATAGATTCTCCTCAAAAAGAGGAGAAAGATCCTCATTAGAAACTCATAAATCTCCCCCTTGTTTTTTTATGTTTTGACATTTTGGTTGGCTGTATTCCAGGAGCATCTCTATAAAATGTATGCTTCAAAAAATGAGTCGTCTGAGGTCCCACCATTCACCAGCAACACCAGCCACCAGCTCGGGCTGATTATATGGGATTTCAAGGTCCAAACTTCAAGGAGTTGTCCACGTCAAAGAAGGAGAGATACTTGTCAGAGCCTCCGCGACGATTATACGCGCGGAAAAAAATACCGGGATATAGAAAAAACAAAGTTACGGGATGATCTATGAATAATGGGTTCAACTAAAGGATTATTATAACATGGATTATAGATATTATATGATTATGACATAACATACCACGGATATCCACGGATTATAACATGATATAACCGCTATAACTATGCTTGATTATCCACCTACAACTGGAACTGCACCACCAAGTAGGTGTCTCCTGATCCCATCGACAACGAGTCAGTTTTTTCGACTTCACTCTGAGTTGGCAACAGGAAACTGCTACCCAGTTGTACCTCAGACGTGCTGAATGGGGAAAATGATGAGAATCCAATGGATTATGGAATCCCTCTGGTAAACATACAAAAAACCATGGAAAATCATCATTTTTTATGGGTAAATCCACTATAAAAGGGCCATTTTCAATAGCTTTTTGTATGTTTACCAGAGGGTAGACACAGACACTCCCTGGTGCTTCAATCTGCCTGCAAATTTAGGGTCAGGACCATCGTTAAAGCCTGGTGGACTGGACGCCCCCAAAATGATCTGAATAAGCCATGTTGGGACCTTTATCTGCCAATTCTTAATCTCAGGTGCTTCCCAAATTGACCCACAACCATATGTCCATCACTTAAGCTTCCCAAACAAAGCCGTCCAACCACCAAGCCCTCATTTGTATCTGTCTCTCGAAATAGGTGGAGTCTATCTTGAAAATACCAGTCTTGATCACATTGTGTTCCACTTCAGCTCCCCTACTTCCAAAATCACAGTTCATTTCGAGTCATTTCCCACCCATAGCTAGAGTTTTGCCATCGAAATTTCCATGTTTTGCCACAAATGCCACGTTTTCACCCCATCCTCAACGCACCCGGGTGGCCCTCTCGCCTCGCGCGTCGTTCGTTTTTTCATCTCAGGATCCTCACGGGTCACGGCGGGTCACGCGCCTGGTCCGCCAGCTCGATGAATTTGCCCAGGCGTTTGCGCACAGATCGCAGGGTGGCGACCAGATTCCAAGCCAGGTCCTCAGAGTTGGAAGCGACGGACTGGGAGTTTTCATGGCGTAAAGAAACAAAAACTAAGTGGATATTCAGTGGATGTAAAACAAAACTATAGGATTTCATAGGAACATATAGTAAGATCAAATGAGAATTTAAGTTGTTAAAATATGTTAAAATGCACTCTTTGTGTCCCTTCGATGTTGGTTTTATGAACAGCAAGTGTACGGCAAATCATGATGGGCTGTGTTGTTGGCACAGTGTCTAAGATGACCTTGTCCCAAACACATGCAATTTTTGCTGAGTGGGTCTGGGGCACGATTTTCCTATTGGAAATAACATGAAATATCCCCATAATATCCCTTTCCTTTTTTTGGGGTGCCATGTTTGTTTTCAGGAGGGTATGATCTTCCAAGCGGATTTGTCCCAAAAATCCTGTTTCCCTAAATCCGACGGTTGAAAGCCTCCATTTCTAGCCATTGATTGAAATTTTTGTCACATCATAGAAGTCTACGTTTGCCATATTTGACCATGGACATATTCCCTCATTTTGCACATTTTATCCTCCAGGCAACCTACGGAAATTTTCGGGAACTGATGGATTTTCCAATATGGGTGTCTGAAAAGACTGTATAGGGGTTCCCCAAACTTGATTGTTTATTTGTCATTATTTTGCCTATTGAACTTGTTATATAATATATTGGAGTTATCCCCGATTGTCTGACAAATTCAAATCTCAGAAATATTGTTTTTGTTACAGTTATCATGTTGTATCAATCTCCCCAGTAGACCGCCATTAGATCCCTATTGTTGACGCTTAAAATCCCATGAAATCTACATCCATCCCGCATCATATTCCAAGTATATCTCTATATATCTCTATATATCATCTCTATATCATCTCTATATATATCATCTCTATATATATATATATCTATATATCTCTATATATCTCTATATATATATGATTTCCCATTATATAGATCCCCATGTTTTTTGGTGAAATCCCCCAATGTTCGCATTGCCCGCTCCTGCTCGTCCTTGGCTGCACGTTCTGTCTCACTGACCACCAGCTGGAAGGCCCCACGACTGAAGTCCACGGTGGCCGAGTCAATGGCGGAGTTCAAACCGTTCAACTCTTGACCTTGGTGATGGTAACGTAACGGTGCCCCCTATCATGGTGCCATAACATGCCATAACCCCAGGAAGTTGGGATATAACTTGATATAATCCCCAAACAACTATGGTTAGATACGTGATACAACCATAGTATGTATTATTTTGATGAACTTTGCTTAGAAGGCTTCGGGTTTGTGTTTACCCTTTGGTTATAACTAACAGTTTGCTATGGAACATCACCATGTTTAATAGGCCATTTTCCAGGCTTTTATCATGCATAAATGGACCATGTTGCATAGCTATGTTGAGTTCTAACATGGTAATTTGTGGAAAATTGGGTGAAACATGGTCGGTCAAAACCTGAGGTATCACTAATATCGTCTCTCATACCGACAATGTCTCATATCATATCAATGCATCATGTATATATATATATAATATGTATATGTACACGTATATATATATATATAAGGAATCTATAGACTTGAGATTGTGAAATCAAAACAGTTCACTTCAAGTCATCAAATGCACCATGTCATATCGTATCATCCCATATCACCATATCTTGTTTCAACATGTTTTAACATGTTCTAACCAAGAATGAATCAGCCAGCAAACAGAAAACATCAACAAACTTTTGGTTCTCCTGAACTTCATCATTCTGATCACTTCCAGTGTGGATTATTTGAGGGGGTTCCTGTGTTTTTCTTTCCTAACATGTGCGTGACCTCCTGGTTCAACTGCCACCAGCACCTCAATCTCATTGTTTGCATTTGTTAACTCATGTTACCCTCTGGTTATTTAACATAGCTATCTATGGAAGCCATGGCAAAATTATAGATGACTGATGATCATTTACCTATTAAAGCTTATGGTTGTTCCCACTAAAAAAACATTCAAACCATGTATAGATGACTGATTATGATTTACCTATCTAATCACTTTCAAATCACATTGACCTATCATGAGTTTGAATCCCCTTGTTTCTCTGTCAAAAACCCGATCTTTCCCGCGACCTAGCGACCTAGGAGGACATAGCCTAGCTCGGCCTCCTGAAACTTCTCGTCATCCTCCACAGTGCTTTCTTGTTGGGACAAGAGCTTCAAAACCTGGGCAGCTTGAGATGGAATTACCATATAAAAGGGCTGATTTACATGGTGATACCCCAATCATGGAATGACTCATACTGCAAAAATCATCAAACATCTGTGGTCTAGGTCTTTAATTTTGACCCAATATGGCGATATTATCCATGGATGTGGTGGATATCATCCATGGATGCTTCATGACTTGAAAAAAGATCACCAAAGAGTTGCACCGGTCTAGACATTTCCATGAACTCTAGGAATCTCTAGGATAGATGCACCGGTGTCCTGAATTTGTATAAACCCAAGGCCCAATATGTAGGAACGTACATGTACAGCACTGAAAGAAATCTCTGCATCTCCCCAAAAAAAGGACTCAAATATACAGTACCGACAGTACCTGCACAGGTTGTCCAGCAACAAAACTCGTGTACCTAAGAAATGTCGTTAAAAGAAATGAGACCTATGAGACAATTCGTTGGACTTTTGAGGAAAGCTCTACAGGAAACCTACTTATTTCCATCAAGAAAATGGCTTTCCTGTAAATGTTCCCTGGAAACCAGTCCAATGAAGATTGTTTTTTCCTCTCGAATCTCGTAAGGAGTGCAACACATTTTCACCCAAAACTATCCCAAACTTGGCCAGTCTGCAGAAAGTAGGGACAATCATGTATTGAGGCTGCTGGTTCCAACTATGTTTCAAAAACACCCCGATGCCGAGCCGCGCGTTTGCCACGAATCCTCAAAAGGCTCTCTGAAAAGTTTGCACCCCTGAGAGGAACAGCCGGGACAAGTGGTCTCCATCATCGCCACCACCAACAACAACAGCAACAGCAACAAGAGCGGTACCCTCAAAGTGCATGGTTGGCGATTCAAGAAATCCATAGACCATGATCTTTATTACTTCCATTTACTATGTATACACTGGTCCTGAAGTATATATATATATTATATATATAATAACATATCATATATAATTACATATCATATAACTACCTCCCAGGATTGGTTTAAGGGATAATTCTCAACATCCTGTATCTTCGGTGATGGGCTTTGCAAATTCTCCTTCGATCCCGATGAAAACCATGACATCGAAACCGGCCTCAGCTGTGTCTTGAGATCTTCAAACTTGCCTTCGGACACCAAGGACTCCCAGGGTTGCCTGGTGGCCGGCTGACAGATGTTGTCGGATTGGCCCTAGCTGGTAATGGATGGAGAAAGATCTGAAGGCAGCAACATCTCATGTATCATGAAAGTTTGAAGCCGCAGAAGGGTGAGCAATTCTATGGCACAACCCCCTTGGGAAACCCACAAGACAAAGAAAGAGAGAAATCACAGAGAAAACATCCAAAAACACACTCCGGATCACTCCGGCTGTGTTCCTGAGCCAGTTGCAGTAGTGACTCTGTCTGTCTCAACTCCTCCAAGATCTTGGTGATGTTTGACTCAGAAATCTCAGAAGTCTGGCCCTCGTAAAACTTCCCTGTCTCCCAAAAATAGCCCTTCAACTTCAAAGGGTTGAAGGGCTCTTCAGCGCGTGATTCCTGGGGAAGGAGCCCAGTCATCACCTCGTTGGTGGTGAAACCACTCTCAAAAAAAGAAAGTCAACTTGAATCATCCCAAACAGCCTCTTTAAATATGTATTATAATACATAATAAGGCATAACACACACACACATATATATATATATACCATTGTATATATATATAGTAGAAACATATTTGAAACCATCAACCAGTCACTGAAAGGAGTCCAAGGTGTCGCCTTTGAACACCAAGACTCGAAAAATTCAGGGTCAGATCAACGCCTTGCAGAAGCCATGCAAGACACGCAGCAACTGCTGCTTGATGCTTGGGGCGGCGCCATGCACCCGCGGACATATTGAAACCGATACTTACTTACCCCCAAAACAGTGCGTTGAATACAGATCGTCTGCGGTGTTCTGATCTGCATTGATTTGACAAGCTGAAAAGAGTGAGCTAAGGGTCAGTCATGATGGGGGGCTTCCTGGGAGCCAAAGTCAAATTGCTAAACAGTCAGAAGAACCCATGGACATGATGCCTCACCATGAACATCTGCTGTACTCACTTTCCGTGATCCTGGGTCGGCATCTAAGGATATGTAATCTGTTTTGGCACACACACAAAGATGAGAGGACTTGCAAATGTCTTTGGATGATATAGATTAATACTTTAAGCTATAGGCTATAGGCATCTGCGAAGGCGTGCATCTGATTTACATATGCCTACACTGTTGATTGAGTGTGCAAAAACAGACATCTTTCCATCTGCAACTGCCCTCCTTTCCATCGCAGCCCGCGGATGGCACTTCTCGATGTACTCCGCGCAAAGAGGCGTCTGGGTGAAGTCTCTGATTTCAAAGTAGGGCTTCATATCTGGGCTGCACCTAGTGATGCGCTGAGCCCAGTGTTCACACCCGACATGTGAGGTGAGGATGGTTTTATCAAGTTGTATATGGATGATTCCAAGTAAACCCTCCAGGTCAATGACCCTTCGGACTTGCAGGGAAAGATAAGCTAGTTCTATCCCAAATCACCATCAAATGAATCGATCATGACAGTTTTGGGATGGAAACAGAACACCAAGCGGCAACAAGATTTTGACCCATACCCAATATTTGCCTCGCCATCAACTTTCATCAAACGAAACTGGGGCAGATGCTAAGAATCCCAAAACGAAGATCAGCAGGTGACAAAAGGTCGTCAGAACTTGGTTGATTTTGTGATGTTGGGGCTATTACAAGTCGATTTTTGATGTCTCTGGATTCTCCGGGTATCCCGGCAGTTTCAAGCATCTGCTTCCCTGCTCCACGAAGGCAACTTTGTCATAGCCTTTCAGGTAGATGACCTGTCGCTGATCTCTGAAAGCAAACTGAAAGGAACTTCAGAGCTCGGTCTGAGAGCCGTGAAAGAAAGGTCTAGCATTGCTACAAAAATACAGCAAGGGTTTAACAATTGAGCCTATATGAGCCTACATTATATATATATTATATACATGTTAATATATATATATAATATTATCTATATATATATGTGCAATATATGATACACGTTTTGGTGCCGAGGCCAAGGACGCTTAAAATCCAGGACAACTTTCAACCCAGAACCTCCCGGTCGGAGCACCTTTTCACAGTGGGATTGATGTCCATTGCCGTCCTTCAGGGGCGACCTGGAAGGGTCGGACAGGAGCTGCCAGATCTGCCAGTTGAGGACCATCAGAATTGGTGCGTGCTAAACGTAGGGTGGCTGGATGGGTTATGGATGGGTTGCTGGGACGAACATTCCCTGCGTAAAACGCACCAGTAAGATGAAACACGGGAGAGAACATGTCATGTAAATTTGATCTACGCCACGAGAATTATGTAGCAAATTGATGCAAATTGGAAATCTCGAACCTCAAACATGTTCATGTGGTGCCATGTTGCCCTTTCTGCTCCGATTTTACATGACAAAAGCACTATCGTTTTTCAGCATCTTGGCGAAAACTGGCAAAAGGTCATATAAGTCATATATTTGTTTTATTTCTGTTTTAGGGACTCCCTAAAAAGAACTTCCCGACTGGCCCACGCCATTCATGCGAACGTCCCACACCCAAAAAACTGACGACGAAGGCCCCCCACTGGCTGAAGCGAATGATGTTGTACTGCTGAGGCACATCCTGTCACAGGGGATGTTTGTCGGTGGTTTCAACCGTTGAACCACCTATCCCAACAACATACCCTCGGGTAATCAAACGTGGCTGGCTGGAAAATCCTCTATAAATGGAGGTTGATAGCTGGAAAAATCCTCGAAGTAACTATAATGGTGGAATTCCAATTGATATGTTTGATTAACGGAGGGTATGTCAATGGGACCATCATAGGATTGAACAAGAATACATATAGTTAAACAGACTAGCACAACTCGCCATCTCTTTTTGGTTTGGGAACGTTGGGGTAGATATATAGACTCACCGATGGCCAGGTGAGAAAATCATGTTCCAAACCCCACATCTTGTTGCAGCAAAACCCCATCTCTTATTTGGAAGTTTGGGATAGTCAGCCATATGGCTGACAGTCCAAAACTATGAAAAAATAGCCTATATGTTAGTAATATATTACATATATATATACATATACATATATATTATACATATACCATCGTGTTGTGCCATTTCAATCCGGAAAAATTGATGATCAACCACCAACAATTGGGGGTTCTTCAAAGGTGTCGGGCTGGTAGAAAACCGCAATACACAATGCACTCACACAAGAACTTCTTTTTACGCTAGAGACATCTTCTCTTGCACATACACACATACTTCATGCTACGCTACAGATGCTATTTGTTTCACATACTCACATACTTCCTGCGTCGCTACATACATCTTTTCTTGCACTTACCCACATACTTGATGCTACGCTAGAGACATCTTTTCTTGCACGTACATACATGTTTCATGCTACGCTACAAAGGTTTTTTGTTGCACATACACACATACTTCCTGCTACGCTAGGGACATCTTTGCTTGCACATACACAAGGAGGAAAACATGTCGTGCTTTGAAGAAGCTTTGCCCTGTAAAACCCAATGGAATGTTACAATGGGTCTTCAAAATTCAAGGTGCAATTCTAACATGAAATGATTACGGCGCTGTGGCGCCAAGCAAATTTGATTCCAAAACATGGACAACTGCTGCTAGCGCGAACTTTTACCAGCCCGACGCGTCTGGCAAAATGGGGGGATCAGTTAAAAACCATGAAAAACCATAGGTTTCAATACAAAAATCATGGGTTTCATTACAAAAACCATGGGTTTCATTAAAAAAACCATGGGTTTCAATACAAAAACCATGGGTTTCATTAAAAATGGTCGAAGTTTGGATGATTTGGAGGTCCCATCCATGACTTAACGGTGATTAATCAGAGCGCCTCCGCCATGCCTTGATCCACCAAGAAAGCGGTGAACTCCTGGCAGATGGGATAGCAATTTAAGAAACATCGCCATTTATAGGGGAAATATGGGAAACATATGGGAATTTATGGCAATTTATGGCAATTTATGGCAATTCATGGCAATTTATGGCAATTTCCCATATAGTTATGGCAATTTATAGGGAAACATATGGGAAACACATGGGAAACATATGGGAAAATGGTGATTTTTTCGAAAGGTTTTTTTTTTTAGAGGTACCCCATTTTCAGACACAGAACTCAAATGTGCCGCGGTTGATGGGATGAGATGGCTCAAACCATGGGATGGAATGATGGGGGCCCCTGCCAGCTTTTTGACTCATTAATAGCTATGGCTATGGCTCAAAACCATAGATAACATAGGGTACTACAATAGACTCGGCTAGATTTTGCCATGTCTTTCCAGTATGAACAACTTTATACATGACCAAACATGACTAAACCATCTTCATATATGATGATAAACTCATATTAAACATACCCTCTGGTAATTTAACATAACTATGGAGAATCACCATTTTTAATGGGAAAATCCACTATAAATGGTCATTTTCAATAGCTACGTTAAATTACCAGAGGGTATTTTTTCATATGATACAAAACCATCTTTTTCACGTTCGGGATCTGGCGGTCAACAGATGGCTCAACCCTGGCTCCACCAGGTCGCCTCCCAAGTCATGCTACCATTACAATCCACGTCGATGGCGTCCTCATGGAGACGGGAAGACCGTTATGGACCCATGGTGGATGCAGAAAAAAGAACTAACATAGCTATGGAAAATGGACCATTTATAGATGCTTTACCTATTGACCTATTAGTTTTTAAAATCACAACCATCTGGTTATTTAACATAGCCACATAGCTATGGAAAATGGACCATTTATAGATGGTCTACCTATTAGTTTTTAAAGGCACATCTACCATCTGGTTATTTAACATAGCCACATAGCCATGGAAAATCACCATTTATAGATGGTTTACCTATTAGTTTTTAAAATCACAACCATCTGGTTATTTAACCTAGCTACATAGCCATGGAAAATCACCATTTATAGATGGTTTACCTATTAGTTTTTAAAATCACATCTACTGTACCATCTGGTTATTTAACATAGCCACATAGCCATGGAAAATCACCATTTATAGATGGTTTACCTATTAGTTTTTAAAATCACATCTATCATCTGGTTATTTAACATAGCCACATAGCCATGGAAAATCCCCATTTATAGATGGTTTACCTATTAGTTTTTAAAATCACATCTACCATCTGGTTATTTAACATAGCCACATAGCCATGGAAAATCACCATTTATAGATGGTTTACCTATTAGAAATGGTGATATTCCATGGCTATGTTAAATAACCAGAGGGTAAGTGAATCTAACTAAATCACAAAGCCAACAGAACTCAATCACAATGTACATACTATATCCAAATTATTCCTTATCCTCTAGTAAACTAAGATAAATCAACACAGACATGAGAAATGATCTAGAATTGGTGGTTTTGCCATATCTTTGGCACTGGAGGATATCCAAATATAATCCCCCGACATTCCCCATCATAGGAGCAACCAGGAAACACTAGTGACCCGCCAAAAACAGGGTCATGTGGATTGTGAGTAGCCTACCTATAGGATCAATTGTTGAGTGATTACTCCAACAACCATGGTTGGATCGTGTTAGAACTCAGGTACTTTAGCGAATAGGGGACACCATCGCCCATGACTATCCCTTCAGCCATCGCCAAGACTCGAAAAGATTGATCAGCTGCGAGATGATCTTCCGTTCCTGCGCAAAAAAAATCACAGTTGGGTGCTCCGAAAACAATTTCTCCGAGAATTGCTGTGAAGAAGAATTGTATTTCAGCAAAACTAACCCATTGATCTGTTGTGACTTCTGGATTGTTGTGACAAAATAACGGTATATGTTCAAAAAATGTTATGTTGTGACTTCTGGATTCATTTTTTTTCAGCAAAACTAATCCATTGGTCTCAGATTGTATCCCATTTGCAAAATATCCGCCAGGCTCGTCGGTTTAATCAACCACACTTTTATATAGGTAAATCATGGAAGTAAACGGACCAGTTTCCATAGTTGTGTTAGGTTACCCAAAGGGTAAACACATGCCCCCCTTATTGATTATGTGCGTTATATAAAATAACGTCCATTTAAACATATGTATATTTATAACGTATACATACATATAATTATATATACACAATATACATACATACATCTACATATACATATACATATACATATATACATATACACATACACATACACATACACATACACATACACATACATATACATATACATATACATATATATAAATCTATACGTATATATATATATACATATATATATACGTATGTATATGATTTGCTTATAATGATCCCATGTCTCGTGTTCAGTCTGCCCTCCTCTTCGTAGAGTTCAAAGAGAGCGATGAGCTCAAAGACCTGGCGTCGACCATTTTGTTTGGGGCTAAAATGATGTCTGAAAGTGCTATAACTATCTATAACTGGTAATGTGGGTAATACAATGCCATAAACCACCCATGACTGGGAATGGTTTGCATACCACCTATGATTTATGGTGATGACTTGGGGATGGTTTATGGCATTGTTTTACCCAAATCAGACTTGTAATGGTAAAATGGGTGTGATTTTTTGGTCAACTTGTTTGGAAGTTTCAGATTTCAGACTAGTTTCTCGTACCGAATATGCCAATGGCTGGCAAGCAAGAACAAATTTCTAGGCTAAGAATGTTCGTCCTATGCCTTGATGTGCAAATGTGGACATGATGGGATACAACTGAGACGCAACGGAAATAATGATGAGTGCCTTCGTCGCTATCAACACATCGGATCCATCTGTTGGATCAGGCGCTGATCGCTGGCTCCATGGCGCCTGTTGGAACTGGCCCTTCATGATGACCACAAAGCTCTCCAAGTCGACATTGCCCTGATCCAGTTGCAGTGGATTCTCCCAAATACAGCCATGAAATAGCCATTTCAACAAGCGAATGGGGTATATGAGCTACAAAAACGGGGGTCTCTTTTAGCGCATTATTCTCTTTTTGAAACTTTCAAACTTCTTGAAGCCAGTTAAAGTCTTGCAGAGTCTACGGGAAAAACTGAACTACAGAGACTATAACTCCTCAGAGCACCCCTGAATTGTTCGACGTTGCCTTCTTCTCGAAGATCGCTTGCAAGGGCGTGATCTTTTCCAAGTCTATCACACTCAGAACCTGCGCTCCGCGGGAGCAGCACCGAAAATCTCAAGTGCTTAAAGCAAAGGTGGTACCTCAATAGGGTAAAGGGAAACACGTGGAAACACACTAGAATAGTGCTTGATCAAAAACCATTTATACATTATATTTGTACATGTGTATCTCTCTATAATTCTCTATATATATACATATATATATATGGAATGAAATACTGTACACATATGATATGATGCATAAATATAGGCTCCTGATGACCATCTGATTCTATCTGATTGATTGCCTACCTTCGAATCACAGTGATGATTTCCTGTCGTAGGTCTAGGATGTGTCTGCATCATGCATTCCACCAGCTATTGAATGTCATGGGGCCGTGTTTTAGTTGCCTATATTTCTACACTGACCTCGTGATGTTGTAGGGAGATGTGGGGAGGTAAGGCCGAAAGCTCAAAATGATATGCCAACCAACTCAATTCACACCTCAGTGGAGAGTGCACGTAATGTGTTTCAAGCAGTTTCACAAAATGTGCTACCAAAAAAAACAAAACGCAAATCATCGAAATCATCCGGAATCTATCCCTTCACCATTGATTCGCCATCATTTTTTGGCGTTTGAGTTGGGAAATTTTCAGGGTTTGGCGTGTCTGAAGCTGAAATTTGTCCAACCCGCCGGAAGGATCGGAGTCGGACCTGTGTCAGATTAAAGCCCGCGACCACCTTGCAGCACCGGCGACCATCGGTGGTGAAAGATGTTTCAGTTGGGATGATTTGCCTTAGCAGGAAAAGCAAGTTAAGTTTTCACATCACCTAATAGATCCTAATAAATCCATAATTATATCCTGATAGATCTACTCACGGATTACTGGAGTGATGCGACTCATTGGAAGCTGACTCATCGGCGCCAAGTGGTCACCATCAGAGTATCTGTGGCCATCCCCTGAGTATCTTTTTGCTGAGCATAGCACGTTGGCCACCACGCCCTCTTGCAACAAGAGCTTGGCAAAGACTTCCCAGGACAACAACTGAGGGCCCACGAGGCTTGCGACTAAGCCACCAATCCCCAAGGGCCATCGAGATTCGAAAGCAGGTAAGAAACATATCGAAACACGCATTCATCATCAAAATATATCAAAATATTTTTATTAATATCTCTTATGACCCACTGACCCAGAAATATTGGCAGCCATTTTGAGCACTGCCCTGGGGCACCTTTTGTGTTTCCTCCTCCACCTGGGCTTCCGTCATGAAAGCGGGGTTCATGAGGTCATCCTCCTGCGCCAGTTTTCCAAGGCCGGGCTGAAATAGACCATCGAGTGATAGACCATGGTTGGGAATTTCTATGAATTTCTACAATATCCTCACAATTTCGGACAAGTACAGGTGCTTGGGGCCCAACCTTCACTTCTGCTACCAAGCGCGAGGATGAACTTTGGAGCGACAGGAGCCAGACTCTCAATGGATTTCAAGCTTCAAATTACCCTTGCTGGCTCTCCAAATCATTAAAATAGTTGGTTGACATGTTTGATATACCAAAAGAAAAAGTGATTCATCAGAAGGACTTAGTGCAACCCAGACATTTTGAGTGGACCCCAAAAAGTGAACCCTGGAACTTGGAACATTATTTTTCCACTGGACATGGAAATCTGGTTGATTGTTCCACACCCTTCCAAACCCTTAGTCAGTCAAGCTGGCACCATCATCCCTGTTTGGATCGCAGAAAAAATAGAAGAAGAATTCGGAGATCAGAGAATATCAAGCAGCAAATGTTGAAAACATTGATTGAACATTTCACATAAGTAAACTAATCGCCCCCTAATCAGCAGGTTCCAAAAATGGTGGATTTAAAATATCATTGAGTATATCATTTAGTACGATTTAGGGCATTAAGAAATATGTCTTTAAAAAATCATTAAATCCCATTAAATCCCATTAAATCGCATTAAATCCCATTAAATATCAATATGGGTACATGGAATTAGAATATTCCAATCAATCCCATTAAATCCAATCCCATTAAATCAATAAATCCCAGGGATCCTCTTCGACCTCTTTGACTTCCTTCTCCTCTTCGCCTTTCACACCTGGCCATGACACGACAGTGCTTGGGACATCTTGGGGGCCACCTGGTGGCTTAAAACTTGGGACATCTTTGGATTTTGGGTGAAATCGATAATGAAATCTGCATCATTCTGAATAATTCTGAATATCTCTGGTGAAATATGATGAATTATGGTGAATTATTAATTATTCCCATATGGTGAATTATGGTCCCGATCTGAATTATGGGGAATGGTGAATTATGGTGAAGCACCGGGCTAGCGACTTCCCATTCCCACCTTGTCCGATGGTTTCGTGCACCAGCTGCAAGGCCGCCTCGGTCGGTTCAACATGGTTCAACCGCTCCGTCGCTGGGGATTCTGCCCTGGAAACTCGTGGGGTTCGCATCAGATGTCCACCATATCAGTGACAACATGTGACAACCACATCAGTTCAAACCAACATCATCCAATATCCAGAATTATGCAGGCAAAAGGAAAAAACACATTAATATACTCTCCCATGACAGACAAGTTACATCCCTATCTCACAAACCATCCATTCTGTTTCATCCAGGCGAGTTATATCTGATGATCTATGGGGTCAACGATCCTGGGGTGCCCGGCGACCACCTGTTCCTCCCCGCCCTCCATGCTTCTCACAGTGGGCAGTAACAAATCAACGAAGTCCTCCAGTGGCTGCATACGAGTACCCTGCCAAAGATGGTTGATTAACCAGCAAAACAAATGGGGATAAGATCATCTTAATCTTAAGTTTTGGTTGGTTAGAATATCTCTATCTTATGACAAGAGTGTAAAAAGACTACTGACGCTACTCAACTAAGCTTTGTCCAGAATTGAGGGGGGAAACTTTGCAGGGGGGTACCCGGCCTATGAAGCAGTCAGGGTTTATTGATCTAGGGTCGACCTTATGGATCAAATCCAAAGCCTTGCGAGCCTGGTAATTTCACCAAGCCATGGAAAATCATCCCGTTCAAAGGTATGACATGGTACACCATCTATAAATGGGCCATGACTTCCAGTTCGCAAACTGCTAGTTATTACCAGAGGATATATTAACTGAGAGTTGGATCATGGTTCCCTGGTTCCCGCCTTGCTGGTAAGGGCATTCTCCTTTTCCATAAAGACTTCTTTCACGTGTGTTAGCTTCTCCTGGTCAGCTGACAATTCCCCAACCTCCACCAGCAACAATGCGAAAGCGAGGAGGTGATCGGATGATCTGTAAACATTCTTAAAAACATCTGACTGGTTACCCTCTGGTAATTTAACATAGCTATTGAAAATCACCATTTTTAATGGGAAAACTCACTATAAATGCCCATTTTCAATAGCTATGTTAGTCATTACCAGAGGGTATGACTTGTTGATACGTCTTGATGGCCAGTCAGCCTGGGGGATCTCAATTGGCATTCAAATGATCAACTCAGGCTCGGGATGAACCACATCACTGTACTCATCCCCATCATTGCTGGTATGGTTGTAGGTGAACCACCCTGGTGTTCGCACCGAGGGATCCTAGGGAGAAGACCAGAATGTATGCGAGTAGCTGGATATTAATACACCCATTCCCATATACATAATTACGCATAATGTGTATGTGTAAAGATATGTATGTATGTACGTATGTATGTATGTATGTATGGATGGATGGATGGATGGATGGATGTATGGATGGATGGATGGATGGATGTATGTATGGTATGTATGGTATGTATGGTATGTATGGTATGTATGGTTTGTATGGTTTGTATGGTATGTATGGTATGTATGGTATGTATGGTATGTATGGTATGTA
Organism: Cladocopium goreaui; assembly: GCA_947184155.2. NCBI lineage: Eukaryota > Dinophyceae > Suessiales > Symbiodiniaceae > Cladocopium > Cladocopium goreaui. The sequence continues at coordinate 347,813 of CAMXCT020002236.1, read as the reverse complement.
CGGTATGTATGGTATGTATGGTATGTATGTTATGTATGTTATGTATGTTATGTATGTTATGTATGTTATGTATGTTATGTATGTTATGTATGTTGTGTATGTTCTGTATGTTCTGTATGTTCTGTATGTTCTGTATGTTCTGTATGTTCTGTATGTTCTGTATGTTCTGTATGTTCTGTATGTTATGTATGTTATGTAAGTTATGTATGTTATGTGTGTTATGTATGTTATGTATGTTATGTATGTTATGTATGTTATGTATGTTATGTATGTTATGTATGTTATGTATGTTATGTTTGTAATGTATGTAATGTATGTAATGTATGTAATGTATGTTATGTATGTTATGTTTGTAATGTATGTATGTATGTATGTAATGTATGTATGTAATGTATGTATGTATGTATGTAATGTATGTATGTAATGTATGTAATGTATGTAATGTATGTAATGTATGTAATGTAATGTAATGTAATGTAATGTAATGTAATGTAATGTATGTATGTTAGTTATGTATGTATGTTAGTTATGTATGTATGTTAGTTATGTATGTATGTTAGTTATGTATGTATTTTAGTTATGTATGTATGTTAGTTATGTATGTATGTTAGTTGTGTATGTATGTTAGTTATGTATGTATGTATGTTAGTTAGATTAGTTATGTATGTATGTACGTACGTACGTACGTACGTACGTATGTATGTATGTATATATTGCATTATGCATATATGCAAATATCATACATAACATCCACGAAGAACCAGTCAGAATCGAAACTGATTCTGGGTCAAGAACCTATCCTTTATCCCAATTGATTGGTCAATATTCCCGCGTTAGTCATACAGTCATACAAATCTATTGAGCACACCAACAAATACGTATGATGTCCATTGTTTCATCATAATAGGGATTTATCATGTTTTATCATCCCCATTACATTTATGTTTGATTAATTGATTATCTAATTATCTATGAAATTATATCAGTATGTCCATAATTAATGTGGAAAATTATAGGAATAAGCGTAATAGATTAAAATTACCCATTCAATGATGGGATATAAAGCATAATAGTCCGCTTATTAATTAATCATCTGGACGTATGTGGATTTATCATCCCCATTATATCTATCTTTGATGATTGTTAAACATCTATCAAACAAATGGATGTATCATTCCCCACATCATATCTATGTTTGAGTTTATCTATACATAATCCATATAAATCCCATCATCATTCCCAAGCTCTATAGATCATATTCTCATCATTATTCCCATCATTATCTATAGATATATCTACATAGGGATGGGTCAAAATCTATGATTACCATATCTAGGGGTAGATTCACATCCAGCTGTACCAGCTATGACTTGGGGTACCGAAAAAAAAGGGTACCAGGGTTTTTGACTCATACAGTAGCCATACCCTCTGGTAATGACTAACATAGCTATTGAAAATGGCCATTTATAGTGAGTTTTCCCATGAAAAATGGTGATTTTCCATAGTTATGTTAGTTTACCAGAGGGTAATAGATTCCCACAGTTGGTCCTATCCCCACCAAGGCCCTCAGACCCCGGAAATCCCACCGTGTCGATCTTATGCAGCACGCGGGAGATGAGGATCTGCTCCCTCGAACCTGGGCCAAAAAATGGGATGAAACGGGTCCATTCTTGGAAGGTAACAAAAACTTATTATTATGTAGGATTATGTATTAAGATTTATTAAGATTTATGATGTAGGCTCTTTCCCAAATCTATCCATGTTTGGGAAAAGGTTTGAGAAATCCTGAAAAAATCCATATCCTCCGACATCCGGAAGCTTGGCCCAGGTCATGTCCGGAGATCTGAAACTCTGAGGAGTGGGCTTGCAGCCATTGACTCTTTGGCCAAGACCAACCTTGAGATCCAGATTTGCGATAGGCTGCGAACCACAATTATATATATATATATGTATGTATATGTATATGTATATGTATGTGTATGTGTATATTATATATATATGTATATATATACACACCTGGCAATCATCACTGATTCTGGATTTGAAAATCACTTGGCATCGCTTGGGGTCAGCCCATTTGCAGGTACCAAGCCGTACCAAACTTGGACCAAACCCATGTGTCAGGCTGGAACTGCACAACCTCTGACTGAGGGGGCTGCTCTGCACCGCCTGAGCCCCAAGAGCTCACCCGGGCCAGGAAGTGGTATCGTCGCTGTCATGTGGGACACCCAAAAATAAATCATCCCCAATCTCACTATAAAATATAGGTGATAACATGTCATAACTGCAGTATCATCCCCAAGTGGCAGGTATATTATTGGGTTTACCACATTAGTGTCAAATGAATGGCAATCTTCATGAATTTGAAGACATGGCAACCACAGAAACAAGCACGAGCAACCCACCCAAAGGGTATCTTCAGGCATCCATCATGATTGCAAATAATTTGGCACCGATACTAGTTTGCATTTTAAACATATTCCATCTAACGAGTATGTCAATTCTTCTGCCTTACACGTACAGGAGGACTCGCCCAGCAACTTACATCAACTTAGAGAGCCCACCGTAAGTAAGACTTACACTTGGGCTCTAGATGTCTAGAGTATAATTCTCCCCATACTTTTGTTGGGTTAATTACATGTTAGATCATGTTCAATCATGTTTAATCCCCAAAAATGCGACAGAATCACAACCATTTCAATTTCGCTGTCCATGGTTAAATCCCTACAACCAGGGGTCCGGTTGGCACCTGCATGTCCATGTCGCTGTTCAGCTCGCCGTGACTGGGATGGGACAGCTGGACTGTCTGGAAATCTTCCTATAGTGAAAAATGGGTTGGGAGGCAAAGAAAAAACATCTTTACACATCATATGTGTTTTGAAAAAATCCTTAGTCTTATTTCAACAGATGCATTGACGAGGTACTCAGTCGTGTTGATACAACTGATATGATATATATATATTATATATATATAATATGTATATGTATGTATGATTATGTATGTATATGCAAATCAAAGGAAGGGTGGCTGTCATGAGGAGGCAGCAAAAAATCGAAAGTCAACGAACCTCCACGGTACTGGGCGACTGACGCGGCTCTGCGGGAAAAGTGGATGTTCCCCATCCTCATCACGCTCTGTGAGCGTGTGACCTGCAATGGCGGTTCAGCCAGGACCAAAACACAACATAGCAACTGTTTTCAAGTCGTGTGAAACGAATGTCTCACAGAATTGCTAGCAACCATTTTCAAGTGTAGTCCTTTTCAAGTTTTGTGCAAAACCACGTCATAGGCAGTCATAGACTGTTTCCATCAGGTGGGAAAATGATGGACAAAAATGGTTGGGTGTGTCTGAAAATAGTGTACCCCTAAACCCAATGGTTAATGATCATTATCCCTATTAAATGGCTATAATTGGGAATATACCCTATTTTCAGACAAACCCGGTTGTCTCTCTTGGATGTCGTGGCTGACACACCAATGGTATCGTCATCTCAGTGCGCGGCTTTGGGTATACCGCTCCAGCAATGCCTCAGCAGTCGTTGGACGTAACAACTGAAGCAGATCGAAGCATCTTGAAGCAGAATCAACTCTTTGAATTACAATGTAGATGTATACATATGTATATTATAATATATATAGAGTATGCAAACATAACATAACATAAATATACATAAATAATATATTAATTACACACACACATAAGATTCAGCCTGTTGAGCCTGTTGACCGCAACATCGCATCGCTCAGGTGCTTCTGAAGCAGCTATTTTCCCCAAGAAAGCAGCCATGCACCAAGTGGCTGCGCCCCTTCTTAGCCAAGGATGACTTCTTCTATGTCGAGGAAACATGGAGAACCAATTCTGGGTAGACAGCTGCAGGGTCATAGACAATGTATTCATCATGAAGCTGAACTTCTCCTGGAGACTTCTCAGTGTAGCCTTTTTTGGCATGGGTAGAATCAAAGCCGTGGCTTGGGCTAAACCGTCTCTCACAATCACGTTCAAGTACTTCAATCTCGCCCAAGACGACACGGCAAAGAATGATGCATCCGTACGGCTCAGCATACTGAAAAGCCTTGCAACTTGATGTGGTGAAGTACAAGCCTTTTCCATATCTACCATTACTCTCCAGAGAAAATCGTGTCTGCAAGCCATCTCGACGAATGCTGTCAAGGTTGTCCACATCAGTGCCATGGAGTAGATACACTGTGTTGGCTACCTTGGACAAGTCATTCTTTTCAGCCAAACGATCAAGCCATTCATGAATTAAGGGCTGTCCCCCACTCGGGCCGTGGGGGTGGTACTGGTCTGCAATGAAGGTCTCATATGCCTTGAAACGCCTAAAGATCTCTTTGTTTTCAATGCGCTGCATCTGGTGCACAACAAAGCGAGCATCCTTGTCCAGCCTACAATCGCAAGGGAGATCCTCAAGTTCATTCCAGCCTCGAGACTCAGCAAGCATGGTATCTGCCTTTCCGTGATTGTACCCACCCTGGCGATAGGCATTTACAAGCATTGGCAAATCTGTCGATGGTGAAGAAAAGTAGGATGGAATGTCAACAACCACCAGAGGTCCTTGTTCATCACCAACAGAAATCAAGTAGTCTCTTTCTGACATAAGACCGCATCTGCGCATGTGTTTTGCTAGGTTCTCCCTTGCCTGCGGCTTGACGTAGCCGCAAGCAGCAATTGACTGCAACGAGGCAGTCACACCTCCATCATTCAAGCCATAGATCTCTCCGCCACAGGCACGTGCTTCGATGCTCATGCCACGGGCAGCATAAGATCCCCTCTGAATGCCTCCAGCCGAGTAGCCGAAATGATCAGCAAGCTCAACTCCCCGGTGGATCAGTTGACTGCTTGAAATTCTGTTCAAGCTCAAGCCTTTAGCATGGAGTACAAGCACTCCATCCATGACTGGAAGAAAGAAGTCGTATCGTCACCTTGAGCCCTTTTGAAACTGCGGTTGCAGTGTCTGAAGGAAAGGATGCTTTCGCTGCTGTCAAATGATATCAGCATGTGTTTTCAGGGCCTACTATATAACAAAAAGGTAAAATCACTAGGACATCCAGAAAAAAAAAGGCCTGCAGCACCAAAATAACGCGTCTTTTGTTCCAAAAATTGGCAACCGGTAGTCTTTGTGCTGCTCCCCAGTGCCCCGCCTTGCCCTCAGTTTCGGACCCGCATGGTTGGGTTGTGCGGCGCTGGGGCCGAAGTGCCACTGGCCTCAGTTACATGGCTGTGGGACGAGGATATCTCACCGGCTTGACTTAACTATAATATCATAATATCATTTATCATTATATAATCTGGTTCATGGGTCATTAAATGTCACCACTGAACATCACCCAACCATGAGCTATCTCATCTATAATTGCCATTCAAAGGTGATGTCCAATAGCCCCAAAATGGGACATTTACCAATCCCTGTGGTTGGTGGTTTCAACTCCTCTGAAAAATATGAAAGTCAATGGGAAGGATTATCCCATATATTATGGAAAATGAAAACATGTTCCAGTTCCAAACCACCAACCAGAGAATGATTTGTGAAAATCAAGCCGCTTGTACCGTATATAGATGATTTGTGGAAACCATACATTTAACATGATTTAAGCATCATGGTCCATGGCTCATGATTTGCAATGATTTTTAGCGGCTACAGTAATTTATGATGGTTGATGAAGATAAACGTGCGGGGAAACATGGATTTAACCATCCAATACAGGGGCGTCCTTCAAGTTTGCAGTTTGAACCGAGTCTTTGAGACTTTTGGATCCTTTTATAACGTGCTATCCATCAACCATCAACTGGTGGTTTGGGCAACAGGGGCTTCCCATTTCATAATATTTATCCATATCTCCTTTCACGATGTAAAATTGGTTTCCAGTTTCCTGCTATTCCAAACTACCACCATCGGCTGAAATCAAGTTGTTGGTCGTTGATGGAAATGTTTCTCAAAAAGCCTCGGTATTATTAATCAAACTCAGATCATGGCAGGTCATAACCACATAGTCTATTGCTCATGTCTGAGGCTACGCTGGACTGCGGCTCACCCCACAATGCTAGCGGCCCAGCCATGTTTTCCCGGCGCTGGGAGAAAACTTCTCCGCTTGGGTGAAACATCGACAGCTGCCACATCCACAGCAACCACTGCAAAGGGCTCTGCCACCAACCATCCATGTCCAGTGATTGCAACAATTCTCTGTAATTTCCCAGCTTCTGTTGCACTTTTCTTTCCAACTGTACCAAAAATCCATATGTAACCAAAAATGTCTCAACGAAAGCCGAATTCCAAGGAGAAAAATACCACCAGAGTTCAGGTTCAGATTGGCAGAAGCTGCCCTAGGCCTCTAGCGATTGGAGCTCTAATAGGCCAACCTTCAGGCCAGTCCGAGCACCCACTGTGGCGCCAGAGAGGATATCGGCCACGTCCTTGCAAGCGGTGCCGTTGGGAGATGGACGTAGATAGGGTCGGTATATTCTATATAAGAGATTTCAACCATACATCTGGAGCATGGCCTGCAGCCTTTCATGAGCCCCCTTCAAGTGGAAGCGGGCACGCAACATGAAATGTATAATATACATATATATATATATACACCAATACTGAGGGAGCATCCATATCAAATTCCTGTTCTCAATTTTATATGCGATGAGTTTCTCAAACACAGGATTGTCAAATTATACATTTACGACTTGAGCATGGGTGTGAGTACGTGCGCACCAATCTACCATCACAACAGGTCCCAAATCTAGATGTTACATGGGGGCGCAGCTGGGGTTATCTATGGCCATAACTATGCTAAAAACCTCCATAAGTATCCATCAGTTGGGATATGGGGCGCCTACAACAGTCCTGGAGAAATCTGACCCACAAAAATTCTCGTGGAACTGCAGCCATCAGTCCATCAGTCCCCCAGGAACTGTGTTCCAGTCCTGCAACTGCAAGATCTGTTTCCGTCGCTCTTTGGCCACCTTTTCATAGTCTGTCATCAGCTTGGTGCAATCTTTGCCTCGCAGCCACTGGGATCCCTTCATGTCTCTTCCGTGCGTAGCCCCGAGTTGGATGGGTTGAAACTTAAAACATGGGGACCTGAATACTTGACCCACAACAACTTGACAAATCTCATGGAAAAAGTGTGGTTCAAACAAAAATTCTTCCCCACGTGTTCTATTAAAACTATTGGTGGTGACATGATTCCCATGGTTGCGGATGATATCGCCACTGTTTCCTATCCAATCGTAGTCAGTTGGGATCATCATAGCTAGGAAAACAACACATGATTGAAACCACAAACCAGGGACTAACCGGTGTCCAAGTTCATCCAGTTTTCTGGGTAAAAACACCTACCCTCTGGTTATTTAACATAGCCATGGAAAATGGCCCATTTATAGATGGTTTACCTATTAAAAATGGTGATTTTCCATGGCTATGTTAAATAACCAGATGATATATAATCCTATGTACAGCATTTGTATTCACAGCTCAAGCCCCACTTGTCCAACATGTTTCCTCCACAACCTCCATTCTTTAGACCCAGCAAAATCTCATTTTTTGTTCCCAGAAAAAACAAAAACTTCCACATGTTCCAGCAAAACCCTCCATGGTTCCCATTTCTCCTAGGAAAAACATCTCTAACCCATCCACCTTTCACTACTTCCCCTGGCGGCCCAGTCACCCAGTTTCACCAGAGCATCTTCGGTGGCCGTCAATGAGGTGGTTTTCAGCTCGGCATCGGCCTGGTGAATTCCCAGTCACCGGGTTCAACACTCAAATAAGTTTCCATGGATGATTTGGGGTACCCGGTACACCCACTTTAGGAAACCTCCATATCTGCGTATTCCTGATTTCACCTATAAAAAGACGGTTGATTCCTGGTACATCAAGATGATTCTTGATTTTGAATGCGTTTTTTTTCTTACCTAGGGGTGGAAACTGTTGCGAAAGGCTTCAATTTCAACGGTGGTGAAGTTCAATGACTTCAACCATTAACTCAAGTTTAGTGTTGATTGGTATTGTTTGGTTGTGTATTTCGGCCAAAATTTGATGGGTATTTAACAATCAAGAATGGAGACATTATATATTGATTATTGATATGCTGGCTGTTGATTTTGGCCACCAAGAAAAGCTAGTGGATTTAGGGGGTTCGGTTTCACCCATGAGTGTGTTGGGCGTTTTTCACCGGAGAACATATGGGAATTGACCAACTAATTGGGATATGATGAGCCAGACTGCAGATACCCTCTGGTAATTTAACATAGCTATTGAAAATGGCTATTTATAGTGGATTTTCCCATTAATAATGGTGATTTTCCATAGTTATGTTAGTTTACCAGAGGGTATAAGATTACTTGGGGATGAGTTAACACCACACTTGGAGTGAAATCCGATTCTTCAAGTTATTTTGATATATTTTTACATACAAAGGATGGTACCAGCCTTGGACCCAGAACGTATTAGCCATGGGAACGATATCCACTATGATCATGTCCTGATTGGGCATTCGGCATCCACAGCATTCCAAACCGGTTGGTGATCAAGGCATAAAAAACACGTGTTCGCCTTGACTTGTGTCAGCTCTTCTGCATCTCTGGCTTTCTCCTGCACAGCAATTTATCATCTGAGACGCCTTGATTTCTATTGTGTAACCAGATGTAATCAGATTGGGGATCTGCTTCGACACGGATCAGGAAATCCCAGGATTTGAGGAACCATGAGGAACCACCAAGCCAGCTGCTGACATGTCCTGCAGAAGTTTGGAGACATGCTCCAACTTCTTGTCGAAAAGGGATTTGGTCTCGCTTCGAACCTGAGTGAAGTGAGGTGTTTTTGTCGAAACGACCCCGCACTCTGCACTCCTCACTGGTAGACACAGAAAGGTTGGTCAGTTTACTATATCCATCACCAAGTATCGATTTATGAATCATCCCATTTTGGTGCAAAGCTGTGTGTAGTCAACTTTATCATGGGTTTTGCCAGATCCCAAATGAGCTTCAGCACAGCCAACAGGTCTGCATCGGCCCAAAAAAAAGATGCCGCTGCTGTTGCTCTTTTTGACCCAGTTTGTCGATTTCATTCATCATCTGACAAAAAAAAATGGGCTATCTTTTTCCAAGTTGTTCCATGTGTTTCCCACCACTTCCGAAAGGGTCTTCGTTGGAGTCATCATACCTTTTTGGCCACACATCAAGCGCCACAGCTCAGGCACGCACCTTGGCCAGTTCCTCCTCTGCCTTCTCCTCCGCTGCGTCCGCATCCTTCTGCTCCTTCTGGAAATCCTCCACGATCGTGTCCAACATGGCGATGACACTGGAGCCCAGGTTGCCATTTCTGGAACTGCCCAACTTCCAAGTCACCTTGGGAGGACTCGCATCTTCCTGGCTGAAAGCTGTCAGATCCTTGGATTTGTAGAAGCCTTCCACAATGGACTTGGCTTTCTTCACCACTTTCAGGGTGAGGCCGCGGTCGCGACTGGAGGCCTTGTAGGAGTCTTGCTCTTTGGATCGAACCTGCAGAACTTCGCAAGGAAAGGAGGGAAGCGTAGGGCATGCTTGGCACTGATCCCCATAGCAATGATTTATCCAAACAGGAAATGGCTACAGCAGCTACCCCCAAGATCAACATCCTTAAGCCCCAATCCCATCTTTAATGAACGTTTGGACTGATTTCCAATATTTAATCACCACCCAAAAAATATAGACAAGTAAGATCCTACCAAAATGAGTGGCAAATTGAACCTTTGCTACATCATGGCTACATCCTTATCCTTTTGACATACTAATGGTCACCACTTTGACGCCCTCCAAAATCCCAAGTCCCAGCCCATCCCAAGTCATCCCTTGGCGCCTCCTCCAGTTGACTGAGGCGATCCGTGAACTTCGCCGCGTCCTTCTTCAGTCCGTCCACCTCCGAGGTCAGACTCGTCACCTCCGAGCTCAGGTACGCCTGTCGCGCCTGGCATGGGGAAGCTATGAGGAAGTTGGGCATACCATTGCCCTGCCCAAAATCCAAGGTTTTATGGCAAAAGTCTTATTCTGCAGTTCATCAACGGTAGTTTGGTTCGTGTTGGTACTCCTCATGATTGCTGCACTATATATATATATATTATATTATATATTCTTAATATATCCTCTAATTTGAACAGATTGTATTTGCACAAACCCTGCTAAACTGCATAGATAGAAAAACCACTGCAAACAGAGTCTTGGCAGCTGCTTTGTGACCAAACTTGGATGTATGCAGGGTGATCTGCAGTTCAGGTATGTGTGAAGCTTCGCAAGACGGTTTCAGCAATCCATTGGGTTCACATCCAGCAGATCCGCCATTTTTGCCCTTCTGCCGGAGCATCAGTAGTTGCCAATGAGACGGAGGTTTCCCCCCAAATCCCAGATCAAACATCCTGGTAACAAGCCGCTGCAACAAGATTTGCAGGTGATTTTCAAGTGGTGTCTTTGCACCAATCGGTAGTGAGCCTCAAGATCTCTTAAATCTTCAATGTCCAGCTGATCAATCAGCTCATCATTCCTGCGGTACAAGGCCTGCATATCGCTGCCCCACAACTCTTCAGTGAGTTCCGGATCACCCTCTCGGCAGAGCCGATCGATGTCATAGGAATCAAACCTGGGCTGGTCAGGTCTGATGGGGTGGAAAAAGAAAGCTGGGGCGATGAATGGGAAAAAGTTGGGGAAAATGGATCCAAAATGATCCAAATGGATCCAAATCACAACCAGCCCGTTGCAGATTATCAATACCAGCCCAAGCTGCTGGGCTGGTGTCCTGATGTTCTATGGTGTTCTCCTTTCCCGAAGGTTCCAACTGAAGTGCTCTTCCAAAATTTAGATTCCCAACAAATCCAATGTCCATTCAGAAACTTATCGGCCACATTTTCTTGATTGGGAGGCGGTTCAACTACAAATTTGAAACCGGGGTACGCACACAAATCACCAACAACTATAAGGTACCAGAACAAAAAAGACGCTTATAGGAACCCCCGCACAAGTGTCCGGCACTCCAATGAAAACTGCTGACTAAGAACATGGCCGCCACTACAATAACATGTTTAAAACGTCTTAAAGGTGTCAAAACAGCTACTCCTGGATGTTCCACGAAATTGCGAATATGTTTACTATCTGTGTCTGCACATGTTAAAAAGCTGAAAACGTCTGGTCAAAACATCACCATCATTACATACAGTTATATATATACACACATTGTAATGATAATAATAATAATAAATAGCAATAAATAACAATATAATGATGCTATAATAAAATAATAATCATATTTATAGTAACAATAATAATATACAAATTACTCCATACATTCTTCAACCAAAAACCCAAAACCATCTAAAACACTCTCTGATATAACCACATACTTCTATATAACCTCACATCGCTAGACATCGACCATTTAAAAATTTTAAAAAAAGACTCGAAATCTGAAAAATCACCCAGCAACTGTCGCACCTTTTGCTTCAATTCCTGGCGAATTCGCTTCCCCTCGTCCCGCACCGCTGTGAGCTCCAGCTGCCCCACACCGGCGCCGGAGCGGGCGTCGAGGTCCGACAGCTGCTGCCGGTCGTCCACTTCGCGGTCGCCGCAGATTAACGACATCTCCTGGGGTGAACGACTATATGGTTGTAACATGTTATAATACAGAAAATGGTGATATAACTTATCATTGCTTATCATATATAATATACATATAATTAATTATATATATACACATCTACAGTATTCTTAGGGGGTCAACTTGTTGGCTATAAACAATGCTCCTCCTTCCAACTAACATAGACCCTGCCAAATAGGATGCCTCTCTTCTTGGGATGAGTTGTTTTCAGAGTCTATGATAGTTCCATGTTAGGTGAGGGGATGCCAATTTCCCGCCTCATGAGCAGTGTTATTCCCCCCACATGAGCAGTGTTCGAAACCCTATGTTGTTCCACTGTATTGGCTGGTTATTAGAGATTCCCAGTTCATGGAATATGATAATCCCCGATATATTTGGATACTATTACCCCCTATAAGTACCAATCAGGGTTTTGGTCACTGCTCACCCCGTCTTCGCTTTCCAATCCCTCTCCCCTAACATTACTAAACTCTATTGGCTAGTGTTCGCAAAATCTCCCTCAGTCTTGATGGTGAAACGCCCATTTTGGGATGGGATTCAACTCATCATGCCCAATAAAAACCCACTAAAAACCCATGAAATCCCACCAAAACCTCCAAATTTCTAGGGGATTTCCCGTTTTCCAAGTGACGTGTTCGAAGTCCGGCGACGCCAAGGCCAGCTGCGCCCGCAGATCCGAGACCCGCATCGTTTCGGGCACCGCCACCGCCACGGTGCGCCCGGCCAGGCCCAGCTGCACCGTGACCTCCACGGTGGCGGAGTCGGCCCAACGGGGGCGCTTGGCCGCAGAGGTGGCGTCCATGGCTTTGTGTTCAGCAGATTTGTCAGATTTTTTTGGGGGGATAAACAAGCAATTTTGTTTTAAACAAATAGGGGATTTGTCTTAAAAAGTCGTGGAATCAAAGAATCCACTGTTGGGTGTTGGATTGCTTTTCAGCAGTTTTCGGTGGCAAAAAAAAGGCATCTCGCACTTAGGGTAGTATGAGATGGACCGCTGTTTGGGAGATTGGATGATAGGCGTTTGCACTTGGGATGCTGGGAGATGTGTGCCAAGTCTGTCTATATTATATAGTGAATTGAAAAACTTCTTGACTGATTGGCTGATAAAACTGTCCATGCAAGATCAAGCATGGTGTGTAGTAGGTGGCACTAGAACAATGGGATGGAAGGGGACGACGGGGACTACCTGGAAGTGGGTCAAAAAATTGGTCAAAGACTGTTATACTTTGCAATGCTTCCTTCTGTTGCGTCTTGATACATATTGTGGATGATATGGGTATTGAATCGCTTGAGCCGAGACACACCACAGCAGCGCATGTGCAAGATTCATGTACCGGGAAAGGACTCGGCTCAAGATAACTTTGTTGCAACTCGAGTGGAGCGTTGGATCATTAAACATGAAACATGTTAAACATGTTGCCAACATAATCCAAAATGTGTATTAGAAGTGGTAAGAACAAAATATATAGGCAGGTGAAGAAACAACCTTGGTACAACAGCCATTTGTATGCAATGTGGTTTTCAAATATGTGTGTGTGCCTCGCCACATATCGCTGGTGGGACCACAAAATTCTTGGCCCAGCAAGATGACCCCATTTCAACCCAGGGTTTAAGGCGTGACTCCACATGGCCATGAATTGCGGGTCAATCCACCATTCTTAGGGCGCCCCCGGCCTTCAACCGGGCCACTTCGCCTTGCAACTTGGCTTTGGTGTCCTGGTTGAGGAGCGAAGGGGGGGTAGCAGGATCGCAATGGACCACAAAAACTGCATGTTAGATACGTTTTGCAGTAAAGTTGATCCAATTCTGCGGCTAAATAACTTTGAGCCGTACCCATCTGAGTGCTGATATACATTCATGGCATGAGCAGTCAGATTGCTGGGAGGATGGCCCAGCATGTGATGATGTTCAACCAAGCCCCGAAAACAGTGGTTTTCCGCCCCCAAAAAAATGGAGTATCGCTCAGAATGGGATGTCCAGACGGACCACACATGTTGTAATTTGAGATGTGGTAATTCAGTTCCATGAGTAGCACGGATGTGTCACTTTGACAGTTGGCACGTAGATCATTGCGGGAAATGGTTTTGGGCCATGCCAGGTTCATCAAGTCAAGACATGGCTGGAGACCACAAGAGAATGCAACTGGACGAGATCACAATTAGCTGAAGTTGCTGAAGCCTTGCTCAGCGCCAATGGAAAAATATGAAAAATCCCATTGTGAATCGGTGAATCATGACACATGGGTATGGGTCAAAATTAGGTACCCCAATAATTGGATGGTTAATACTAAACTATATAGACTAACATCTGTGGTCCCCTAGGTCTTCCATTTTGACCCACATCCACATCACCATCACCACCCGGCCACAGCCTGACTTCCATCGAGTTGGAACTCGCAGAATTGCTTCCTGCCAGGCGAGAGGATCACCATGGACCACCGGTCAGCAGCGTCGCAGCGTCTGCACGCAACATGTCATGTATCGTAGCCTTGAAGAACAAGTCGTGTATGGACCATATGGATATGATTGGATATGTATGGATTATGCAAACATGTCCAACAATATGCATCATGGTCTCCAACAACAGTCCAACCCATGTCTTGGATTCTCTTATATTCTCTTGGAACTGTTCTCTTCCCTTCAACCAACAAAAACTCAAACTTTCAAAAAAAAAACAACAACAATTATTTTACTTAACAACAAGAATAGTAACAACAATAACTAATTGGTCGTTTCAACCCCCCCGAAAAATATTCGTCGGATTGTATCATCATCCCAACCTAATAGGGGAAAATAAAATTCATGTTCCAGTCACCACCAACCAGATAATAAACAACATGGGGATGGGTCAATACCTATCATTACCACATGACTAGGGGAATAACCATCCATTAACCAGCTATTTTAGAATATTTTAGGGTACCCAGGTTCCCAGGGTTTTGATTCATAGCCACATCCAATCCATCTCCATCACCATCTTCCAGGCCATCCCATGCCGCCTCTTTGTGTCTTCGGCCTGGTGGCTCCGAATCGCCTCCACCAGTTGCAGCACCGCCTCCGCCGCCTTTCCCATGCCCTGGGCTTTCTCGGCCGTCTGCTGCTGCATCAGCGCCACCTGGGAGGATCTGAGAAGGAGAACGCCCAAAAAAGAGGGAGGTGGTCCTAAAGTCATAGAATTCATCAGAAAACATCAGAAAACCAGTTCTATGACTTTCTGTATGTTTGGAGGTATATAATTAAAAATCACACCGAAAATTGTGGGATAAAATTTAAAAGAAAACAATGAAAACAAATCCGAATCCTTTAGCAAAACGGATTGGTTCTGCGGCCGACACTGGCCAGAAATTGGCGGCCGATCCCTGCATGTTTGGACAATCCCATCCGAATCACTGTGAAGATATAAGCCACTATCTTATTCAGTCCCCCCAAGTTTCTGCGGTGATATGATTGTGTAGTGACCATGCCTACCTCCCAGTTGCTCAGTGGGATGATGATTGCTGAGCACAGTACTACCATCACCAGTTTCCAGTGGATGTCCACCTCTAACTAATGGCTTGACAATCCAGAAATATTCTCAGTGGCTCTCTTGATTCATTTGTAGCCACAGAAATATCATGACAGCAATTTCGCGAAAGAAAGTCATCAACCACAGGTCGTTGCAATCCAAGGTGCAGCATCCCTGATGGAATCCTTCCTGTCTTCTGACATTCGATGCTTGGAGGACATCTGGCCGTGATGCAATACTGGTGGCTTGGGGCTTGGTCGGGATTGAGCGCTCTGATCAAGGACAAGTCGGGTTTCTTGACAACTCTTTGCTGGTCGTATCCCCATAAATCCTTGAACAAATGACATGGGGTTGTTGGTTTGGAGAGTTATGACGGTGTCTGTTGTATCATTCTATCATTCTATTCCTATTTTTTCTCCAACTTGGAACTTCGATTCTAAAATAGCCCCAGTCGATTCCCCATATTTCTGGTGGATCAATGGGCTTGGCGCAAATCCAAGTATCAATTTGCATATCATATGTAGTGGGTCTGTCAATAAGAGGATCCAAGTATCCAAGTATCAATAGTATCAATACTGGTTGGTGGTTTGAACCCCTCTGAAAAATATGAAAGTCAATGGGAAGGATTATCCCATATATTATGGAAAATAAAAAATGATAAAAAATGTTTGAAACCACCAACCAGAATAGGTATAATATTGAATCAACTGCATCTTCCCTGCACCTGGAGGAAGAAGGTGGCGCCGGCGGCATTTTCTCCACCTGCCTCCTGGCCGGGGCAGGTAAGGGAAAGGCAAATGGCTAGGATTTTACCAGCAAAAATGATGGTTTTAATAGTTATATATATAATATGTTTTTATGTTTTAATGATGGCTTAAACAGCTTAGTTTTATATAATATCTTTTCGTGATGGCTTAAACAGCTCCAAATTGGGACAAAATAGGAGTTTTACCAGGTACTGGCGGTTTAGCAAGCTCAAAGGAGATTTCACCAGAAAAAGGTGGCGCAACGCCAGCTGAGATTTTTTTGTGCGGCGCCTGAAGAATCAGGTACAAATGAACCATCTCAAAATGGTGCTAATGTTGAGCCATTCATCCAAATGGAATATCATTGATATAGCGGGATAGAAGCAACAATCAAACATTTGGGTTCATCTCGTACTGGTGGAGACCCAATCTATGGCCACTTCAGTTTTTTTTTTCAACCATGCGATGTGGTTTCCAACATGTTGAGACAACCCCATGTGCGAAGGAAAATGATCACATGAAACTGGGGAGTTCCGGCCATCACCACCGGGTGCCGGCCAACCACATCGGATGCTCGCCTCCTGCTTCAACAGGGAGACTGCCTCCACAATGGCTTCGCGCTCCTTCTTCTTGTCATCTTGACGAAGCTTGTACTCGCCATCCTACCAGGGCTGGTAAACAGCTGGATCCAAACAATGAATGGAATGGTCTATGTTGGGATGTGCATAATGACTTGTAACAAATCATAGCAATGGGAAAACTACATACTTTCAACATCTTTCAACCATGTACAGCAAATGAGTCTTCAAGAACATCGCCATCACCGCACCTTGGCATCACATTTTTCGTTGGTCTCGGCTTGCATGCGAATCATTTCTTTGCCGGACTCCTGGCCAAGGCAACCCCAAAATCGACAGAGCTGGACCCGGGGAAATTATGAGGCACATACTATCTGGGTAAATTGTAATATTTCACTATCCTGAATTAAGGCCATTTGGGGATGATTCCTCTTATTAACCATGATTCCCAGTGAGGTCGCAGTGAGGTCGTTATAATTTACCCAGATACTATCCCAATATTCATGTATACTGTATATCTTTTTAAAAATGTCGGTTTTCTCTGTTTTTCCTTCCATACGGTGTGTTTGCACGAGTTTTGAAAACTGGAAAAAAAATGAAAAAAACAGTGACTTGATCCATGCGCCTGTTCCTCGTCGTGGATGCGTTGAGCCTGTGCAGGTGTTGGTTCTCTCAGATTGTGAGTCTCAGTCCCCGTCGCTGGTAACTAAAATTTAAATCATTCATTTGTTAAGATTAGATCATGTTTTGTTGGTTTAAACTGATTTAAAAAAAAATGTTGTGCTATTTATCTTCCAAGAAAAATCGTCCCTGCAATTTTTTGGTGCTTGGAAAATGTTGGAAAACGACTTCCCGATCTCGGCTGGTCGATTTTCTCAGGATCTAACACCTCCAACTACGAATCCGGTAGCCAAGGAATCTCATCGGAATAATATCCATTATTTAAGTATTTAATATCCCTGGTTGATGACAATAACCTAATACTGATTTGTAATTGTAATTCCTGTGATGATTTCCATATCTTAATACTCCCCTAATCATTCCTGTTTCAGTCACGTAGTCATAAACCCTATTAATATCTAATTATATGGGTTTGTCTGAAAATAGGGTATATTCCCAATTATAGCCATAAAAAATAGGGATAATGATCATTAACCATTGGGTTTAGGGGTACACTATTAATATCTATATAGGTTTCTGCTGTTTCTGCTGTAACGCCACGAATATTTCCACATCCCCAGCCGTCTTTGCCTCGACCAGCTGCACCTTGGCCTGCTGAAGCAGCCGTGTTTTCTCCAGAACCTGGGCTCCAGTCACTAGCTGGCTACCATGGCTACCAGCTCGAAATGACCCATGGAAATGTATATGGAAATGTCAATGGAAAACATTTCTGGACAAACAAACAAAAAATCTGTGCTTCATGTTGTGCTTTAAGGATCTTTAAGGATGTTCAAATGTTGAAAATCATGTTGGATCCCTGTGGTTTTCTAGTCTTTTCCGATCCACCAGGCCTCGGCCTGCAAGAGAGACAATTGCTCCTGGTGCCACGCTTCCAATGGCTATTGATGGCTATAAAGATTTCTATAGCATCCTGGTCATTCATATCCTTTGAAGCTATAAGAACCATGGTAGAAATACTATGAAATACTCATCAGATATCATCAGATATCATCACTAATATATCACTCATATCCTATATGAATTCCTATGATCTCCTGATTTTTAGAGTGATGGCATGGTGGCATCCTCCCGCATCCAACAGGTGTCCCCCAAGGTTTAGCCCCACGGTCACCGTCCTTCTTGGCCTTGAAGAGGCTGCTGTGGGTCTTTCGCTTCGCCTCTTCCGTCAGGTCCAACTCGGAGCGCGTCTGGTTCAACTTCTCCTGGGGAAAAATGGACCAGCCGTGGCCTTGGACCTGAAAATGAGGAACAAATCCCATGATGGCCATGATGGCCATGTGACACGGATGATGATCAACAGTGGTTTCTGGGATCGACGGTCCTTGATCCCTCGCAGCAGGCCCATCACGTATCCACTGTCGGGCTCCAAGCTTTGCCTGGAACAAGGGATTAAACACCTCACAAAGGACGAGCAAAAGATGGGTGTGGCAAAAACCAATAGTCGATGTTTGGTTGGTCTGTTGGCCTTCAAGTCTTCATGTACTGAGCAATATAACCACAAATGTGCATAGTACCATCTGGTCATTTAACATAGCCATGGAAAATCCCCATTTTTAATAGGTAAACATAGGTAAACCATCTATAACATCTATAAATGGACCATTTTCCATGGCAAACTGTTAGTCATAACCAGAGGGTAACATGTTAAAATTGCGCGTTGAACATCGCGCCGAGGCGTCCATGTTCTTCAGAAGGATGACATGGGGTTGGCCTCCATGATTCCCCCATGAACTTGACCATCAGCTGGTCACCAGGAAAAGCGCATCTTTCCAAATAGTTAATAGTTGAGATAGACACATGAAACATAGGTTCTGGGTAAATTATAATAATTCACCAACCTGAATTAAGGCCATTTGGGGATGATTCCCCTTATTAACCATGATTCCAGTGAGGTCGCAGTGAGGTTGTTATAATTTACCCAGATAGGTTGTGTACCCTCTGGTTATGACTAGCAGTTTGCCATGGTATAGATGGCCTAGTTATAGATGGTTTACCGTTCTTAATAGCATGGTGATGTTCCATGGTTATGTTAAATAACCAGATGGTAAGTTAGATAAAACTATATGATACTATATGTGCCATAGACAAGGAACATAGTATTTGGTTTACGGTCATCCATCCCATTGTGGGAATCCTTATGCTGGCTATAATATAAAGATCAGTAAACAAATCCCTATTGATGGATTCATGACTATACCCGACTATACCCCCGGCAGATATAAAGATATCTCAAACATGAAACACACACATATATATATATAAATATCGAAGAATCACAGCAGGATCACAGCAGTTTGTCCCCGCCTCTGCAGGAAGGAGCTTTTGGCACCAATCTTGGACAAGGCTTTGTCCACCTCGAGGTCGGTCAAGTCTGGTATTTCAAGTTGTGGTGGAACTAATTGTGGAACCAATTTCAACTTTTTCAAGTTGTGGGTTCTAGCCTGCAGTTGAAAATTGGATCTGGCATTTCAAGTTCCCATTTTCAACCTTAGGGTAGAACTGCTATGAACTAACGTCAGATATTGCTATACATGCTATACTGACATAATCTGACAAATTATATCTGGTAGTAGGGTAAATTGTGGCCAGATATTGTCATTTGATATCAACTCTGCTTCTATCGACCCTTGGGACGGCTTAGATGCATCATGTCATTTCTTGTGCTAGCCCATGACATTGGCAGCATTGCGTACCTTCATTTGCCATTTCTTCCCTACTAGGTATATGTCCATAAGATATTGCAACCAGTTGTACAACTATTTTGACTGCTAATATCAGGTGCATCCTATCTTTACTCGACCCCTAAAAAAATTCATTCGTTTGACCCGTAGCATTTGCTTGTGGATCACACCCATGTACTCTTGATTTTGGAGGAGTTTGGATTATACCCGTAGTGGGGCTTCGTTGTGGGTCCTCACCACCTAGGTGCCCTGGCCGTGCGCGCAGACTCGGCATTGAGGTCCACCTTTTTGCATGACATCTCTAACCAGTAGTGCTCAGTGATGGGGGGGGGTCCTGTAAATGGTCACTTCATAACAATTCTGGGAGGATACAGAGAAGGAAAAGAATTGCTAAAACGGAAAGATTTGAAAACCCGTGCAAAATTGCTGTAATCGGAGTGTAGCCAGCATTGCTGCAAGTAGTTTACAAAACCATCAAACGAAAAAAACAGCTCACAACAACATGGGTACAGAAGCAGTACGACCAATATCCAACCAACCCTGCACTACATGCGGTGGATATACCGGATATACCTAAAAATCTAAAAATAATTCCGGCCAACGATGGGATAGCAGGGGTTCTTCATCCATAATTCAAACATATTCAAATGGTACTCGTGATGTTCCAGCTGTCCCTGCACGTCTTAGTCTCAGTTGCTAGACCAAATGCCACATGGTTCTTCAAATCAGGTGCATCAAGTGCAGAAGCAATAGTTCAAGCATGCCATAGCATGCCTTACCCAAAAACAGACCATGAATTTCCATTAATTTCCATTCATTTTCATTCATTTCCATGAATTTCCCATGAATTTCCCATGATTTCCCTATTGAATCCTATTGATTTCCCTTGATTTCGCAAGCCGCCTCCTCGTTGTACTTGGAGGCTTCCTCCTCCCGGATGCTGGACATCTGGTCCTGCGTGTCCTCAAGGAACTCAGGTTTCAAACGTGGAACCCGTGGAACCATGATGAACCATGGGGGTTTTACATCCAAAAACTGTTGACCCAAAAAAAAACCTGGATCCATTCAAATTTAAAACTCTAACTTTGGGATTCTGGGAGTTGAAGTTCTGATGGTGCAGACGTTGATTTTGTTGGCTCCCAGGGAACCGAACCACTGAATCCTTCCGGATCAACACTCCAGTTGCCAGAACCATACCCACATGAGCACGGGTCAAAGGTCAAAGTTCCGGGTACTCTTCATGGCGATTTTTTGGGGCCTCGGCAGTTTACCCGTAGCCAACTTGTGAGGTTGCTTGTAGTTGGACCACGGCTTATCGACAGCTGTGTTTTTCTCCGTTTTCCAAGGTTTTGGGGTGGGGTGGGAGGGGTACGGAGCGGTCATCGATTCACACTACAGCTGTATTACATTGCATACATATTCATGGTTCAACATTGTCAGTTCCCCAAATTAAAACTGGATGCTTTCAGCTGTTTCCATGGCAAAAAGAGAACATGTTCATTCCCTTTGCGCTCAACAGCTGTGAATCTGTCTCCACACTGCTATGGGTCAAACTGTCAAACTAAACATTTCATACCGAAAACCATCCAGATCCGTAGCTTTTAGAGCCTTAATTTTTGGCCCATTCCCCCGCCCCACACCAAGTCGGAATCCTGGCGCGTTGAGATGTCTCATCATACTCACATGAATATTTATGGCTCTGGGTATGGGGCTACTCCAAACATGGATGATCAAGACACTCAAATGAAGAAAATATCATGTCTATCCACAGTTTAATTGGTTACAAACCCTTATATTATACAGTATGTACTATAGCTAATATAGATATACATATATATATATAACTACATAATATATATAGTATACAATATATAATCTACAATATACTATTGTATAATATAATGATATAATATGATATTATATTATATTATATCATATTATTATATAACACTATATTATATATATATATATAGATTATTATAGGTTTAAATATGTTTAAATATGTTTAAATATGTTTAAATATGTTTAAATATGTTTAAATATGTTTAAATATGTTTAAATATGTTTAAATATGTTTAAATATGTTTAAATATGTTTAAATATGTTTAAATATGTTTAAATATGGTTAAATATATTTAATAACGTTTACTACAGATTATAGATGGTTGGATCTTGATCTCAGTTAAATCCTCAAGCGTCCCGAAATCTTCCCGGTCTCCTGCAGTTCCTTGACATCGCCTTCCAGGGAGGCGATGCCCGTCTCCAAGGCCGAGATCGAGGCGGTGAGTTCCCGCAGCTGGACGAAGGCCTGGCCGATGCCAAGCGATGCCAAGCGATGCCATGGGGGAAGCTGTTCCAGATTTTTCGGCTGGAGACTGGAGACTGGAGGTGTGGTGCTGGTGAAGTTTTTTACCCAGTTTAGTCTGAAAAAGAATGAAGTTTAGCCAATGTTTAGCCTGAAAAAGAATTGAGGATCTCTATATATGTCTATTCTGTCAGCCATTTTATGCATGATTTCACAGGCAAGAATTGGGATTTAAGCAACAACGATGCTGATTTAACCAGGGAGAGAATTCAGACTTGATGCAACTGAGACGTCCCATCAAAGATGGGAAGGCTTTATTGAATAGATCAAACATTCGACTAAAGCTTCAAAGATTCAAACATTGACGGTTTAACTACCCATTTCCTTGGAATCGTTTCCAGTGAGATGGGTATCTAGTTCTCTACTAACCAGCAAAAAAATGGAGATTTCATTAAATTACCAATTAAAAAGTGGGGCATTTCTCTTGATCAAAACACATCGTACAAGCTAGTAGCCAGAACATGCTTAATACCGGGTTCTTGCCACATTGTAGTTATCCCATACAGAACTGGTTTGTAACCCCATTTACTCACAGGTACCAAGTGGAGTGGGGGGTCCTCCAGGCAAGAGTACATTGTGGGCAGATGTGCATGATCTTCTTTCTCCATGGCCAATCCCAACCATACCCTGAAAACTCTAGCGTTCACATCCAAAAGAAGGGTAAGAACCTACTCAAAATGCTTGGTTAGAATTAGAATTCTCCTTGCATTTCTACATCGGTTTGTCCAAAAATAGGGGTAAATGTCCTGTTTAATGCCCCGCCCCGGGACCTTCTCTGAGTTCTCCTTGGCCTTGACGGAACCAGAGGAAAGACCTTCGATCCTGAGTGTGAAATGGCCTATGCGTCCAGTGGCCTTGGATTGTCACTCTTTACCCAAGGCTCAGGTGTTTTTATCAATCGAAGGATGGATATTTTAACGGCAAAGATGCTGAGGTTTTCAAAAAAAAACTGCGGATCCCATAAGATCCATGTATGCTATAGCATATATACCATACATGGATCCTATGCGGATGGAAGTGTCGTCAATGTAGCCGCCAAGCATTTTTTGGTCGCCGAGATGCTCCGCAGAACACCAGGCCTTGCCGCGGCAACTGTGTGCTTCTTGGGATGATCGCCATGGCTGTGATCTTATGGGATAACAACAGAGGAGACCTGCCAACCATGAAATACTATGAATATATATATATATAATATATATAATATATTATATATATATAATATATTATATATATATACTGTATAATATATATATATATTATATATATACACAGTGTATATATATATATACGTATATACAATCTGTATATTTCATATTATATTATATCTCACTCTATGTTTCCTGATAAGCATCCAGGTGCATAATACTGCATAATTAGCCAATTCTGGGAATCAATAGCCCCAGTCTTTGGACATCACCCGTAAACGGCTTCATACCTCCGAAGAATTGGGCTCAGAACTTCTACAGCTTGGCGCCCGTGTTTTCCAATTTGGATTACCATCGAAGCGTAGAAAAAAAAACTTCGAGATTGACACGAACATCCAACCTGGCCTGTACAGAATCCCAACAAGGCAATCCCTCAAGATTGAAAATGGTTCGTAAGCCCTTTCTGATCCTAGATGTCACTTGGATATCTTTGGATGTAGAGGATAC
Source organism: Cladocopium goreaui (assembly GCA_947184155.2). Classification (NCBI taxonomy): domain Eukaryota; class Dinophyceae; order Suessiales; family Symbiodiniaceae; genus Cladocopium; species Cladocopium goreaui. Next base: position 323,976 of record CAMXCT020002236.1, on the reverse strand, counting down.
TGCAGTGATGTTAGCCATACCCTCCGGTAAACTCACAGATCGCTATGGAAAATCGCGATTTTGAAAAACGGTATGTAAAATATAAATCAACAAACTCAATGTCCATGGAATCAATAGCAAACTATCAAATTACCAAAAAAGTACAGTAATCCAAGATAATCCAAGTGCAAATCTGGCCATCTGTTCAAACCGCCTTGAACTGTGTGAAGGCAGCGGTTTCTCTCTTGGATTCGCTGTCGATGTTCTTGACGATCTCCTCCACCGCTTGGCTAACAAGCCACAGCCGCAACTTCCCGGGGACCATTTGGGAAATGCTAAACCAAACTAACAACAGTCATTTGTTCAAAGTGGTTTAAAGAAAGGTGTCGTCAAACCGTCAAACCATATGGGACATGCCGACTGCATCATTTCTTCCAGTGAGAAAAACAATGCACCAGTAAAACTACGTAAGTTTCATCCCCCAGTAGCCTCTGGCAATCGAACATGGCTGGAAAAGCCTCAGGAGCCAGGCAAAGTCTGAAGCGTGCAGTCCTCAAGGGTGCTGATGACCTTAGTGTCAGTCGCATGACATCACGACAGTCCTAGCATATGGGATATCCAATGGGGATATAGTGGGGATAGAATGGGAATATGAGAAAATCATCTATAAGTCTGGATACCCTCTCCGAATCTAACAGTTTGCTACGGAAACCACCATTTGGAATAGGTAAATCACAAAGGAGGGGTCCAATAGCTGCCTTGGATTACCACTGCAGAGGGTATGAAGTTTATGAACTTGTTTGTTGTCTAGGGTTATCCCACTGTATCCCCATCTCTTTCAAATCACATTGTGGCTGGCAAAAAGTTGCCGATTGACTTCAGCAGTGAACGGAAGGGCTCAAGAGCCCACAGTTGCTCGTTTCAAGCAAACAATCCCCTTCCCCCTTCATATTAAACAGAAAACATGATTTACTAGAGGATTTGCACATATTCGGTACCGTTATGTGTAATACTGTGTTAGGAGGATGGGATTCATCTTCCAACGCCATTCTTTGTGCCTCCACGCTATAGCTTTCCTGGGTGGAGCCCAAGATATATCACTTCGGCCATCCCATAAAGGTTAGGTTACAAGAATCATCACACCTTGGGATACATCTAATATGTCATCTATTATATATATATATATATGTATGTATATACAGAGTAGGGTACTTATTCGCCACTGGCTAACCTTCACTGCACTCTGGTAATTATAGACATGGAAATTGAAGAGCACCCGTCTATACATATATATGATATATGTACATGATTGTATATATATATGAGTTGTGCCATATTATGCCATATTACTGTATCCAGCTAGAAATGATTTTTTCTGTTGCCAGGTTGAAAAACCGTCCCTGAACTCCACTGGTTCATCATCATATTTTGCTGTTCAAAAATATCTCTTGTTGGGTAGGTAATAAGTCCAGAATTGTCAGACAAACCCACGTCATATTGTTACCTAAAAACATCCTGTTATATCAACACTATATACCCGTATCCGGGTTAGTTTTATATTACCATATCTCTGTTGGTAAGACATCTCCATTAAACGAGCTACGTAATGCTATGTATAGATTATTTTCTGGATTCAAGGCAAATCCACATTATTATGGAGGAAAAAAAACGTCATGTGGTAAACCCAATGCCATCAACCATCCCCAAGTCATCACCATGTGATTTTGGTGGTGTGTTTACCATCCCTTTAAAGGGTAGTTGTTTACTCTCCTTAAACGGTGGGTTTAAATTATGGTTTATCATTGGGTTTAGCATATTAATACTACATTAATATACATTAACATACATTAATGTACTACATTAATGTACATTAATCTGGGTAAATTATAATATTTCACTAACCTGAATTAAGGCCATTTGGGGATGATTCCCCTTACTAACCATGATTCCAGTGAGGTCGCAGTGAGGTCGTTATAATTTACCCAGATTAATGTACATTAATGTACATTTCTTGGCCATTCTCAAAAAGGCAGACCCAGCAACCACCCGATTTGAGGATCCCACAAGGCCGAAACGGCTCTCTGGCTCCTGTGCCTGCGTCCATGCCAAACAGCTGTACCTGGGCATTGAACCCTTGGAGCTTGGCTCTCCCTACCGATTTGTCCTATGAATCTCACGCAAATATGTATGTATTCAACTGACTATGTATATATATATAATTATATATCAACAATCTTGGTATAATAGTTCAACACGTAAATATGGCAAGCGAGAGAGAGAGAGAGAACGAGGAAAAAACAACTATTGGTGTTAAGTTATATGCAGAACTATAGTCGTGCTTCCAGCTTGCCACGTTTGATGACACCGGAATAATGTGGCCAACTCGATAGTAAACCATCCCCCGATTTTACGAACCATTTTATCGGTGGTCAACAGCCATTTGCAAGTGCTTCCGTTCGTAGTCTCGAAGTACGCCACCAACTTGAAACCCTTAAGAGACTTAACATATTATCATATCAAGAAAAGTGCTTAAAATATCTGACGTCTAATCAGTCTGGATCAGGATGAATATCTGGATGGATTCGGCCAACTCTCCAACTTGAAATCATGTCCTTCCTTTGGTCTTCCCCCCATCTGCCAACGCCGGGTGGCAGCAGCAGCGCGCTGCCCAACTTCATTTGCCCTAGAAAAAAGGCAGTCATGGTGGAGGCAGTGCTGGAATAGTCCCGTCCGAATGTTACGCACAGACCCCGTGGTTTGCCCGGTAACATTGAGGATGCCTTGTTGTAGAACATGAGAGATTGAAGAAAATACTGCGTATACGCAATGTTTTCTGTTTTAGGATTCAGAGTCCTTCAGGGTTTTCAGGGTTTAGGGTTTTAGGGTCTAGGGTTTAGGACTTTAGGGTTTGAGGGTTTGGGTTTTTTGGGTTGAGAATTTAGGGTTTAGGGTTCGTCTCTGGGAAATACCAAAACGCTGGCCCTACGCAGGTATTTGAGCATGTCGAAGGATCATGATTGAACACCGTGCTAACCTTGCGGGCAAACCATGGGGTCATGCTAGTAAAGCAATGTCATAAACCACCCACATGGATTGATGGTTTGCACAACCCATAGCATTAATGTCCCTAAATAGGTCCCAATATGTGTAAGTCCGCTACTAAGGTGAGGTCAAACATAATAATAATATATAATAATAATAATAATCATCATCATCATCCCGAGAAGATGACGAAATGTAAATTATATAAATTCTTACTGATGTTTGATGATGGTTATACCGGCATATAAACTGTTATATAATATATATATATGTGTGTATCTTTTTGGTGGTACTTAGAAATACATAGAAATACTGATTCCGCTATTCCTGCTTACATGTACTTATAGAATATCAAGCGACAAAAACATAAGTATAGTACTGGCATAGTGGTAACCCAAAAGCAAGGCCTCTGACCAGTAACAAATGGGGAGAAAACCATAGAAAACCCGCCAACAAAATTGATGATTCTAGTAACTGTGCTTCATGGCAATCCAATGACTGGTCCACGGGTCATGTGTGCTAAACCCATCCAGATCAGGAATATCCATAGCTTCGAAGCAAATATCCCATATGTGTACGTGTCAGGTCTTTGGATACCCTCAAAAATGGATTTTGCATGGCCAGTTCATCGTGAGACATGAGACATACCCATATCAAACATGATCAAACTGGATAATTTCAATAACTCCCAAACCTAAATTGAATAAAAATGGTTCCCTAATATTGACCATCGTTTCTGTGGGTTGCTTGGCGATGGGTTGCCTTAGAATCATCCAGAGATCAGACAACAAAGCTGGTATACCTCCATCAAGGTCACTGGTCACATGGGCATTCCCAACCATTGACCATCCCATCATCAAATTTTTAGGGGTACCAATCACATCCCATTGGTCAACACGAGCAATGCCTGGGACTAGCGCGGGCGTTCGCGCGACCCCAGTTCTGAACCGACGGCGACAGGAATCGACGATGTTTTCGGCTGGTGCAAAGTGAATGGCGACGTTTTGATCCACCAATGCTTCACCAAAAATATAGATTTGACCAACGAAATAGACGTGTGTGTCAGTGTGGAATTGTGCCATACAATTTATGGCTACGTATAGTAACGCCAAGAAAAATAGGTCTTGTGCGCGACCTATCTGAGACAGCTGGTGATAGCCGGTGTGGTTCATCGACCTACTATAGCGGGTACTGACCCCTGACTCGGACCATCGTCCATGAATTGAAAGGATCGAACAAGTACTTCGCAGAAGTATGCAGTATCTCCGCTTATCACATCCCTACTATTTTCGTATATTTCCAGTAATGATATAGTTTCCAATATCTTACTACATCTACCTATGTCAACAGATAGTTTCAGAAATATTCAAGAAGTACTATCCTTTTTTCACAACGAAAAATCCTTGTTTTGGACAGGGTCCATACCTGGGCTGCCAACAGCAGTGATGTTTATGGCAGGAGAAACGGTGACGACGACAACATTGGCCTATCTTTGAGATTAAAGCTACTTAATGACTTAGTGGTTCTTGTATTAATCATTAGTAATTAGTAGTATTCTACAAATTACATAATTTCAACCATTGACCATTGACCATCAGTCTCCATTATCTTAATTTCAGCTAGACTATTGACCATTAAAACCCTAATTATACTCAACGCGTGTCGGTCAAATATTGCATCGTGGAAGACCAAAAAAATGTAGAATCTGAGGTTCTGTGGACCTTTGCTTTTTGACCCATACCCATATAAGGTATCTCTTTGATACCTGCTTGCTCAAAGTTCAAAGCAATGCAGTGTTTCGGCTCTGAGGAGTGAACATCGGCTCCAGCTTTCTGTATCCTGATTCAGTCCAAAGGTTCCCACAATGGTCTGCATATCACAGCAACATGTTCAGTCGTTGTGTGTATACATGTATACATATGGAAATGTGCATCTATATAGTCAGTAGATTGAAAAAATAGTCAAGCATATATATATAATATACATGTTTGTATGTATATAATATATTATCGCCTATTTGTCTACATATCTACACACATAGGATCACAGAGATTTACCCCATGGCCGAGGTTTTGAAGTGAACTCTGTTTCGCGATTTGGACCCATATCAAGATAATTTTTGCATGTAATTTGTCCATATTTTCCCCCTACAAAAAAACCTCCACGTGATGCCACCATAAATCAAGTGGGCCGTGGTTTTCCTCCAATCTTTTCTCAGTGCTACTCCCTTGTCAAACCATGTCAAACCATTTGGGTGTGATCCGTAAAAACGGCCAACTATTAAGGGGGATATCGTTTTGTGTCCCCCAGAAATGAAGCCCTCAACTAACGATAGCCAGCATGCCTCGACCTGGGAAAAATGACCGGTTCGGTTTGGTCGTGTTGCTATCGTTAGTTGAAGACATCCCCACCTTTGAACGAAACATGAGTTTTTGTGAGATATGATTCTCTAAGCAGCTTGAATGGTGGGCTCTGGAACTCCGCATGTTGCAGGACTCTATTCATCCTTGGTTCCAACTAAGTTGTGTGTGGCTCCTGTCGCGTGAGCTGAGTGAGCTCTCTATGTTCTACTCCGCCAAGGCGCGTCTCGTGCATCCGCAACATGATGGCCTCGCCCGCATCTTTGGACCTGGAAAGTCAAGATGGGCGATGTACCCATTGGAACAGAAACATGGGATAAACATGAGATACTTCAGGTTTACCGCATGCTATGGCATGTATATGCCTGTATGACAGTTGTATGAATGTAATCATATATATATATTATACACATCATGTATACAGTATACAGTATACAGAATGTATGAATAAAGAATTGGGATCTCGCCGAGAAACGTTGCAAAATACTATTCTCCAAATGGGGATATGCAACGAAGCTCGTGTAATTTCTTCGAAAATGGGGCAAATCAACCCTTTGGGATATACGAAAATGGGATATGATATAACCATATATAACCATGTATTACATGCATACTCAAATTGTCTGTGTTGAATGGTAAAACACGATGAGAATATACATTGCAAGTGTTGGTATACCGTATACCCCATTTTTGGACAACTCCATCTAGGGGTTGCAACAATTAGATGCATGGCACCATCTTACCTATGCCATCGGGTGGCATTTAGCATACAGCATTCTCACTTCTGGCGCATGCGCAAGGAGTTGTCCAATCAAAAAATAGATTTTGGAAAACACTGTTCCACACTTGGAAGTCACCATTTTTGGAGGGTTCAATCTGGGTGTGCCTTAAGAGAGAGAATTCACTTCAACTATCTTCAACTTGTGTCCATTTCAAGGCGGAAAATAACTTTCCAAACAGTTTCCCACCATTTTCACCATTTTTCCCATGTTTTCCCATGTTTTCCCATGTTTTCCCATTTGCCCAAGATGTTCCCAACAGTTTTGCCACCATTTTCGCTCCACATCACCGGAACATCGGGATCCGGGACAGATCTGTCGTCGAGAGCGACATCGCCTGCGTCCCAAGAAGAGACGGACCCAACTTCTCAGCAGATGGCTACGTTATGTGCTGAGTTATGTGCTGATTCTGAGGCTACCGGCTACCAGATACATGCGAATACATTAATATGTATATATATATTATATGTGTATATATAATATTTATATGTACATGAAATATCGAAAATAGAAAAAAAAAAACATCATATGACAGGAGAAGGAAGGGGCCTTGTCAATCGAATTCTTGTTAGACATCTACACAATCAATCAGATGGATAGTCATGTTGACACAATTCGCTCGAATCTCGTGGATGAATCAAGAAAGAATGATGAGATCCAATCCACAAGACTATCTGTCTGTCTGATCCACAATTGTGGGTCTACAAAAGCAACAAACGGGGCAGTACCTTCAAGTCTTTTCCCCGAATGCTTTGCAGAAATCATGGTCCGGGTCCCCGAATTGACACGGCTTCAATTGTCAAAGGCATCAATTTCAGTCTATCCCAAGAGCTGGCAAAATGGCGCTGAATCTTCTCAGAAAACGACCACCTAAGATTAAGGCACTTTCATTTCTGCTATGAGTTCTAGACCAAAATGTAATGCCAGATCCACCTGGATAGCCTGTAGTCAATCCTGAACCTGATTGTTGGGGCATTGCAACCAATACTTTCCCATCAGTTGATTGCTGCAACTCATCAAAAATCCGTGCCCCCAGCCCTACCGCCTTTGATTTGGAAAGCCACACATTGACCTCAGCACTGGCGGAGCATGGGGAAGCGAAACTAAACACCTATAAACACCTGGAGTTGCTCAATCATGGCTACCATCATGGCTACCATCATTGCTACCCTTCATCATGGCTACCATCATAGCTACCATGCAAAATGGGGGTTGTCCCAACATTTTCAGATCAACTCATCTTTGAGAGCTCCAGCTCTCAACGGCTAAGACATCGGCGGGGTCGAGGCACCTCTGGTGAAAACGGTCCGCGGGCCCGGCCGCGAAGCAAAGCTGGATGTTCTGCCTGAAATATACGTGACATTACATGACCATGTTTTCGTTAAGAAAGGATGTGTAGCATTTGTGCCAAAATGTTGGAAAAACATGGAAAAACCTAGTGATTCCTCATTTTCAACGAGCATGTTGGGGTGCACCCCGATGTCTACACAAACCCATTTGGCATAGCCCTGCACTATGCAGTTGTGATCACAAGGAGTGTGACTTTTGAGAACGGATTTCCTGCTTATCACTGGTCTGCACTACCAACTGGTAGATTCAGTTTTCCAGGACATCCAGGGTCCGAGAGGAATTCAGAAATCAGTTGTATATAGCTGAACTATCGGCGACGGATGATGAAACAGATGAAAGGAATCTACTCAAAAATGGTCAACTAAAGTTGACTATTGGTCAAGATCTCTGAGTCTCACGTGCAATTTTGACCCTTAATGGCATGCGCTTACTTTGTAAGTTTGAAAATGGCTGCGGACCAAGGCCCAACTTTCAAGCCACAGAAATCATCGTCTGAGAAACCATCCCATTTCTGGGGACCCAATCATCCCAATCTAAGGCTTGAAGTACCTATACCTATTAAGCAATTCAATCTTTTTTAGCATTGAAAAAAACTAACATCGTCCATCAACATTGAAAAAAACCCACCATTCACCAAGATTTCACCAAGGTCCTCTGGGAAAAAACGTCTCCACGAATGCTGAAACCCCAAATAACTGTTTCCTGTTTCCCGTTGTTCTTTTAACTTTATAGCAACCTGGCAACCTCAAAAAAATGAAGGGAAAGTAAAATCATACTAAAATAGTATCTTAATGTATCTTACTGATTTCTGTCGAATCTTTTTGGGGTTACTGTAATTGAACAAGGAACGTGCAACACAACGCGTGGAGTGTACTTTTCCACGCGTGGATTTCGGCCTCTCCCATCAACGTCCGCTCGTTTAGAGCTGGCATACAACAAGCTGCCACCGGCTTGTTCAGCATGGCATTTCCACATCTCCCAAAACACAAATCTTTGCAGCCTGATTTGGTGGTCACGGTTTTGGATCTATCTCAATGGCAGATGTGCCTTGCAGGGCTGCTCGGCTTGAGTTGCCCTGGGGCTACACCTGCAAGTGCTTACAGCTTGGTGACTTCCAATTTCAAGTGATTTCATTTTGTCTTTCTAATTTACATGACCTTGTTAGCCAAGTTTTGTGTTGAATGTACTTCAATATTTTCTCAAGATCAACCTCAATTTTCTTCATCTGTTCCCACTTTCCAAAGCATCGGGGGGTCCCTAGCAACCACCCGGTAGCCAATCAACAGACCGCCCTGCCGGCGGCGCCGTCAAAATGCCGTCAGAGCAAGAGTTCCAGCTCCGTTCGACGGTAGCAGTGCTCCGAATCGTCTTCCAACTTCGGATAGGAGGGGATGAGCGCATCCTGAGCAATGAAAAACTTGAGCAAAGTTACAGTTATACCTTGTTATACCAATATCTCATTCCATCTTTTAAATTTTGCTGGTTGGTGAAGAAATATCCCTCGGTATCAAATGGATGATTTTTTGATCACCAATATATCACCAATAAACCAACAGAAGATCTTGGTGATTCCTGGCGCACCTGAGATCCGATGTAGAGGTTGTTGTACAAACGCCAGTACACCGCCTTGTTGAGCCAAAGATTGTCACAAGATTGGGACGTCTACCCTCTGGTAATTTAACATAGCTATTGAAAATGCCCATTTATAGTGGATTTTCCCATGAAAAATGGTGATTTTCCATAGCTATGTTAGTTTACTAGAGGGTACATCAGAGAGATGTGCTTTTGAGAGACTTAAAACTACTACAGTTTTAAAAATTCTGAGACAGGTCCATTCTTGAGAAGAACACTTCCCTAAACATGGGTGAAATGCAAGTTAATCAACCCGAATAGGAGTGGAAATGCATAAGCAACTATTCTGTGCCACCAAGCAGTAACAGGGTTTGAAAGGGGGCCTTAAACGCTCAGCCACAAAGTAACCATGTTGTGGTTGTTTTGTCTCGGACCAAATGCATTTGGCCAACTGATTCACAAGACGTGGAATCTGGGGCGCCCAGAAAGCATAGGGCAAATCCATGTGGATGATTCATCAGCACGCAACCCAATCCATATCACACATGTTTGGTTGCTGTTGCTCATCTCCCATTATTTCACAGGTTTGCCACATAAAAAAACCCATAATTTGGTTGGTTTTATACCGCCATAACTTTGTTGGATATCCCGCCCTTGAAATGACTATGAATTTCCCACTGAAAATCCACCATCGTCCTGGTGCTCAATTCTTGTTGGTTGAATTGCCCTCTGGTCATTTGACGTAGCTGTGGGTTTTTTCATCATGTTTAATAGGTAAATCATCATAAATCATCTACAAATGGTCAATTTTCCATGGCTATGTTAGTCATAACCAGAGGGTACCATTTCTGTTGGTTAAATCCATCAAACTCGACCAACCAACTCAACTCACAGCCAGCTGAGTAAGACTCACCCGCACACGTCTGGCAGGATGCCACAAGCCTGCGATCCATTGGTTGGAACATTGTTTCCGTGTTGCAGGATATAGGCATTATAGGCATATAGTAATGTATAGTGGTATTTAGTTACTATATATATATATACATGAAGTGGTGTTGAGATGGAATATATGATGTTGTAATGTATGATGTGATCTAAGGGATTTACTGTAACCAACTTCAATGGGCTCTAGGATCAACCATAAGGGGTTTCTTATGGTGATATAATGAGGATAGACTGGGGTGTGATGGTGTGTATATATATATAAGAGAGACAATATGATATGTGGGCATGTCTGAAACTGAAAATTGTGCATCACCTAATATATATATATATATTTGCCATGTTTCTAGGGAAAATCCCCGTAAACCATCATGGATTGTTAATGCTATGCCGCATGCCCTATGTTCAGACACACCCAATGTAATTGTTTGATATTGTCTGGAAGTTGCAAGTACACGGTTACCAACAAAATCCAACAAATATAACATGGATTATATAGATTAAAGGTATGATAGTGAGTGGTTCCATCTATGAAGGGGGTTTTAATATTATATATATATATACGTATATATATATAGTCAATCAACATGTGTGCGGGATCATGATAAATCTGGGATCATGATACCTCCACTGCCTCCTGAGTGACATATTTCCCAACCCAGCCTTGCAGCAAATACTGCAAGACCTTGGTCGGCCCTAGTGACACTCTGAAGCCATCGATGGCATCGAAAACCGCCTGAGAGTGGCGACGGGACGTGGAGGTGGCAATGGGAACAACAAGACGTTGTGTTTCCTCAAAATCCTTGGAACTTGGAACCTTCAAATTCTATCATGTTCAAATTCGTGGGTCCCAATTTTTGGGCCGTTCCCCACATTTGGGCGGTTCGCGGGGGGGCCATAAAAGCCCAGGATCCCAGTGCCTGTCTTCCACTAGTCCAGAAACATGGCGTCCCATGAAGTTCATAGCTGGTACAGCAACTGGAGTGCTACTCAAATCTACTCAATAGACCCAATCTATCTCACTTCGGAGTTCTTTTGGTCCCGGCTTGCCCTGCATCCAGCCGGGCGGCCATGATCAAGTGAGGCGAGTTCTCGAAAACGTTGGGCCACACATAGTTCATGAGGTGCTGTAAGGCTTCCTGGCCATGACCCAAGGGGACCCAAAAGGCCAGGTCCAGAATGACCTGTCTTCTGGTTGGGACATCTCCGATTTTGTCGATGGAAGTGTGTCTGAACATGGGTGAAACACCTCACAAATTCCTCGTTTAGTATCTTTGAGTGGAAAACATTATGATAAACCACTGATTTTTGCGGGTTTTCCCCGGCATTATCAGACAAACACATGTATCATAGTGGTGCCAGTAAATCCTTATTGTATCCCAATTATATCCCTGTCGTGGTACCGGCATTTCCAGCCAAACCCATCACTAACCATTGGATTTTTGGGGAGTGTCCCCTACAGTTTTCATCAGATCACCATGAAATCACCATGAAATCCCGGTTTTTGATGGTTGAAGCCTCCACTGAACTTTAGAGGCATCATATTTCTTCCACCAAAAAAAACATGAAATTCACATTGTATTCCCATCAAACTCATATGATATTCCCATGAAATCCCAGATAAACATAGATAAACTACATTATCATATTATATGATGCTGACGTATTCATAATTTTCATAACATTGCCATGAAATATGATAATTATAGTCTTTCCAAAAAATCAAAACCCTGTGTTTCATGGTTTTTCCCCATGGATCTTCCCATAGATTTCATCGTTGACCCATCGCTGCACCTCACATCCGAGGCCATGAACTCCCAGCGCCAGATGCTTACACGTCCACGCAGCCGTTTGCCTACGGGCAGGAAAAAGCAGCTTTTGGAATATGAAAATGAGGCTCTAATTAATGTTTAATGGGATTTAATATGTTTATATAATGTTTATATAATGTTTACATAATGTTTATATAATGTTTATATAATGTTTATAGAATGATTATATAATAATTATATAATGATTATATAATGGGATTTGATGGTAGATGTTTTGACCCAACTAATTTAAACATCCAGAAAACGAGATTTTGCGCAAGTGTCTTATAGAAAAAAAAACTGGGTTTTTTGGTAGATATCTAAAGATATCATGAGATACGAGTATCTATATATATATATATATATAGTGAATGGATGTTCATGGGGTTTACAAACCAACTCGTAGTCATCGAACATGGCTGGCTGGAAAATCCCAAAACTAAACGGAGATTTATAGCTGGAAAATTCCACGACCATTTTGCCACACACCAGGTTTGATTACTGGACGGAAACAGGAATTTAGCCGAAAAAAATCTGATCTTTTGAACTGGTGGTACTCAGAAATCAAACATGGCAGAGGGAAAAAAAATCAACGCATGGATATCTGTGGTGCGCAGCTGTGCAAAAAAAGAAAGAACTGGGAGTTATCGCACATCGCAGTTGCGAAAACCACCATGCATCATGGTAAACTTTGGTAAACCCCATAGTAACATATACAGCAATAACCCAATTTTTTAAGGATCTTAATATGTCCAAATCGATCCAAATGGCGTGCCCATCAATCGTCAATCCGAGGGTCACATACCAGGTTTTTTTCTGGGGGGTACCAATTTCAAAGGTAATTTCGTCTAATCTTCTCACTGTTTTTGGGAGTAAGCTTCCAATGAATAGTCACCGTGGCGCAGCAATTTTCGCCGTCATCTCAATGGTGTTTATCCTGCCCTCCACTCGAATTGTTTGGTGGATTCAACCCCCAAAAAAATGGGTATCATTCCTCATCCACAATGATTCTGTAAATAAAGTATGATGATCTTCTTATGATTTTCTTAGATAATATGGTTAGAAGTATTGTTCAAATATAACATATTAAACCATATTAAACCATATTATAACATATTATAACATCATGTCAATTTGATCATTGAAACATGTTGAAAAAACGCGTCGCAGATCCCCTTGATCCCATCCGGCCTGTGTACCAAATCTCTGTCCATCAGGGCATCTTCCAGGATGGGAGTCACCGCATAGATGTAGTCCTGGCGAAGCATGGCCTCCTGGGGGAATTTTAATGAATTTTAAGCACTATACTATCTTGGCCATGGGACCACTATTTCTGCTCAACGGAAGATTATGGTCATACTATCTTCCATGGAACCAATCTTGGACCACGATTTCTGCTCAACTCGGCATGGTGTTTGGAATCACTTGCGAGGCGAATGTCCCATTGTTTGGGGATAATGCCCTTGGCGAGGCATCATCTTGAGCTCTGCAAGACCCACAAGTTCATCACTAAACCAAGGTCTGCAGCCGCTCAAGGTTCCGCTGGAAAATCTACCGCTACAGTTCCTAGTCAGCTGAGTGCTATAAGAGGAGCATTGAGGCACTATCCTCCACTGATGTTTCTTGTGGTCACGCAAAAAGAACCGAACCCAATTGACAACAGCCAACAAACTACCGGATTGACTACCTTGGACGAGGGGTGGATGCCACCGCATTCTAACCCAAAAAAGGTAGCCCAGCTTTAACCACTATTTAATAGCACCAACAAGTGGTGTCGATCCAAACAAAATTATCTAATTATCATAAGGATTCATAAGGACCCCTGACAGTAGAGGATCGAAACAAAAAGAAACGGAAGATCTGCCACAATTCCATGTAGCGCCCGGTGGTCCTTGGCCATCTCGCCGATATATTCGAACATGAAGCTGAGACTCTTTAGCACTCCGTTCCTTGCGAAGGATTCACCGGGATTGGATGCGTGTTCTCTTGGTTTCTGAGAGCATGGTCCTATTTATCCTAGTTCTTGGTGAAAAGATGTGGGTGACTGGGGAGTTCCAGGATCTTTCGAAGTGCTCACATTGCACGGCTGTGAATCATCCAGGTATGGCTGGATACGGAGCATCTAGAACCCGGGCGATGTGCCGACGATACAAAAGAGCCTCATGCACTGACTACTTTTAGACCCAAAGAAGTGAATACGTTTAGCTGAGAGTCTAGTTTTATTCATTTTATTCCCTCATACCAGATTCTGATCAGTTTCCCCATTGAAATTGCAAATTTTGGGTACCGGTACCCTCCACTTTAAGACACGTCCATATTAGTTAGCAGCTATCTAATCCATGAACCTACAACCCACCCTCTACTGCCACAGCGCCAAGATATCCAAGATTCTGCACGTTGAGCTCGGGTACTCGATACTCGTTCATCAACGCAGGCCTTTTTTTGGGGACGCTACTGGCCAGGTCAAGCACTGTCCATGAAGATTACAGTGATATGTCAGAAGAAAACTTGCATTGATCTGTGAAATTAGCTCAAATTATGGCACATGCTGATCAACTGGATCATAAATCTTCTTGCTTAACATCTTCAAACCAGGATATGATATTATATAATTGCACACAAGCTACTTATGTAAGTTGGCGCATGTTTCTGTTGCACTTTTTTTTATATATACTGCTTCCCCTGAATTCTACATGAAACCCAAACGTTCTAAATCATCAGGCTCCATGAATATCATTTTTCTTGGGGCCTCAAAATGCATCATGTCGGAAGGTGACCCTCCCTTTTCGACCGTTTCGAGAATTGCCCAAATAGTTCGATGATGGCCATGTTGGGGGTACATGTTCCATAGCAAACTGACATGGCAGTGTGTCAAAACCCTGGCACCTAGTGAACCCCGAAATTGCTGGGATTTATGGATGTTCATCCCACTAAAAATGGTACTTATAGGTATTGATCCATAGCCACATAGCAAACTGACAGTTTCGTTGTTTTAATGCGGTGATGTTCGGTAGCATTTTGTCCAATTACTAACCAGAGGGTAACCAGGGGCCACACAGCACCGTGAAGGGCCCACAGGTCTCAGCTGTGATGGCAATCGCCACCTCACCAAGAACAGTGGTGTGAGTGGATCCGATGTCGATCTTTGCCACCTCATTACCTATGGTACTAACCCCAAAAAAGATAGATAGGGTTCAATATGTTCAATTTATCACTATTTTGGTCAGATTCTGCGAATTTCTATCTCTTGGGGGGGTGCTACCAACATCTACCAACTATAATCTACTCCAATTTCATCTACTCTTATCAATCTCTATACATATGTCATACAATTATGTACACTTGTACACGTATACTGTATACTCATCTATAGACAAATCAGCCGCAACTTTTATATGTAAACACATCATATCATATACACAATTGACATCAATTGAGCCCTTTTTTGGATAAGAAACTCCACCTTCACCAACCTCACCTCTCCCAGCCGCTGAGTTCTGGGACCGTGGTGCAGATACGCAGCTGACGCTCCTGCACCTTGAGGTTGTTCAGCAAGGTGCTAAGCACCTCAGGTGCTGCTGGCGACCGGGACACCCTGAAAGATGTCGAATCCACAGAAAATAGGGGGAAGACAGGTGAAGATAGGAGGAGGTCCCCCAAAATCATACGTTGGCAGTTCACATCTCACCATGTCGTCTAGTCAGCTCACGTTCGTGGGACGTGAGAGAGCACCAGAGACCCATATTCTCCCGCTTTCACGCCATCATTAGTATCGATCGATGGTTGGTACCATGTTATTAATTCATCGACATTGACTATGAAATTTACAACATGATTGACTTTCTCGACAAAAACCGTGCCGCAACAGTGGAAAAAATTCGAAGGGGCTCCGCACATCATGTGGGCCAATCGCCTTGGCGATGTAACCAAATGTGTTCACCTCAGATGACCAAGATCTCAAACTGGGTGATTTAACATATTCAACCAACATCGCCCAGCGTGGCGGAAACGCGCGCCAAGAGACGTCTGGCAAGCAGGAATGGTCTCTGCCAAGGTCAAACATGTCAGCTGGGTGGAGTCCCAGCTGGTTTTTCCAGGAGCCGCGGCAAATTTATGGACTTGAGAGTTCTTAGGGCTCATTCGACCCAACATATTCGTGCGTTGAAGCTGCCCCTTCACTCGGGAAATCTCACATTCTGCTGAATTGTCGCCTGAAATGATAAATGTGGTTTTCCCTTGTTCAAGGCAACACCTTCAGAGTCTTGTGTTGCTCCTGTGTGGGTTCACTTTCTTTATTTCGACGGTTCGTGACATCTCATCGATGCAATGGCGGGCAGGCGGGACGTTATTAACTCACCCCTCCCCAAGCCACTCTAACGTCGCATCACGTGAGTGTGCAAGTGCCAAGGAACGTCACTAGCCACCCGGACCCCCCACCCCACCCCATCCTGGCCCCACCCGACCCCACCCCCCATCCCAAACACTGACGTACGCGGAGAAATATCAAACACTCAAAAACTATCTGTGCCTATGGGGGTTGCGTCAGTAAAACCGCGCATTTACAGGACGACCGCGCCACCAACAAAGCATGGAGTATACTTGAGATATACTTGGGATATCATGGCACATATCAACAAGGCAGCTGATTGGAAAGATGATGATGATGATGATGATGATGATGATGATGGCGTGATTACTTTTTTTTGGAAAATCACATCGTTCATCGGGAGACATGTATAATGTATATATAGATGGAGATATGTATGTCATATGTCGTGTATATATATATCATATATATATATATATATATCATATATATATATATATCATATATATATATATATCATATATATATATATATCATATATATATATATCACATATGATCACTGTATCTTATGTTATATTTGGAGGTACACACCAGTTGCTCACCCTACGTCAAGGGAGTCGTCCAATCTTTAGTGCCTCGGTCCCCACACTGATGCACGACGGATCGCCTTCTTGTGAGCCTCCAAAGTGGAATGGATCTATTATTATCAGTAATATGTAATTATCCTATCAGAATCAAAAATATTATGGTTGATAATAAATGAAAATTATATGGTTGATAATAAATTAATTATATGGTTGATAATAAATGATAATAATATGTAATAATTGATTTATTATCAACCAATATCAACCATATATGATTGAAATATTCCATCATTCTATCAGAATCAGTGTAATTTTGTAGTGGTGTTTTATTTCCAAAATGGGTTGAGAACTTAACTTTATGAAGGGATGACCATTGTTGGTATGTATTATTGTTATTCTAATCACTATCACATAGATACCCTCTGGTAATTTAACATAGCTATGGAAAATCACTATTTTTAATGGGTAAATCCACTATAAATGGCCATTTTCAATAGCTATGTTAAATTACCAGAGGGTAAATGACTGTTTTTACGAACGTATCCATACTAATCCAGGATACATGCGGGGGACAGTTCTTGGGAGAAATCATTTTTTGATGGATTTTTTGATGGTTTGATCAATAGCAATCCCGAAAATACTAGGGCATCCTTTACCCTCTGGTAAACAAACATAGCTATTGAAAATGGCTATTTATAGTGGATTTACCCATTAAAAATGGTGATTTTCCATAGCTATGTTAGTTTACCAGAGGGTAATCAAACCGAAACACCTTGGATTTGATGTGTTCAAACAGCTTAGACAATAATCTATGGGTTTCCCAAAGTCGTGGTGATGATCTGTGAGCTATTTGAAATGGGAAGAAACGTATAATATGATATTATCCCAAATTGGTATCATTTGATCTATTATCATTATTCTCTGTGCTATTGCTATTTCAATCTTCGAAATGATAGAAAATGTGAGCTGGTCCGAAAATGTCCTGACTATCTTTATGATCTAAGCAGATCCAAGAATTTCTTGGTTCAACATGGGGACGCCTCTTTTCCCCACAGCTCAAGTCCAACATGGTGTTCAAATCACCAAGTTTGAGGAAGTCTCAATCCCCATGGTTTTTGGGCAAACTGCTATATAGATGTATATTTTTATGTATCTGTTTTTTTATCCAGCCATATTTCCCAAACTCCAAATGCCGTGAGGTCGTCCAAAAAAATAACGCCCAGAATGCTGCGTTAATGAAGAAAGACCTGGGGAAAAAAATGACCCAGAATTGTTCATCCCCATTGTTAGAATCGCTCAAGTCTGTAATTCATGGAGGTTATCATGAGTTATCATGGTTTCACTGGGAAATTCATGGGGATTTCACCCCAAATGGGCCCTTTTTTTGCACCGATAAAAAGATCATACCCTCTGGTAATTTAACATAGCTATTGAAAATCACCATTTTATAGTGGATTTTCCCATTAACAATGGTGATTTTCCATAGTTATGTTAGTTTACCAGAGGGTAAACATCGCACCTTCAAGAGCTCCAGCAGATCGAAACAGATGCGATTCCACTCGCGTGGCGGCGCCAGCTCGGCACCACGATCTGCAATCCTCGCCATCCAAAAAGGTGGCTTGGGCGCCAGCCGGAGAAAAATATTGAACATCTAAAGACCATGCATGTATACATATATATATATTATATATATAATATAGATATAAGTATATAATATATATAAGTATATATATATATGAGTATTTATAGGTATTTATAAATATGTAAAACTAGAGTGGCAATTCAGCAGGTGTCCTTCTACTGAGGAAAGATGCGGAAAATGAAACGCCATTCGAAGACACTCAGCGGATGGTGTCCCATCCCCAAATGTCCTGCCAACCAGATCGATGCAGTTCTCCTGGTGAGGCGCCAACAGGGCCAGGCACAAGTTATGTGATTGGGTGTGTATATATATATATATACGCATACATACATTATGTATGTAGGTTTGTATGTATGTATGTCTCTCTGTAAGTCTGTATGTATGTAATGTAATGTAATGTAATGTAATGTAATGTAATGTAATGTAATGTAAATGTAATGTAATGTAAATGTAATGTAATGTATTGTATGTATGTATGCATGTATGTATGTAGGTAGGTAGGTATGTAGGTAGGTAGGGTTATATATGTATGTATGATTATGTATGATTATGTATGTACGATTGTATATGTATGATTATGTATGTGTGATTATGTATGTATGATTCTGTATGTATGATTATGTATGTATGATTATGTATGAATATGTATGTATGATTATATATGTATGATTATGTATGTATGACTATGTATGATTACGTAACTATGTATGACAATGTACATTTATAGACGGAAACATAATAATAACTATACAATACATTATAAATTATAATACTCAGCGAAGTGTTTCCTCCCAGTGCAAAAAACTCACCTCAAGACTGGCCCCACCTGAACCTTCTCGTGTCTGTTCTTCAGGATAGGCGTCAGTCGTGGCAACAGGTCCTGCCACGCTCGCTTTGATGGCTAGGGTTCAACCACAAGTCACCCATGGGGAACAACTGAATGGGAAAGCGATCTGGGTTTTTGACCACAAATATCTTGGGGAGGCTCCTGTGAAGTTCTTCCAAATTATTCCAAGGGGAACATGGGATCTATTCTGTTCTATCATGCTCTGTCTTGACCACAGATCATGGCTGGTCAGCACTCATGCATCAAATCCGTCTAGTCTTTGCGGTTGTTGCTTGACCGATACCCACCTGTTCAGGATGACACAAACTTTCAGTCCAGTTCAGGCTCGATGTTTGGTCAAGAAAACTGACCAACCATCCGTTCCTTGATGGGCGGTGTCATCTTGGTCATGCCAATCACATTCACAATGGCCTTTAAGGCCCCCAAGATCGAACCTCAGAATCCGTATCTGACATGACATATGCATAACCAAGATCCGGCTCCTTCAGGTGCTGGAATAATCTGATTGGCGGTTTCAATCTATGCCAAAAATATAGATCTGAAATTCTGATGGAATATCTGATTGGAATATCAATGGTTGATGGTGTTTCAATCTGATATTCTCACCATCATCCTGTGCTTTGAATTTCTTAAATACGCTGAAGACGTCAATGTCGTTTGGAGATCTGAGCACACGACCCAGCACCTCGGGATACTCTTCACCCAGGTACTCATACAAGAAGAGACCCAAGTGCCTCACCAAGGTGGTAAGGGAAAGCCCAGCAGTCTATCAGTTGAATCCTGAAGTTGTCGAAAATGTCTCACCAACGACGATGTTGCAAGGTGACATCGAGATGGCAAAATACTGGTATCTTGCAAATTCTTATGGTAACTACGTCTAAATATACCGATGTTTAAATATACAAACTGGTATTTTAGACTACCTCCGGGAAGGTTTTCCTTGGCCTGCCCAGCCATTTAAACATATGGAATCCAATTTAGTTAAACATACATTCAAATATACGGATGGAACTGATGTTTCATACTTCATCCAGGGTCTTGTGGTCTGGCCCGCCCTCCACATATTTATATAAATGCCGTTACCATACATCTGAGAGGGAGGGAAGGAGTCTGCCTGGTGGTTTCACACCCCAAAGGACTAGTTCAGCGGACACCATCCTGTAATATGATTTGAAATCTCTGGCAGAATTTGAGTACTTGACTCAGCTGAAATAAGATGGCCATTACCAAGCATCATTCACCATCCATGTATTCACCCAGACATATTCAATCGTATTCATATGGTTGAAAATAACCAATACATTCCAATACCGTATCCGTATCTCAAAAAATAACATATGACGAGCAGAACTTAGATCCCAGCCCCATCATCTGCTCTTCACCGCACTGCTTCATGACCACGGCGATACGTGCAATGAGATCTGCGGCCTGTTGACCTTGATGCAGCACGTTTGGCTTGGACACGTGCCGATTTGTTCATCGGAATGTTGGGAAATGCATGTAGAAAACGAAAAGCATTAATTACCATATTCTGAAATCTTGGGCGTCTACATCTGTCATGTACACCCTCACCATATCTTAGATATACCGTACAGTACACATGTCTCCATTGGGTAATATCAAATAGAAATTGTACTATCATATATTACCATTATAAAATCTTATAACACATTATATACGTACCATGTTTCTGACACACTTCAAATCCAGCTGCGACAGTCATGTTAAAATGTTAAAGCGCAGTTCGCACTCTCAGGCTCTTGCGAACACGCGCAGAAGGTGTGTTCAAGCGCCACCTGCCAACATCCAACATCCAACAGGTGAGTTGATCACGATGCTTTGTGGTGGAAACCAGGTACTATAATGTACTGTATTGGGGATATAACGCGATGTATGGCAAGTTTAACCATGGTATTTGGGGGTATCCTCTTGTCGGGAAAAAAAAACATGTGGATTGGAAATTGTGGATGCTGTTTTTCAAAGCTCACATTGAGATCGAAATACTGTCAATGAACAACAGGAAAATAATCTTCCACAACAGTTTGTTCCTCTTGGGTTGGGTGAGTATTCGACCACATTCTACAATCTACCAATATCTACCACACTCCACCGGATTGGCCATCCCACTCAACATCCCTCTCCCAATTGGCCATCAGGGCCTGATGATACCAGCAATCTGTGGCAAGTAGGGCTTCACACGAGGTCCCAAGGAATTCACCACAGTACCAAAGCCATTCAGCATCACCGTGGTGTCATCCGAAGTCTGCTCCTGATTTCTGAAAAGGCTGGAAGGCATCCAACAGATGCTATGCTCGCTGTTCTTTTGCCAAAGCTGGGCTTCATTTGCCGGTTGGGGCTTGGGCATCTCAAACAATCGCAGGAAATGGCCTGTTTGAGATGCTCATGAGATGAGAGTTTAGCTATGTCGAGCAATTCTCATTGCGTTGCCGCTTTGTGGTGTCGTGGCGACTCTGAACAACTCAACTTGTCAATTCCACCTTAACAAATAATATTGCCCATCCCTGTACTGTACAATGCGTCATCTCGCCATCGAAGTTCAAGTGAAATGGACTAGCCACTATCAATCATCTTGAACACCGGTTCGAAGACCGAGACCGTTTCCCTTACTATGGTGAAATCGTGGTGAGGTCATGATAGTTGGCCCAAAATCATAAAACACATGTCTTGCAGTCCAGGCTACACTGACTGCATCCAGGCTTCAACCAAGACACTTCTGGCCAAACCCCTTCTCTGCTCCCAGACGCCCCAAGTGGATTTGTCTGAAAATATAGAGTTCGATACTCAAATACAATTTTGGGGGTATATACGGTATATATCGGTATACCATGGTATACCCCATCTTCAGACCCCCTACCACTCTTTTTGTCACGGCTGTGGCGGTAAATGTAAGGTCTCTGGGGCCACTCCGCCCACGCGGGGCGAACCTTGTGTGCCTTAAAATTGCTCAACCATCGACGATCACAATTCGTCCCATTCAGTTGCAGCAAAATTGGCAGAAATCAGATCCTTCGCATAGGTCGAATTGGGAGTTCGAGATTCTGCAAGCTTATGGGTCCATTCCTGCAGGGTCATTCATTTTGGATTGACGAAGCATGCAGGTTCAATGTCATGTTTGTGATATTTAAAAAAATGGTCAGACTCTCTGAGATTGTTTTGCTTACAAGCTTTTGAAAATTGGACTGATGGCACATTGCATTTGCTTGCAGCTAAACCAAATAAACTGACATAAACTGCCGAATTCAAACATCCAACCTCAACTTTGGGATTTCCAATTTATCCTATGTTCCAAAATTACAATATAAAGAACCTCTAATAAACATGACTATATAAAATACTATAAACTATATTATAAACTACTGTTTGGATGGGTTTTCCATATGGTTCCCCTCTTAAACTCCATCCTTTATGGCCAGGTCCCGTTTCCGGTCCTTGAAGCGTTCTTGCATGTTGCCTTCGATCAACGCCTCGGCAATCTGTTCAGCTCCGAAGTCCAGGTGCTTCACCAGGCCCTGCCACACAGCCAGCACTTCTGTGGCCCTGGCCTTGTAATCGCAGCCCACACCAAACAGATGTAAATCGCCCATTTCTGGAAAGGTATCTTCAAAGAGGCACTCATGAAATCGCTTGGAAATCTGTAGAGCTTCCTGCCTTTCCAAGTCCCGTCGTCGTTCCTCCGTTTGCTTCGTTCCCTGGTGCCGTTTCGCGTGTGACTCCTCTTTTGGCTCCTGCAACAAGCGCAGGCGCTCAGGGCGCAGAGCCATCACTGGAGCCTCGCTGCTCCATTGGATCCCCACCCGGTCGCGGCTGTACTGCGTCACGGTGCCTTGCTTTCCATTGAGCTCGGGGCGATTGGTCAAGCCCTGAGCCTCTACCAAGCTGTGCTTGGGAAACTGCAAGGAGAGGAAACCCAGGGGAAAGTCCTCCTGTTCCCGCACGAAGCGTTGGAAGGCCTTGGGTTCCAAGATTTTGTTGGTGGCTTCAGTGAAGTGGTCTTCATCTTCACGGGCCTCTTCCATCCAATGGTCCATGTACCTAAGATGAACTAAGATGCTTAACTAAGATTACTCAAGGTGCTTAAACCCTCTTAAAAATCTGCAATACCTGGCAGCTCTCAGCATCATCACCATCTTTATGGTCAACCCGGCCAAGAAAAGAAGGCGCTGAACAAGTTCCAGGCTGCTCCAAGATCAGGTCAAAGTCGTGCTTTGAGAATGGCACCTAACTTTGCAAATTCCAGTGTGGATTGGTTCCGTTGGTGCAGGACCATGACTCCATGACCATCCCTCTTAGAAGAAGCCAGCAAAACTCAAACAATGAGATTTACTTTCTGGTCAAGATCCATATTTGCATATATTTGCTGGGTTATTCCCACAAATTTGGCACAAAAGCATACTGAAGCCCTACATTTTGTGGTTTCAATCATCATCAATCATCCCCATCTCTTGTCAATTTCATCTCTGTTGTCACCGATGAAATCCCTATTTTCGTCATTTGCATACCCACCGTTCCGTACTGTTACCAGGTAAATCAGAAATTCTTAGGCTCTGGTTTCAACATGTTTCAACCCCCCATTACCTTGGCATCTTGGCGTTGCCCACCTGATCCTTTCTGGCCAGCACCACTGGGGGTGCTGGGCCCTGCCGCCCCCCGTACTGCCATTCTGCCGGCGCCAAACCATCCGAGGTGTCGGCCATGAAGCGGACGATGACGTTGGAGCGGATGTCGGAGTCGTCGCCTCTCCGCGACTGGTCGTTTTCGGATGAAGGGATGGGATTTTTAGAAACTTTTGGACATGAGTGATTTGAAATGACTTGAAATGATTTGGACCCACCTAAAACTGGAGTGAAATTGAAATGGAACAATGAAAACGGAGGATTTGACGTCCAAGAACATGGGAGATTGGGGTTCACCGACGAAAATGCCTGATTTGACCATCCGAAGAGGGAATTGACAGTGAGGGATGTAAGCACAAACAAATGAGTTATTTGAAAACCACAGCCAACAAAGTCTGAGGAATATATATGCTTATATATATATATATATCCCAAAAACAGTGGGGGATCTGCGCATTGAAAATGTGGAGTTAACAGCTAAAACAAGGGGAATCATTAAACCCTGCTGACAAGATGTGACTATATAATATATATATATATAAAGAATCTGATTTTAACTCTGCGAATCCCAACAACGGAGCCGGGCGGCGAAGCAAATTGCAGTGTTTTGAGATTCGCTTGAGAAGTACAACAAAATGAAAGATCGAGTGTGTTCCATGTGTTCCTATTGGCATCTGATGCATCTCAATTTTCAGATCGCAGATGATCGCAGCGCCTCCGGTACCGGACTGCGTCTTGTAGAGCACTGGGATCCCCAGCTTCTCCGGCACGGGGACGGATCGAAAGGTCTCATCCAGTTTCACCTCTACATCCACCACGTCTGGGCCATGAACGCGGACACCCAGCACCATGGCCGGGAGGTGAGTCCTTTGCCTTGAAATTCCTTGAAAGGTAGCTGTTCTATGGCAGTGGTCAGTTCGGAATGTGCTGGTTGATTCGGTTGCTTGACCTAGAGTTTCGACCTGGGTTTGGAGATGATTCACTTATTGTAACTATCTATATATATATATATACATATATATATATATATATATGTATGTACATATACCAAATCGTCATGTTCCTTAATGAAATGGCCATTTTCCACCCATTGTTGGACAAACCCAAACATTTGTGCTGCAGATTCCATGTTTCACCATCGTTGACTTGAGCCTCGAACCCGGCGGTATGCGGTGATCATGGGCCCCCAAGACATGGGCCAAAACATCAACAATGCCAAGTGATGTTTACTAAAAAAAATAGTATAGCCCAAAAATGGACATATGTATACCATCATGATGCCAAGTGATACATCAACACTGGCGGTATACCACAGTGTACCCAAAAAAAATAGGACTTTCATGGACTTTACTTTCAAGATCTGTGGAAGACCAGTGCCCTCCTGGAAGGCGTAGACAATGCCGTCAATGATTTGCTCCTGGTGTGATGAACGATTCGTCTTTTTGGGCACAGGGAAAGTGATGGGGATGTTCTAATGCTTGAGCTCTATAATACTTACAACATTCTATCTATTTATATATGGCAATGAATGTCAACTCCGATTTCATTCACCGCGGGCTGGTTTCTTAGGGAAACACAAAAAGTTCTGTAGTAAGCAGGATAGTAACATCGTACCCCCGAATCAATCTGTGAGTGGTTACCGGTGGATCCGGTGGATAGTAGTGGCAACCATCCACGTGTTTCAAACCACCCTTCCAGTCCTTGGTGGTGTGTTGAGAAGGTTGTCAGCCCCAGGCTAGCTTCAAGGTAAAGATAGTCGTTAGGCAGATTAAACAGCCTACCCTTTAGCAATCAAACATGGTACTGTAGTATATACTGAAAAAAATCCCCTATACATGGAGATGTTAAATGTTAATGGGAATATCATCTAGAGATGGGGGGAACATTCATTGCCATGTTTGATTGCCGGAGAATATTCCCAAAAAAGACCATAATGTGTTGATAATCATCAAGTAATAAAACCCAGCAGTTTTTGAAGCTTTCCCTGAAAGGGTCAGGGTACAGCAGCTCCAAAACATCCATATCATCCATGTGACCCCAATAGAAGTCAGTTAGTGGAGAGCCAACCCCTCATGTTTCCAAAAAACTCGGAGAACCCGAACCTACAAAAACACAAATCCGACAAAAAAGGAAACAACAAGTATTGAGTAATGCGGATAAAACAATAATTTACCATCCGCCAAATCACCATATATAATTAAATAGGTGGTATACACCATTCCCAAATGGGTGGTTTATGGCATTGTTTTACCCACATTATTCGATTCTATTCAGCCAGGTATAGGCCGAAGAAAACCTGACTGTCAATCAAAACACCCGAGGCTCCTCCAGCCGGGAGTCGATATCCGCCACACCCAAGTTGCCAATGACCTTGGCGACTGCGTCTCAGAGGAAACATCGCTACATGGAAGGAAAATGACATAGAGATGTAAGGTCTACCAGAAAAATTGTCATGTTCAGGAAAACCACATGTTTTTCATATCCTATCATCCTATCTAAATATCTTTAACCAAGGCTGCTTTAACCTTCTTTTGTGGGCATTAAAAATGCCACGGAGATCCACGGAGGATCTCCGGAAATGCCGGGGGATCCTCCAAAAGTAACCCGCGCCTTGTCGATGGTTTCCATCACCATCTTTCTATAGGGCTCAGAGGCATCTTTTAAATCCTGGCTGAGGCATCTTCCACTGAGACCGGGCAAATCTGGGGATTCTGCCTGATCTGGCGATTTTGCATAAACCATCTCTGTGTTGAGACCATCACACTTTCCATGTCTCCGCATTTCTGTAGTTTGGCCCTTAGGGTCGTTTAACCTTGGCTACTAGTCGCATTTGTCTCCTGTACCCAAAACTGCGAATTCTGCCCACTAAAAAATGGACTCTAGGCCCTAGTCTTATATCAACCACGTATACCATCATTTTGCCTTGTTCTAGAAGAACTATTCTACCAAGTCTGGTTCGCCGATTCAAACCCAGGTGGGTTCCATATTGGTTCCATGAATTCAACCACATTCAACCCAACCCCAAGATGTTTTGGGCGGTGGGGTTCCATCCCCTCGCCTCAACGATTCGTCCAATGATATCAGCTCCGCCCACCTGAATCGAAGATCTTTTTGCCAAGCAACATTGGCAAATATGATGTCACCCCCGACAGTTGAGGTTTAACCAACCACGAAAATTGGAATTACCAACAGTTGAGGTTAAACTATGAAGATTGGGATTAGACAACAAAGGTAAGATTTCACCAACCATGAAAATTCGGATTAAACTCACGACTTTTGATGGAGATTATGAAAATTAATTACAGTAAGGTATGGATGGATTTAAGAGATGATTTACATATGGAACCCCCCCAAACAGAAATACATGCTTGTTTCAGTTTGGTTGTGAAGATTCCCTAGTAGTATATAAAACATGTCTTGGAAAACCCATATGTCTGGTTGTTTGGGGTTCTAGGCCGAAAACCTTACGAAACTTGCTCATCTTTAGCAATGGATTGGCTTGAAGGAAGTTTGACGAAACCCAAATGCTGGCTTTGATGATAAAAAGATATAAAAAGTGACAAGCACGGCTTCCTTTGAATTTTCACAGCAATCCATTGGCTTCAGTATCCCTAAAACCGCTCAAGTATGAAATCTGTGTGGTTTGATTGATTTTTGGGAATCCCCCCAGCTTGATGTACACACGCTTCAAGAGAAAACAGCGGAATTTTGAGCCAAATTGAGACAGGCCAGAATAGATCATACCCGTAGTCAAACGTGGCTGAAAAATCCCTTGTTTTCTGGGTGTTTCAATGGGAAATTGATGTATAAATGGTGAATTGATGTGGATTGTCCAGCACGCCATGTTTCACTACCGGAGGGTAACCAATCCGGTAGTGGTCTCTGCAGGCACTGCGGGCATCAGGGGATTTCCCCCAGTTTTTGCGGTTTTTGTTGGTGAGAATCTCAATTCTGTTGATCATATCCGCCATTGATGTTCTGAAGCCCAAATTTAGTGCTGATATTCCGGTGTTTTTGGGATAAAATGCCTGGTTATTGGGGTTAAACCGCCTACACCCCATGTCTCTTGTGGGTTTCAGTTCCCATTTTCTGTGGGCTTTCGGTCAAAATCTCCACCTTTTGCGGTTCAAAAAGTCCAAAATTGATCAAGTGTGGGCTGAAAAGCTGCAATCAAACTAATCAACCAAACAAACTTTGGCGCTGGGAAATCCCCTCTAAATGGGGGTTTACCCTCTGGTGAACTAACAGTTTGCAATGGAAAATGGCCCAGTCGAAATAGTGGATTTTCCCATGAATAGCATGGTGGATCTTTCCATCGTTTTTTGTTAGTTCACCAGAGGGTAAACCCAATTGTTATGTTAGTTATAAACCCACTTAGCTATCATAAATCAACTATGAATTCCCATCAAGTTCTTGCTTCAATCCCCATGTTTGTAGTGGTTTCTAGTGGTTTGTAGCTGGCAATTCATCTCCAGATGGCGTGGACCTTGTTGGCAATTTCCACAGTGGTGTCCACAAGCTGCCGATAGTTGCGACGGTCCAGCGCCATCCTAACCTGGAGGAACTGGGTTTCAGCCACTTATGGTGGGAGCTTTCCATGGGGGAACCATAAAATGGATGGTTTATATATCATGGAATCATGGAAAATCCTATGAAAATTTCATGGAATCATGGAAAATCCTATGAAAATCTGAAAATTGTGAGGATTTAGGGATATTTAGGGGTACCCCCATTTCAGGAAACCTCCGTTTTTGAGAGATCACCCCGGGAAAATCCGGGAAATGGGGATTGATAACTTATAACCAGGGTCATTAAGCAGTTGCGATGCATGGGATGATTCTCCATGAGGATATGATGAGCCCAAGACTGGGATGGCGTGCTTATCAAATATCAAACTCGTCCACACAGAATGCCAGATTTTGGGGGGTCCTGTCGCTACGTTTCTTAGTCCATCGGGGCGTTGGTCTTCAACCTTGACCCTTACCTAAATGTTCTTCATAGCTAAAGTTGGCAGGTTCCATGCATCATGAGATGTCAGTGCAATAGATGTTGGCGCCCCAAACGACCACAACATTGGACTTTTTCGGGGCCAACAAAAATCCAGCAAATGTGGAGATGAGTTAAAACAAAAATCCAACCAGTTCAAATATCACTTGGCCAGCCATCCCAGAGATAGGACTTCACCAAAATACAAATTCCAACTAACATCACTTGGCCCCTGCGCCAATGTTCCGTGATGTCACCGTACCTTTTCATCTCTTTTCTTTCCATCGTTGGCTGAACCAGCTCTCAGTGGCGCTGACAGAGCAGTTCCCGTAACACCGTTTGGACCCCAGGGGGATTTCGTTTGTTCCGATGTTTCTCGTTTTACCGACATATAATGCCATATATATATATATAAATGCGTATATAATAGAAAGGAACTGAATAGAATAGAATAAAATAACGTAATTTACCAAAATCATAACACACAAGAACATACAAAATGATATTATACAATAATTTGGTGTGCGCAACTGTGTGCATATGTGCAACATATGTATAGATATATGGCATAATATATCATGTGACATAGTATGATCATATATACACTTAGAACCGCATGTACAGTAGTACAAATCGACCACTGCGTTGCAATTCGAGTTCCTCTGGTCAACTCGGACTTATTTCAGACTATAACACATATCAGACATCTCTTTGTTTTAACCCACCAAGATCACGAGTTTGATTTCATCAATAAAAAAGTGATATTTCATCTCGGGGATTTGAGGGTGAACAACTTTGACCCTGAGTAACCAATGCATATTAGAGTCACTGGTAATTTAACAATAGCTATGGAAAATCGCCATTTTTGATAGGTAAATCCTCAAACTAAACGGACCATGTTCATCCATTTTGCCTGAGTGTTAGCAGTTTCTCTTTTTCAGTGGTTACGGGCAACCCTTGTTTCGGGGGACGAAGACAGGAAGACTTTGCATCTCGAGCGACTTAATGACAAATATTTTGAACACCATAAACTAGCGACAGTTAGTGACAGATATCATGAAGACACGTTCTTGATAAATTTTGATATTTTCATCACGGACTGTTGTTGCGCGCCAAAAAAGCTGTAGTGGCCTTCGTGGACCAGATCCCCCTCTTGGCATTCCTTCTACGGCTCTCAACCTATTCACCAATGGATATCCCTCAGCTGATATGGACGAGTAAATCTGCGTAGCCAATAACCCGTCATCTTGGTTGTTCCTCATCTGGCTACCTTGGCCATGAATTGGGAACTGTTGCTGTAACTGCTGCTGCCGCCGTGACAGTCAGAACGGCGACTGTTGAAGCAGCACAATGCAGCACAGCTGTGTGGTTGTCACAGCAGCCGTTGTCCAACATAAAATTGGCATCTTGATTGGCGAGACTGCTTGGCCCCGGCGTTCCACATGGTGTGGTCCAAATGCTGGGTTGGAACTCCAAAGGTCACAAGCAGTGGTGGATAACCTGGAATTCGAAGCAGCCAAGCTGCCATGTGTGTGTGTATATATATAGACATGTCACACATGGCGTGATCACCATCTACAAATGGGTGATCATTGCGCATAAGTGGGATGATCACTACAGTACAATTATATGGCAAGGTCACCATTGTACAGGGTCCCAAGTTCCTAACATCCCCTCGATACATGTCAACTTGTGGGGGGAGGCAACTAATTACTCTTTGATCAACAAAAATCCGCCCGCGCGGAAGGTGCCGAGGCGTGATAATTTAGGAACCGATGAGACGAATGGGCCGATCTGTCAGTCTGGTACAGCTTCAGCGGGGGTACTGTGGTAATTTGCACATTTTGCAGATTGGCCCATCATCGGCCAAATGCGCCGTTTTGATCCAACATGGCAGCAACGTCGGCTCCACTTGGGGTCAACTTTGGCCAAGATGCGACCCAACTTGGACCCACTTGGCTCAAACTTGCCCCCAACATGCCGCAACTTAGCCCTAAGTCGCAACTTACGCCCAATCTCACCCAGCGGCTCCAACTTGGGCTCCAGCTGGGTCCGAGATAGCACAACGTGGGCCCAAGTTGGGACCCATTTTGCGGGCTCAATGCAACATGCTTGAAACCTGCATTTTACCGCTACTTCCAACGTTTCTTTAACGGGTTCGTGCAAGGCCATGCACATTGGGCCTGCCTTGGGCCCAACTTGGTCGCCAGATGCCCCCACACACGGGACCAAGTTGCGCATGTTGAGCCCAACTTGCGTCCAAACGTGCCCAGGTTGCGCCATGTTGGACCCCAGTTGGGCTCAACTTGGGGCCAACTGGCCCGAGTTCGGCGCAAGTTAGGCCCAAGTTGGGCTCCTGTTCAACCCAACTTAAGGCCAAGGACGGCCAAGTTTGACCCCGGTCGGCTTTTGGTTGGGCCAAGTAGGCTCGCTTCTTTCCTGTTCCCTAAGTGTGCGCGAAGCGACTCGAATCAAGGTTTATCCCTGAAAAATATTAGGACCCTTTTGTGCCAACACCGTATTGGGAAATATTGCAAACACTAGAAAAAGTATGTTAACATCGTGAATGATTGGGGAAAAATACCTAACAATATAAAAACACAATTTTCCAATTGTTAGTTTCCGTTGCACCAATTGTCAGGGATTGGACTCACCATGGAAAAACCGGGCCGCAACAGCACGGGTGGTGAGGTATCAGCACCCCCACCTATTTCATTTGGCTTCCAAGTTTACCTTGATGCCCTGTGGGAGATATCGTCTGCTCACACAATCTCACACATATGTTTTAAAATCAATATGAACCTAGAATTTCACCAGCGTTCTATACGCAATTATATGTGTATGTATATATATATATAAATATATATACAGTGTAGTCGTATGAATACAATTAAATACATCGTGATCATCGCATGTATTATATAAATATTGTCTGGCAACGAAGGAAACTCTAGACAAACTAAAAGGTTGGAATTCTGCATGAAAACTGGCAATGGCATTGGATTTGCTATATAGGGGAAATCAGATTCCGGAGCAAGCGTAGTCTTCCTGCAATTTCTGCTAAAATAGGAGCACATTTGACCTCTGATTTGAAGCCCGAAAATATCCTACCAAAATATTCGAATTTCACAAGATTGTCATAGCAGAATGCCCGCGCGCGCGCCATTTTGGAGGCTTGGAAGATTAACGTTGCAAAATAATGATGACAAAGGAACGTCCAAAAGAGTTGTCTTTCTTGACGTTTGGACTGGTCCAAGCATTGAGATACTGGTTTGCTCAGGACTTTCCTACACGCAACACATGAAAGCAAAATGAAAATACCACAAGCATGCTATCACATTCACAAATGATCCTGCACAAGTATTCACCTTGCGGTGTGGGGCTGCACAGCTACCGGAAAGGATTTGCTGATTTCTGCGTCGTGCCAAAGGGCACAACTTCCATTCGCGCCCAGCACACGGCAGGTTTACTTTGAATGTCAAGGCACTTGAAGAGAGAAACCTTGAAGACCCATCAGAAGAAATGGGTGAATGATCAAAACGTAGCGAAAATGTGGTAGTATTTTAATTATATGGTCTACCGAGTCTACCTTCTAAATTGCCATTCAAACGGGAAAAGGTTGATGAATCATCAAATTTGGATCCCTATGACAAACCGATATGGTTCATATGCAATATCATGTGGATCCCATCAAGATGACTGTCTCTGTGTTCATGATAATCCTGGTACCAGCAATGTGGATCCCCAAGAGATGCATCAAACTTCCTGGGGGATCCATCAATCATCATCAATCCATACCCAGAAGTGCCAAAATCCAGTTGTGAAGCAGAAGTGCATCACCAGAGGCGTCACTTTCCACTTCCAACAGCCAAGTGCTGGGAGGCTTTGAGCTCCACCCCTCCGCCCTTTCGCAAGAGCCAGGAACTGTTGGGACTGGGAATTGCTACCAAAAGCAATAGAGCGTCACAGATTCTGTGCACCACCCCCTGGTTCACAGAAGGTCTTTGGGATTTCCGTTTGGTCCTGTTCACAACTGGGCGCCATGGCCAAAGGTTTGTCCCAAACCCTTTGCAAATCATGGGTTTAGCCCTCGTTGCTGGCACCATGAACCAGGAGTGGACGGTCCACATCGGACATCCGTGAGCACGCGACATAAGTGGGTGCTGGATGCGGACATGGCACACATCGGAGCATCAGGTTGCAAGCAAAATCCTTAGATGATCCCAAAAATATGTATACATATTGTATACATATTGTATACATATTGTATGCACATTGTATACATATTGTATACATACTGTATACATATTGTATACATATTGTATACATATTGTATACATATGATACATATTATACATATGTATGTATGTATGCACGTATGGATATGGATATATTATATATATATATATGCATACATACACATATATATATATACGATATATATATATATATCACCCAAATGGGCTGTTTAATGGGAAAATGATGCTAAAAGCCAGTGGATCTAGAGATGTTCCCCTAATTTATCAGGCAAACCCTACACCAGTGTTCGAAAGGACGACTCAGTGCTCCAAGTTTCGTTGTTGTTGGTGACTATCCTCAGATTTGCTACATAATTATATGATATTATATGTACACTTAAGCCTAAATTCCAATGGAAACGCAACTTCACCCAAAAACCACAGCTCATCTTCCCTTGTAGAGCTTGAAATCAACAATCAACTCGTACCTTTTCTGACATGGTCCCATTCAAATCTAGTACATCTATAATATATACAGTACTAGTACATATATTATTCACAAATAGATAGATGGGCCCGATCCAGATGCCATGACGACAGCACCCAGTTCAGCTGTATGCAGTCCACTGTGCTGTCTCGATCCGCTCTCGGGATGTTCACCAACAACAATGGGTTGATATGGGTTTATGGAGTTTATCACTGATGGTTGGTGAAAGTGGTTGTGCGCAAAACCCTACAACACACCATACAGATTCAGGGCTCACACCGTTTAACTTAACCAAGCCATATGCCTTTCGAGATGGCAAAGGGCCATGCAATGACTGTAGTTGATGCTGAGTTAGGTATGGATCAGAAGTTTTTATTCGATTCCTTTGGAATTTGGATTCCCAGAAGAAAAATGGCAGTATCCAACTTGGAACAATAATTTGGTAGGTCTGAAAGCGTCGGGGCTGCTGAAATCCCATTGCTATGCTGATAGCCCAGGTGATATTCCCCATTGACACCCTCCCAGTCGACCTCAAACTTCCCAAGAGCGTAACACTTCAAAGACATATTGCTCAGAGAAACGATCTGACTTCCATTGAAACGGCCCATTTCAGCTGCACAATTTTCACGGCTGGCGGGGCACCGCTTCAAGCGAATAGCTCAGCGAATGGGCAGCCGCGTATGGGCCGCTTTGTTCATTAGAAGCACGCCAACTTTGGCCTTGGTCATTGGTCATTGGGCGTTGGTCATGGCCAAGGAATCTGATGAAAGATTGCCATTCCAGGATGACTATCGGCCGTGGTTGGGAAACTCAATTAACGTAGCTCCAACTGGTTGGCTCCCCATTCAATAGGACTATAGTGACTATAGATACCCATAGTTCAGCTCAACGCCTCCTACTGGATTGATGATTCCCTGATCCAAACTGGCAGAAGAGGTCCTGGGCTTCGGTCGATCAGTGAGGTCGCGATGCCAAATTGTCCCCCAAAATCCCACGGTTGATCATCTTCCACATTCAATTTGCCTTAATTTCAGGGGAGGTCCTCCACTTTAGGACAAAAAACATATATCAAATGGTTGCTTATATATACCAATTATGCCCCAATAAGTTTCCATGATGTCCATATATCATGGATAGTTAATACACATTAATACATCATAAATACCATGCTGGTCACATTTGACATACTGTACAGTAGTTGTCGAAAAATCACCGTTTTGAAGTATAGATCACAGAACTTTCCATAGGCAAATTATGAGTGGGCATGGTTAGAAAAATCAAATAATACTCATGAATATCCATTGTGTCCATTATTAATCTCGAATTTCCATACATTCCATTTCATATCCCAACAAAAAGTCTTGGATTTCCTGGTGTCCCAAAAAAATACCCTCTGGTAAATTAACATAGACCCTGGCAGTTGTCGGGGTTGGAAGACTAGTGTCCATTAACAATTGGTTATTTTCAGGGTCCAACTGTTTATTTACCACCATTTTATGGACGTTCCATTGGGATCCACCCGTTCCTGAGATCCACACCAGGCCAGGTCCTAGCAGGGAAAATCATGTCCGAAATTCGTCCAAGCTCTTCCCAGGGGAATGTCAGCCACAAACAACACTAATAGTGATCATATGTGATAATAATAATAATAATGATGATCATGATCATGATCATCATGATGATGATCATGTCATCATCATGATGATGATGATGATGATCGTCCAATACTGTAACAAAGACAATATAAAACTGTTATAACAATAACATTAACAATTCAGAGATCATAATAATGATAGTCATAGATCATGATAGTAAGAGGGATAAAACCAAAAAAACAGCTCATGAAACACCCTGGAAGTGTTCGTTATCCACATGCGCCTGGGTCAAGACCAAAGTGAGAACCCTAAGTTGACTGGGTAATCAGGCCAGAGTTTACCTGCTGAAACTGACATAAATGGGGGTATACACCATTTTCAGACAAACCAAAAATTCCTTTTGGTTACATAATATGTATATATATATATACACATACACATATATACATATATATATCATATTTATGTAGAGAGAGAGAGAGAGAGATTTCCCAGCTTACTCCCACAATACCATTTTTTGGTGGTTAAATCCACCATTTCCATGTATCAGACCTAATTTTTGCTGCTGATCTTCTCATGTTTTCCCTCCGTCTCTGCAGCCCGCCTCCTCTCCGAGCAGAAGACATGCTGGAGCCGGAACAAGTCAAGTAAGCTGCCTGGGTCCAGTTGTTTGGACCCTTGTGGATTAGACACCCCAGTCATGTTCAGCCCAGTTGCAAGTTACTAACCCCAACCTGACCATTTCTGGAGGAAAACCCATCTTCCGAAGCTTATTTCGTGGGGTTCAAGGTTGGTTCTCAGGGCCATACCCTAAAAGTGGATGAACATCTGCGCTTTCCTGAACCTCACATGTTGGTTACTTAAGAATGGAGATGTCAAGTGGTATATTTGTTCCCATACAATGGTTTGGAAAGGTATACTAGAGAACTCATGCAAATAATTGTAAACTCATTCCTACACCGTCAGTGTGTATCCGCCAACCCCAGCGGCAGGGGGAGCGCGTCAACATAGCTACGGAAGCCATGGCCCATTAATGGATGATTCCCCTCACAGTTGGGTCAAACAATCATCATTTACATAAATAGATCCATATTTGGATGTGAAATAATCCCAAATGTAAAAGGTGCTTCAAAGCTCAACCCAGTTACTAACCCGTCATCTGTGTCACTTGGAAAGAAAAAAACTCGGTGATTTTGCTGGAAAAAAATGTTGGCCAGAATCCCCAGTTGTTGGTGACAATCCTAAATTTGCGTTCTTACACTATATATCTTAAACGATCATATCGTTGGGAAACGTAGCTCCTTAGCTCCTTAGCTCCCTCCTAACCTCTGGGCATCCCAAGCTTGGCCAAATCCTCATCATCGTTGGTCTAATCAAGCAATGAACCAATTTTTTTCTGGCCAGAACGAAAACACCGTTGTGAAAAAGTAAAACATCAGATCCCATAGATCCCATTATGCCGCGATGTCATTGTAGATCCTAAACCCAAACAATCACACACCAAAAATCGGGCAAAAAAAAAGGGGAAAAAAAAAACAGCTAAAATCACAAGTTCTTACCAATTTTGGTGTCTTAACTTAGCAGACTTAGCACTTTGTAGTTCCTCATTTCTAAGGGAACAACGGATGCCCCAAGATACAGCCGCCGCCAGGGCGTGCCAGGCCGAATGGAGCAGCGAATAGGCGACCTCCGCGAGTTGCCCGGTGGGCCTTGGCTGCCGTAACTGTTACTATAGTTTAGGGTGAATTGATGGGACATATATATATATATATAGTGGATATATGGGGAATATGACTCATTGTGGTTCATTTGATATTAATTTGATGGTGTATTACTGGAATAGATGTGGAGAATATAACTAATTATGGTGAATTTATGGTTTGTTAATGGGGAATATAACTAATTTATGGTGAATTGATGGGGAATATAACAATTACGAATGGGGAATAGAACTAATTTATGGGAAATTATAGTTGACTGAAAATGGTGAATTGATGGGGAATATACAGTGAATATATGGGGAATATATATAACTAATTGTGGTTAATTTGATGTCAATTTGATGGTTTGTTAATGGTGAATACAACTAATATAGTGAATTTATGGGGGAAAAACTAATTATAGTGAACTGATGGGGAATTATAGTTAATTGGGAATGGGGAACTATAGTGAATTGATGGGGAATCTATAGTGAATATGTGGGAAATATAACTAATTGCGGTTAATTTGATGTTAAAGTGGTGGTTTGGAAATGGGGAGTGTAACTAATTTGTGGGGAATTGATGGGAATATAACTAATTATAGTGAATGTTAATGGGGAGTATAACAAGTGTGGAGAATATAACAACTTATTAATGGGAGATATAACTAATTTATGGGCAATATGTGATGTTAATTGATGTTAATTTGATGGCTTCTTACTTCAGAAAATGATGATGTGGTAAATTATGGAATTTGACAACTTGTTAGTTTGATGACTGTTTTTTCAGAAAATGATGGCGATGGCGATGGCGATGCCCAAAAGGTTTGCTAAGTTCGTGGGCTTCAAAAAGGCGAGTCACGGGAGGCTGAAGTCCCTGGGTCGGTCCCCGGGTCGGCTGTGTATTTTTGATTGGGGTCAGTTGTTTTCACCTTGCCAGGAAAAGATTGAAAAGAAAAGATCTCTGGCAAAGGCATGCTGAAACCACTAGCTGGTTGGTGGTTTAGTTTCAACCCCTCTGAAAAATATGACTTCGTCAGTTGGGATTCGGATCATTATTCCCAATATATGGAAAGTCATAAAATTCCATGGTTCCAGTCACCACCAACCAGCTGTCGAAG
Organism: Cladocopium goreaui; assembly: GCA_947184155.2. NCBI lineage: Eukaryota > Dinophyceae > Suessiales > Symbiodiniaceae > Cladocopium > Cladocopium goreaui. The sequence continues at coordinate 285,976 of CAMXCT020002236.1, read as the reverse complement.
TTGGAATATTTCACTCTGTGGTCGAGCCAGCTGTCTCCCGGAGTTTCGGTGTCAATTGGGCCTCCGGCCTCATCCGAGGGATTTGTTTTACATGCTGTAACCAACAACCAGGAATTGCCGATATGGCCATATATTTAGCGAAACTCCCATTTTTAGTTGTCAACAAATATGTCAGACCCTGTTCCCAAACTTCAAATCAGAAACCTCATGAATCTCACAGCTCCAAAAACACACCGAGGTGCAACAGGGATGGAACCACGAAGCACAGCAATGCAATAGCTGCAACAGGAGCTGCCTTCTTGCGTCCTTTGTAGCCTCAAGTCATGGGAGATACCCAGATGTTTTGTGGGCTGTGAAGTGCCGTAGAATGTGATGCAAAGCAGATCTATTTCACCAACCACATGAGCTGGGTTTGCTATTTGAATACGAATGATGAGAAACCATTCAAGTCATGATTTAGGGGGTACCTTGTCTGTCTACAAACCCACTTTTTAGAGGCTAAAATATGCAAATGATTTGCTGTACCCATAGGTTCTCTTGGTGTACCACCAACGCACCTAGGGAGACCGAAGTGTCAGAGACGTCGCCGGTCTGAACCGAGCAACGATAGGCCAAGTAGAGCCCAAAAGACACCGAGAGCAGTACATCTCCAGCCTTAGAAGAGCCCACGCGGCAGCAGGTTGGTCTCCAATTGACCCAGCGTTGAAGACGTTAATCTACCGCGTTGCAATAGATTTAAGAGCTCGGCCAAACCAACCTTCGCAGAGTCCTGCATTGGTCTTCCAAGGCCCCAGCTTTTGTCTTTGAACAAATGGATCCACATATTTCCACATTGAGCTGGATAATCGTTGTAGGACGTATGATGACAGTGGGTATTGAATTGGACCCCCTGAGGTAAGTATCAGTTGTGTTCCTTGGACAATCACAGGAGTTGGCAAATGGTTGTTAGATGTGTTAAAACTGTATATGCATGTATATACGTATATATGACATTAAATATTCCTTGTGACCAGTACCATTTGCAATCCGTTGCGCCCGGATACTGTGCATTTGCAACTGACACTCATCATTATATTCATTATATAGTCATTATATATATATAGTCATATTATATTCCTTATTCTTCATGACCCTTCCAACCACAACTGCAAGTACTCAGCTCGGATTGTAATTTCCATATGACATTCCAGTCACGTCTCAGTGAGGACATTGTAATTCACCCACTTAGATGTTTAGAGTAATTCCCTTCCCTGAATACTGAATACTCCCCAAACAAAACTTTGGTTTACGGCTCAACGCCCATTTTGGATGAGATTAGACCAATACTTACTGCGTAAATCCCAGTAGTCCCATAAAAATGCTGGCTATATCACCCTTGTCCCAACTATCACCATTCATGGGACATCACAGTTGCGCCCCAGCCATGTGACACACGCGCATCGCGTGGTGTGGTTCAACGGACCGTGGACGGGATGCAGCTGGAAGCCGTGGTAAATGGTGGAGGCCATCGTCACCATGGCCTCGGCACGCCATGACCGAAGGCTGTCTCTGACCGATTTACCGACAAAGAAATAGATGTGTGTGTGTGTGTGTACATGCACATGGATAATTACATGTATATGCAATATCATAGGATCTCAGGATCCGTATGTTGTATACATATACTGTATATGTATCTATATATATATATAGATAGATAGATAGAGAGAGAGAGAGAGTTGTGCATAGGTAGATAGGTAACGGAGGTAGTGTATATCATTGTACATCCATATATCTATTCACAATCACTCAAAGTAGCGACATTCAGCAAAGAACAAGCTTTACCTCGCTGAACCCTTCCATTTGTAAGAGAGGTGATTGTGCACATGTACCAAATCTCTTGACCACCACCCGACACCAGGTCCAAAACCGATCTTTTTGCACGCAGCTGGCGTTCTTGAGTCTGGCGACTGGCCATGGTGATGAGAATCATTTTTCACAGGGGCGCTCCACCCAATGGATTTGAAACTGCACTTCTTTGCCTCTTGATGTTGCAGACTGGTTCCACCACTCAAGCATTCCCATTCCGCAGGAACTACACATCGGTCCCGGAGACGCCGTTGTTTTCAGTGTCAAGTAGCTTTTGAAAAAACCGCCAGCAAAGAGAGGACACCCAGCAAGCACAGCCCAATGATAAGTGTGGGATCCATTGCAGGAATCCTGCTACTTTGAACAGTTCCGTGGCTGAACTTGTTGGAAAAGCCCAAAGCTGCAGAGATTCTTCAAGGTCTAGTATGAGTTCGAACTTGGGCAAGTAAACCCACGAAAAGGTGGTTCACTTTAGTGGAGCTTTAAAATTGAACGGAATTAGAAATGACCGTAGTTTCCAGGGACCCATTGTAGTGGGTCCGTCCTCCATCAAAGGCTACTGCATTGTTTCCAATATCTCAAACCATCTATCGTGGGGTTGTGATCATTTTGACCCATACCCAAATATCCCCCCAATGCTGAAAATTGGGTCTGTCTGAAAATAGTGTACCCCTAAATCTATTCGATTAGAATCATTTTCCCTATTAAAATCGCCATTTAGAGCGATACCCATTTTCAGACAAATCCATATCTAGACTCTATCCAGACTACCCAGTGCTGGTTGGCTCAAAAAAAAAGATTTTCTGCATCCACAACCGTGGCCTCACGGACCCGTTTGAAATTCCGGCATCAGATGATATAATTCCAAGATACATATCATATAACACATATGTATATGTGTATTTATATATATATGATGTATGCGACAGATATGTATGTGTATATATATACATACACGTATAATTATATGTGTACATGTGTGTGTAACAGATATGTATATACATGTGCATATCACTTTTTTCCCGCAATATCTGGACCAATTCTTCGTCCCCCGCTTCTTGTCCAGGCTACAATCCACACTACCTCCAGGGTTTTCCTCTGGATCCAGAAGAAGGGCACCAAAGCCGCGAAGAAGACGTTGGAGAAGAGGCAGAGGCTTCCAAACCTGGTGAGGTTTAACAAGGGATAAAAAAGGGAGATCGTATTCAAGATGGATAACTGTGATTAGTTTGTTACATAATTGTAGTATAATGATGTATAATAACCGTATCCAAAATATGGGTAATTTGCTATATGATTGTAGTATAATGATCTTATACAATCTGGAGAATTTGTTACATACTATGACTTTAGTATAATGATGATATTATCCAATCTGGATGATTTTATGGTTTATTTTAGTATAATGATCTTATCCCATCTGGATAATTTTAGTATAATCTTATTGCAGGGCTACTGATAGTGATACAGTAACAGTAATGACTCACTTTTTCGGATTAGAATGATAAGACAAAAATAGTAACAAAAGTCATAATAATATATGATGATACTAGTTTGGTAATGTTAATGATAATGATGATAGGGATTACAGTAATCAAAAATAGAATAGCAATCAAGGAATCATGAACAATAAAATATCCGCACATGATTCGTTGGGCATACCCTCTAGCAAACAAACATGGCTGGGAGTTTCCACCAGTTCGATTTACCTATTGAATCCTGCTGGTTCATTCGAAGTTTTGAAGCATGCCTTGATGCCTTGCTTCGTGGGGAGGCCAAGGTATTCTTTAAAAATCATGGAGTGTAAGGTATGTGCAAATATATCTTATACATATATAACATATATATATATATGCATACATACATGTGCGAATCCCTGTCAATCCACAACTTGAGAGACACACCGTAAATTGGACTGCCATAAGATAGGACAGAATCGGGATGTATTCACCACTAAGTACAGCAATTGGCATAAAAAAAATGCGGTTTTTGTCGGGGAAACAGCAAAGATGGTACATATATATATAGTCGGGTTTTACTATATTTTACTGTTCTATCTTTTGGGTACTATATGTTCAATCTATCTTTTACTCCCAACCAAACTCCAATTCCTCAACCAAACCAGTGGTCCTATCCCCGCCAGGTCGCAGGGCGTCAGGTCGCCCTGGTTCAGAGATGAATTGCAACACACTGTGCAGACCACAACCGCAATGGCCACAGAGAGTATGGTGATGCCAATGTCCTGTGGAGCCGGGCGCGCCGCGGACAATTTTCAAGCCTCGCTAAGCAGTGGAAATTTTGGAATGGTGGCCATGGGGAAAAGAAAAAGAAACAAACTATCCCGACAAGAGACCCCAAACAGTGTGTAGTTAGGATTCTAAAGTGAAAGGTGGAAAGGACAGAAAATCATCAGTGGCTAGCAGGACCAGAACGACCCTAGTAGTGAAAAGAAGAGATAGCAGGTCAGATTCCGCAAGTTCTTTTCGTGAAGATCTCTGTAGAAGATCGTGCGCAAGATCTCCTCGAGATTCTCTGTAGAAGCTGCTGTGCAAGATCCCTGTGTAAGGCTATCTGTACAAGGTGTCTATAGGAGATCTTCACAGAAGATCTTCGTAAGGGATCTCAAATTAAGATCTCTGTTCAAGCTATCTATAAATGATCTCTGAGGAAGACCTCTACTCTCTTCACCAGGTCTCTGTACAAGATCTCCATAAGAGGTCTCCTGGCAAGATCTGTGTACAAGAGCTCTATAAGAGCTCTCTCTGCACAGATCTCTTTAAGAGGTCTCTTGGCAAGGCCTCTGGACAAGATGTCTCTAAGAGGTCTCCTGGCAAGATCTCTTGACAAGCTCCCTCTTGGCAAGATTTCTGTATGAGATGTCTCGTTTTGTGCGAGCCTGCGCAGTGGAAATGCACATGGACATTTCACAAGAGAGATTTTGTCAGCAAAAATGGCCGGGGACACCTCTGCGGACACCGTTTTGTGCGAGCTGCCCAGTCGAAATGCACATGGATATTTTGCAAGAGCCATTTTGCGCAGAAATTTACCGGGAAAATGCCGTACGCGACGACAGGGGACATCGATACCACCTCGAATGAACACCCGGCCTTAACCCTGACCGTAAGAACCCCTTCAGTGTGGCCACACTGTTTGGGGAAAAAATCAAGATTTTGGTCGATTTTGTAAAAAAAAAAACAGGTGGTGTTACAAATATGGGAGTGAATCCGTCTCAAATGGAAACTCCACCACCCAAAACATTGCTCTAAGGAACAAAGACGTAGTGCAGAAGGGTTCATAACTCGTAACTATAACCACAGTTTGCAAATCTCGATCATCGCTCTTGCAAAGCAGGACTTGTTTTGGCACTTCCTGGAATCATCACCGATTGACTTTATCTTTTCTTAGAGGAAACCCATGTTTTCAAAAACCAAACTTTTTTGAGATGTTTTTGGCTGAATTTGTTCGGGTTCCTACAAATTTTCCCGCGAAATCAAGTCTGGGACTCCCAGGTTCATGGTGGGATCCCACCTCCAGCCCCCATCGCAGCGCGCGCCACATGTAGAATGGCCTACGGGCGATCAGTGCAGAACAGTTGGACCCTGTAGGCCATTGGGGCTAATGACCCCAAGACCAAAAGAAAGAAGCGTTGTCGTTTTTAGGCGCGAACTATCTAACTTTGGGAGGTTGAACATGTGGCTATTCTGTCTCTGCTTCTGTGTCATGTCTGGCTGGTTGCCCTACGCATCTTGCCGATGTTCCCAATTCTGAGGGTACCAAAGCTCTGGACACATTTCTGGTCCATTTCTGCTTGTGAGATGCCCATGACCTTCCATCAACATCCATCAACATTGGAACTTCACTCCATGGCCCAACCAGGCCCAAACCTCAAACCTCCCCAAAGCTCCAATGTCAATAGCACCCCCAGTGCAGCCAACAGCACGGTGCATAGAACGATGGAAAGCCCCAGCAGCCAGAGGCGTGGATCGCCCATGCTCGACACTCCAGGCGCGGCTGGACTGACAAAGTGTGTGGCCTTGGCTGACAAAAACTACCAGTGAAGGTTTCCTGACGGGGGGGGTACCCGTTTACCCTCTGGTAAACCAACATAGCTATTGAAAATGGCCATTGAAATAGTGGATTTACCCATTAAAAATGGTGATTTTCCATAGTTTTTTGTATGTTTACCAGAGGGTAACATCCAAGTCATGGATGACCATGTTGGTCTTACAACCCAACGACTGGGGATCCACTTAAGAAACGCCCTTTTGGCGTTCGTGGCCAGGGTGCAGTTTGTCTGGCTCTCGTCCCAAAAGGTGCCCAAGCGCCAACATCAGGCCTCAGACTGCCCATGGCTATGAAATCCCCGAAGTCAATGGGCGAAATGAAAAAATATTGACAAATCATGGAACTAAGTGGATCTAACTGAGGGATTTTCCATGATTTTCCATGGAAGTGATTGCCAGGGTATCGTTTTGGGTTGAATCAATCTTTATCCCAACCCGTGGAGCATCTGGGATGTACCATGGCCCTCAATGGCCTGCTGGACAACATCCCACGGAGATGTTTTTTTCCGTTGAACATTGGGATCGTTCAATGGATTACAGTAGAAGAAACAACATCATATATATATATATTAGATATATATGTACATAAATATATTCATTGTTTGTTGGATGTGTATATATATATAGTACATATATGGTTGAGGATCAAAACTGTGAATCTGGAAATCGACCGAAAATGTAGTAGACTTGCGAAACTTTGCTGAACCCAAGTTCATCTTTTGCGGGACCCATTTGGGGCAACCCAAAATCTCTTGTGAAGACAGGGCTCATGCAGGTCGCATCACAGAATCCCCTATCACGACAGGTTGTTGCTTGTTTGCTGGCGTACATGTGCAAGGCTTACTGGGACATCCGCGTAAAAAAAAAAAGCGGGTGAACTCTCACGGGAAAAAAAAAACGTATAGGTTCCTTTAGATTACATATATACATATGTATGTATATATGTATGTATGTATATATATATATACATGCATTTACATGACATCACGTTACGTTACATATATATATATACACACATGCATTTACATGAAATTACGTTACGTTACATTACATATATGTGTATATATATATATATTGGCCCAGGCCAGCAACGCCCCCTCCACGTCATGGTCATGTTCTGTATGTCGGCTCTATTTAGGATATAGTTTACACACCCCGCCCCCCTTTGGGATGGGTGGGGTGTTATAGAGGTATCATGTAGACAGTATAGGTAGTACAAGGCTAGCACGTATGTATAGCATAGGAGATCTTGACAGTTGCTAGTATATTGCTACTATAAAGGTACCTTATGGGCAGTAGCAAATTGTAAATAGATTGTATGGGCATACTGGTAGTAACCCTGCAGGTATCATGTAGGTAGTCCACACGTAGTACGTGGCTGGCACGGATGTATAGCATATGAGATCTTGACAGTTGCTGGTACAGTATAATATGGTTGCTGTAAAGGTTCTGTATGGGCAGTAATAGGTTGTAAAATGTAAATAGATTGATGCAGGGTGTAGCTTGCCCCCACGCTCCCTCTGTGGGATGGGTGGGGTGTTATAGAGGTATCATGGAGATAGTGTATGCAGTAGGTAGTACGTGGCTAGCACGTATGTATAGCATATTAGATTTTGATAGTAGCTAGTACATGGCTGCTAGAAAGGTACTCTATGGACAGTTCACATAAGCAGTGAACCCTGCATGAAGGTATCATGTGGCTAGTGTATAGGTGGCAGGAGGCCAGCATGTAAGTATGGCATATGAGATTTTGACGGTTGTTCGATGATGGTCGTACATGGGCAGCATGGTCAGGTATGGGGGGATACCATGGGGGGGCTGCCGGCCGCCAGCCGGGACCATATATATATATATCCTAATACATATGTGTAAAATCTAGCTTTCGCAAATCCTTTTCGAATAAAACCGGCACTTGAGCGAGCTCGGAAGAACTTTCACGAGGAATAAGAGCTATCATGGCGGAACGCAATCGGAACTCCTCACATCGACCTTTAGATGATAATCCTATACATATGGGCATTTCCTGAAATAAATAGGGATACTGTACCTCAAATCATGCAAAATTAGACCATTTTAGTATTGAAACCCATGGTTTGGGGGTACCATCATTCTAGCATAGAGATATTCTCATGATAGAAATTGATCGTCACCATTTTTGAGCCGTGTTCCTTTCCAAACCCTGGGAACACCAAGGGACTTGAGAGTGGTCCATGGTGTCTTGAACCACTTGGAGGTGCTCGTCTCAACATTGCCTCGGCCAGAGCCAAGTTCCTGGGAAAAATTTGAATCTTCTGAGCAAAACATTACTGTATATGTATTCATATTCAATCTGGCTGAATAATAATGATAATTATAGTAGTAATATCTAGTAATAAAAAATTTTAAGGATAAGAATCATTCACAGCCTGAAAATAGATGAGATAAGGCCATTTAGGTATGATTCCCTTCCTAAACATCATTCCAGACACGTCACGACGTGAGGTCCTTTCTTTTTTTTCATCCAGATTCAGTCAGATCTAGAGGTCAAAATCCTCAAATCAGCCAATTTCATGGTGAAGTCGCCAAGTGAGGTCATGATAGTTTGCCCAGGTCATTTCGCAGCTAAAATTGGCAACAACAAAAAAAATAAAAAAATTGGCCAGGAAATTCCCCTGTTTTTTTTTAATTTGATGATTTTCCCAGCTACGGCTGGGAAACTCCATCCGTAGCTCCAACTGCCTCCCCATTGTTCATAGGAAATTAATCTACCCATAGCTCCAAACCGCTCCCTCCGAATCACTGCAAATTTATGGGTTTGTCTTAAATAGTGTATAATTACTTGTCAAAACAGTTATTAATCCCTTCCTCCTAATACTAAACGTCCCCCTAATACTAAAAACAGGCATCCATCTCCAATTTCCGAAAATTTCAGTTTGGCCAATTTGACTTTTAATTGATCCCCTTTAAAAAACAATTCAAAAATCAACCTACCATTTGTGGGTTCTCCCCCCTAATACTAAAAACTAATTCATCCCGGGCTGTTTAGTATTAGGGGGGCTAGTTTTTAGTATTAAGGGTTTTAATTTAGTATTAGGGGTAAGCTTCGAACTGCCATTTTTGGCAATATTTTAATTGCGTTATATAAGGAAATTTAATTGATTTTGAGATCGGAAAAAATAGTTTTTAGTATTAAGGGTTTTAATTTAGTATTAGGGGTAAGCTTCGAACTGCCATTTTTGGCAATATTTTAATTGCGTTATATAAGGAAATTTAATTGATTTTGAGATCGGAAAAAATAGTTTTTAGTATTAAGGGTTTTAATTTAGTATTAGGGGTAAGCTTCGAACTGCCATTTTTGGCAATATTTTAATTGCGTTATATAAAGAAATTTAATTGATCTTGAGATCGGAAAAAATAGTTTTTAGTATTAAGGGTTTTAATTTAGTATTAGGGGTAAGCTTCGAACTGCCATTTTTGGCAATATTTTAATTGCGTTATATAAAGAAATTTAATTGATTTTGAGATCGGAAAAAATAGTTTTTAGTATTAAGGGTTTTAATTTAGTATTAGGGGTAAGCTTCGAACTGCCATTTTTGGCAATATTTTAATTGCGTTATATAAGGAAATTTAATTGATTTTGAGATCGGAAAAAATAGTTTTTAGTATTAAGGGTTTTAATTTAGTATTAGGGGTAAGCTTCGAACTGCCATTTTTGGCAATATTTTAATTGCGTTATATAAAGAAATTTAATTGATTTTGAGATCGGAAAAAATAGTTTTTAGTATTAAGGGTTTTAATTTAGTATTAGGGGTAAGCTTCGAACTGCCATTTTTGGCAATATTTTAATTGCGTTATATAAGGAAATTTAATTGATTTTGAGATCGGAAAAAATAGTTTTTAGTATTAAGGGTTTTAATTTAGTATTAGGGGTAAGCTTCGAACTGCCATTTTTGGCAATATTTTAATTGCGTTATATAAGGAAATTTAATTAATTAATTAACATGACTTCGATTTGGTTCCCTAATAATAAATACCCCCCTAATACTAAAAACTACCTGCCGTGTTTTGTATTAGGGGGGGGGAGGTTTAGTATTAGGAGGAAGGGATTATATACTCTAATGTTATGTTATTTTACTAGTACCAGGGAAACTGGTGATCATCGTATCCATCTGAATTGGGACACCTCCGAAACATTCGCCATGTTTGTTTCGGAGCGAGGCACGCGTCGGCCCGCGTTCCACCGCATCCACGCTGGGCCGTGAGGTCCATAGGAGCCACGAGCGGTTATTTCCAAGAACCACCAGGCAAACCTTGGAAAATCTGCAGAAAATCTGCAGATGATACAGCCATTTTTTACACCTGCCAAAAACATCCAAAAAACCTTTCTGGCTTTCCTGTAGATTTTCCCTTGCCATCCATGGACAGATGGACTTTGAAACCTCCCATGGGGAGTCATGGAGAGATTGTTGCCAGATGGGGACGCATGGAGATGGAATACTGGATTGCTCTGGGAGAATTGCGATGATGTCTTAAATTTAAAGCTGCTGAAAATAAAGAATACCTGGAATGGGGTGATCCCAGTCCCAGACCCTCCAAAATCTGCATCTTGTGGTTTTCCTATGTTTTCTTATGTGTGCCTCGTTCCTGCCCAACGTCGCAACGTCGACGCCGAGAAACGGCTAGGACCAGCGTCCATGCCAGCCGAGGATCCCTAGTCACCTCAGAGGGAACCCTGCTATTCGCTGCTATTCACTCATGAATTGATGATGATTGACGGTTGAAATCCCACCCATTAAAAAAAATGGTAAACTTGGGGGATGGTCTACTTTGTTTTACTAACATCAGCAATTAAATCTTCATTCCACCAAATGTATCCAAAATCCTCTGAATCCGGATTGTGCATTGCAGTATTTACACCAGAAGCCCTTTAAACCAGAGGTCTCCAAACTAGCTACTCGTGAAACCGAGAAACCTCTTGATTCTTTCAACATCCATATATATATATATGTATATACATATATATATATATATCAATATTATATACAATAATATATACAATATTATATACAATATTATATATAAGATTGATTCCCTGTAGTTTATATATATAACATAGTATCTAGTATATTATATTATCTTATATTATATTATATTATATATAGTGTAGGATACATCTATATATATATGTATATACGTCATATCAGATATCAGAATGTATATGTCATCTTATATATATAATATTATAAATATATATATATCATTTATATATATATCATTTATATATATATATCATTTATATATATATATATCATTTATATATATATATCATTTATATATATATCATATATATATCATATTATATATATAATATTATATATAGCATATTACATACCATTAACTGATATTACATTATATACAGTATCTGAAACTGTTTTAATATCGTCACCGGTCAATTCTATGATTCTACATGTCTAGTGACCGTGCTCCAACGAAACTCCCCTCAGGGGGTTCATTCTTCATATCAACTAATGTGGTAAAGCCAATGACATAAACCATCCCCAACTGAGGTTTATGGCAGGGTATACCTCTATGACTGGGATGTGGATAATGTCAAATGATCTCAAGTCATGGTTGTTCGATGGGATGGTGACTATGGTATTGTTTTGACATGTTTTACCCTCTGGTAAACGTACATAACTATGGAAAATCACCATTTTCAATGGGTAAATCCACTATAAATTGCCATTTTCAATAGCTATGTTGACATAACCAGAGGGTACCACATTAGCAAAAATCCAACCACCATCCGCCAACCACTTGGGATGATCCACCACCTTGCGCTGCATCGTTCGCCTCCGCAGGACCCCATGGGTAGGGTGTGCTGTTTGGCTACTCTGCAGCTAGTTTGATCCTAATCATCCACAAATGCCAATCATCCTACCTGCCAACATTCCTTGGGGACACAAATTAAACATACTTTGAAACCACCTGTACCAGGCACCTTCCGAGCAGCTTCACGTTGATCCCGGAGCCAAACGGGTCACGGAAGCCAGCGGTGCTGGGAGATCATCACGTGCAACGAGGGGAGAAACCAACGAAGCATATCTGATTTTAGTAGTTTAGGCTACCCTCTGGTTATTTAACATAGCCATGGAAAATGGCCCATAGAAATAGATAGTTTACCTATTAAAATGGGGATTTTCCATGGCTATGTTAAATAACCAGATCGTATATCTAAAATCTGTTGAGCAACCTTCCCGTGAGTACACTTTGGAGTGTTGTTTTGGAGCTTGCCCGTTTTCACATGATCGAAAGCCCACACACACTCACACATGGGATGTTCATAGATTTTTCGGTCAAGACAACCCTTCACCAGTTGGGTAACCTGCAGGACCATCCTCATCACTCACCATGAAAACTCTGCAGGTCTCTGTGTTTCCCATATGACACGATGAATACTTGACGAATCACTTGACGAAAGACGAAAGTCAGACCTGGGAATCCACAGACTCTGGTCATGTCCTGTAGCATCCATGTTTGAAAGATTTTGCACCATAACATATGGCAACAGTTCAACCATTGAAAGAGTGTGTAATCGGAGAAAATGATAGGGGAAAACAAAAAATCTGCGGGAAAAAAAGAGTTGCAGTACAGACTAGCAAGGTGTGATGCACACTATTTACTAGGGCAAAGCCGAGGAAAGGTTGGTGGACGACTCCAACACCGGCAAAGGGCAGTTCAAAAATGCAGCATTATCTGAAAAACAACTGATATAATGTTAGTACAGCAATAATAAACATTCCATATGTTGATCTATAGCACCCATTGATGGTAATTTTAGTATAAACATCTTTCCAGCGCACTGGGATTCCAAACCACCCAGAAGTTGCGGAAGAACGGTGGAAGAATATCCTGCCAGGCGCCAAGCACGGAAGTCAGCTCGCAAGTACCATCTGGGCAACTATGTATGCGCATATTATGTATCACATCATCTGAGATCATATCATATCATATCATATCATGGTATTTCATATTATAATTATATTATGTTATGTTATATTGTATTATATCATGTGATATTTATGTGTATACAGTATATATAATGCATATTAGTATCAGTATTTCTATGTATCGTCATGTCTATATGTTGTGTCTATATATGCTGACAATGTGTATGGGACGACACAGGATTCTGAAGGCACAGTTCATTGCGATCCCCAAACTTTGCTGGTCAATGACAAAGGATTCAAAGGATCACCCATTCCCCCGCAATAAACCCAGCCGAAAATGAGTATACCAGTAGATACACCACTATACCAAGTTCTTTAGGGTACCAATGACTGGTTTAACTTGGTCACTTTTGCTCGTCAACTCGTCAACTCAGCTCAAGACCAGCCTCGCGAATGTAGCTGGGTTCAACACCCTCTGTGGCAACGCACTGCTTGACCACCTGCAATTATCATTCTCATGTGAGAAGATGTGAGAAGCCCTCATCCCATTTTGTTTATTGGGATTCCTAAATGGGTCATATTCCCCAATGAACCAGGGCACCAGGCAGCACCCCCGACAACAATTCAACTAGGGATGTGGTCAAAATCAGCAAATCACGCCTTCAGCACAATCTTCTTCATCTCCTCATCTGGAGTCGAGAACTCTCGAATCAAAATGATCATGACCTGCCATGATCAAAGCGAAGCCGGTACTGCTGGGGTTTGGGCGCTGCGAAGCCAAGGAAATGACTTTGAGTTATAGAATGGTTTCCTGGAACCAAACACAGAACTCTGTTGACAGCTAGAAATACCTCTCACTGCTTTGAAATTTAAAACAATCCCCATACCTCCAATAAAACTCCACGTGCATGTGAACTTGGTTTCTTCATTCACCCGGTGAAAGTGAATCTGGTAGAACTAGCCCTTCTTTTTCTACGCAGCTGGCCCAAACCTTTGGCAGGTCTCACCCCATCAAATGTCAAACATCTGTCTTGGTTGCACTTTCACAGTAGCCATGAATCTTCAGACTACAGTAGTTGGTGAACCGCCCATGTTCTGTAGCCATCTGGGTATGGGTCAATACCTATAGATACATTTTTAGTGGGATGAACATCCATAAATCCCAGCTATTTTGGGGTTCACCAGGGGTACCACGGTTTTGACCCATCCCCATCTGGTTCCACTAAAAAATTCTCCCAACTTTCCCATCTTCGCCTCTCGAGTGTAGTAGTTGGCATGCTCTGCATCCATCAGAGGAATGATGAACCCGATGGCCTTCAGGAAGGCCGCCAGGCCCTTCCCGCGATGCTCGCAGATGCCTCGGCGGAAAAAACGGCACGGGTAGAACCATTCGGCCATTCGGCGCATCGTGGTGAGAAAAGGTGCTATAACTGCTATAAGAACCATAAGGATCCATACTATGAACCAGAAGGATCCATAAGGTAGATCGGTTATGATCTGTTAACCATAAAACTGTGATACGAAAAGAAGCCCAGGAGCTGTTGTGATGTCCTATGGCTCCGACTGGGTCAACATCTGAGACCCAATGACTTGACCCACAGCTACTCATGTCATGCCATAGGGAACCATAAGGAACCCCAAGATATGGATGGCAAAGTGCTCATGGGCTTCATGTCAACCCTGAGAATCTTAGGCTAGCACAATACCCTCAGGTTCAAAGCAATAGTAGCAACATGTAGCAACATCCTGGATCGTATCACTGATCCACCCCAGTTGCAAAAGTTTCCCTTTTGTAGCTGTAAATATAGATGCGTCGAAAAAAAAGTTAAAGAAACATCAAGACAATATCAAGTCATAGCAACCCCAACAAAACAGATAGAAAAGGTCAAGCACCTGATCTATGGGGAAAACATCATCGAAACAACATCCTGGTCACGTTTCATGGGGATGCAACCCATTTTATGGTGACCCACCCAACAGATGATGTTTTTTGGGGCCCAACAGGTGATTATTGGTGCTTAAGCCCTTCATCATCCTTTATTGGGGAGCTCACCTTTGGGGGCTGTGGGAAGGGAATCCTTATGATTTCTGGGGACCCCCATCAGAGTTTTTGTTCATTTATATCCCAATTGGACATACCGACATACCCCAGAAACGTGGACATATCTCAATTGGATCATATATGGCTCCCAATCATAGGGGTAATACCATCCTTGAAAGTATGTGAAAATAAGGGTATCATCTCATCACCCCACCACCGAAGCGGCCAAGAGACCCTTCCACAGGGGTCGCAGCACAGTATCGAAGGCCTCGATGCCGTATGGCATCGCAGCCTGATTTTTTCCGGATGGAGCCAGCATCAATGGAGGATTTAATCATCGAATATTACAATATGGCGATATATGGGGAATATGGTAATGTTACTATAAATATATCGAATAACGTAACAATATGGTTTACCCGAATTACTGGTGTTTTTTTATCTAGAGAAATGCTGAGAAACCAGTGGATTTAGGGGAGATCTTCAGACAAACCCGTGTAAAAAACACCAAAAATCAGGCTGTTCATGTGGCTTTTGACCGGCCAATTTTTTTCGCAACTTTGGGACATAAAAACACCAAGAAGTTGCTTCAGATCCCAACAAATCCCAGTATAAACAAGCCCTGAAGCCCACGAGATTTGATAAAAAATCGCATCAAAACCCTAAACCCACATCCCACAAAAAATTGCAGTCTGGAAAAATCGACTCCTATCAAATCCTTCCAGAAAAATCCAAAACATCAATTGGTGCCACCAGTTGCAATTAATCTTTAAGCTGGGTCTGTCTGGATATACGGATATACCTCCAGAATGGCAATGTGACTATAAGGAAAATGATGTTCCAATCGGAAAAAGGAGCATATTAAAGCTACCCTACCCTTCAGACAAACCCCAATTTAAATGGTTCGGGTAAATCCATTGATAAGTTATATAAGTTGATGAGCCCCATTTTTTCTGAGAAAAGTTCCCCCATGTTTTGAAGGAAAAAACAACCTCCCCGCCTCTGCCAATGCGGCCAACGCCAAGGCAGTGATGGTGCGCACCTTCTGTTGCTCGTCCTGGACCATGGTTAAGTATGGATAAGTGGGTCGAAGTTTGAAATTGGAGAGCGCAAAAACATGAGAAATCGAGAAATCTATGGATATATATATAATGATATGTTATCAAAGGAAGTTTAGGGGGAGAAACTTCCGTGTTACGGACTTTTAGAATGTCAGGGAAAGAGTTAGTCAAAGAAAGAGTTAGCAAAGAAAGAGTTCGTCCGGGAAAGAGTTAGTCAAAGAAAGAGTTAGTCAAAGAAACAGTTAGTCAGGGAAAGAGTTAGCAAAGAAACAGTTAGTCAGGGAAAGAGTTAGTCAAAGAAAGAGTTAGTGAGGGAAAGAGTTAGTCACAGAAAGAGTTAGCAAAGAAAGAGTTCGTCAGGGAAAGAGTTAGTCAAAGAAAGAGTTAGTCAAAGAAACAGTTAGTCAGGGAAAGAGTTAGTCAAAGAAAGAGTTAGTGAGGGAAAGAGTTAGTCAAAGAAACAGTTAGTCAGGGAAAGAGTTAGTCAAAGAAAGAGTTAGTCAGGGAACGAGTTAGTCAAAGAAATTGTTCCCTCACTGTAAATGGGATTGCAAGTGGTGCTGGTGGAGGAGTTGCCGATGGAGTTTTGAAGGAAGTCTCGCACGAAATGCGTTTTTGAGAGATAGCAGATGCACGAAAGCCTATGTTTTTCCATACAAAGTCCGTCCCCGAACCTCGATGATCTACCTCTGCGGTGCGACGGGTGCGAGACGGTCTCGTGTGTGGTCGGATCATGCTCGGATCATGGTCGGATCATGCTCGGATCGGTTCCGCATTGTAAATGGGGTTTCAACTGTTTTTCGTGCATGTGCGGTCGACAGAATTCCATTGTGATTTGCAACTGTAGGATCGTTCCCGCATTGTTGCAAGTGGTGCTGGTGGATGAGTTGCCGATGGAATTCCATTGTGATTTGCAACTCTAGGATCGTTCCCTCACTGTAAATGGGATTGCAAGTGGTGCTGGTGGAGGAGTTGCCGATGGAGTTTTGAAGGAAGTCTCGCACGAAATGCGTTTTTGAGAGATAGCAGATGCACGAAAGCCTATGTTTTTCCATACAAAGTCCGTCCCCGAACCTCGATGATCTACCTCTGCGGTGCGACGGTTGCGAGACGGTCTCGTGTGTGGTCGGATCATGCTCGGATCATGGTCGGATCATGCTCGGATCGGTTCCGCATTGTAAATGGGGTTTCAAGTGTTTTTCGTGCATGTGCGGTCGACAGAATTCCATTGTGATTTGCAACTGTAGGATCGTTCCCGCAATGTAAATGGGATTGCAAGTGGTGCTGGTGGATGACTTGCTGATGGAATTCCATTGTGATTTGCAACTGTAGGATCGTTCCCGTATTGTAAATGGGATTGCAAGTGGTGCTGGTGGATGAGTTGCCGATGGAGTTTTGAAGGAAGTCTCGCACGAAATGCGTTTTTGAGAGATAGCAGATGCACGAAAGCCTATGTTTTTCCATACAAAGTCCGTCCCCGAACCTCGATGATCTACCTCTGCGGTGCGACGGTTGCGAGACGGTCTCGTGTGTGGTCGGATCATGCTCGGATCATGGGCGGATCATGCTCGGATCATTCTCGGATCGGTTCCGCATTGTAAATGGGGTTTCAAGTGTTTTTCGTGCATGTGCGGTCGACAGAATTCCATTGTGATTTGCAACTGTAGGATCGTTCCCGCAATGTAAATGGGATTGCAAGTGGTGCTGGTGGATGAGTTGCTGATGGAATTCCATTGTGATTTGCAACTGTAGGATCGTTCCCGCATTGTAAATGGGATTGCAAGTGGTGCTGGTGGATGAGTTGCCGATGGAATTCCATTGTGATTTGCAACTCTAGGATCGTTCCCGCAATGTAAATGGGATTGCAAGTGTTGCTGGTGGATGAGTTGCCGATGGAATTCCATTGTGCTTTGCAACTGTAGGATCGTTCCGCAGTGTAAATGGCTGCGTCAAGGTTGCTTCGTGCTGTGGCTGCATTGGTAATACTATTGTCTTTTGCAGCTGGATCTCGTAAATCGTATTGGAGTGGCTGCATGAAGGCTGCCACAGTGATTTGTCAGCAGATTTTCTCCATTTTGGCGCTAGTGATTTTCCTTCTAAAAATCCTTTTAAAAAGTGCTTCAAAATCGTCTTTTTTTCGCTCTGGCGTCGAGATCCGGTTTTGGAGCTACAATTTCCACGCCGTTGTGCGTAGTTCTGTTGTGTTTTGCAACTCAGTCTCTGCAGATCGCATTGTAATGGCTGTGTCAAGGTTGCTTCGTGCTGTGGCTGCATTGGTAATCCTATTGTCTTTTGCAGCTCGATCTCGTAAATCGTATTGGAGTGGCTGCATGAAGGCTGCCACAGTGATTTGTCAGCAGATTTTCTCCATTTTGGCGCTAGTGATTTTCCTTCTAAAAATCCTTTTAAAAAGTGCTTCAAAATCGTCTTTTTTTCACTCTGGCGTCGAGATCCGGTTTTGGAGCTACAATTTCCAACGCCGTTGTGCGTAGTTCTGTTGTGTTTTGCAACTCAGTCTCTGCAGATCGCATTGTAATGGCTGTGTCAAGGTTGCTTCGTGCTGTGGCTGCATTGGTAATCCTATTGTCTTTTGCAGCTCGATCTCGCAAATCGTATTGGAGTGGCTGCATGAAGGCTGCCACAGTGATTTGTCAGCAGATTTTCTCCATTTTGGCGCTAGTGATTTTCCTTCTAAAAATCCTTTTAAAAAGTGCTTCAAAATCGTCTTTTTTTCGCTCTGGCGTCGAGATATCCGGTTTTGGAGCTATACAATTTCCGACGCCGTTGCGCGTAGTTCTATTGTGTTTTGCAACTCAGTCTCCGCAGATCGCATTGTAATGGCTGCGTCAAGGTTGCTTCATGCTGTGGCTGCATGCGTAATACTATTGTCTTTTGCAGCTGGACTTCGTAAATCGTATTGGAGTGGCTGTATGAAGGCTGCGACAGTGATTTGTCAGCAGATTTGCTCCATTTTGGCGCTAGCGATTTTCCTTCTAAAAATCCTTTTAAAAAGTGCTTCAAAATCGTCGTTTTTTCGTTCTGGCGTCGAGATCCGGTTTTGGAGCTACAATTTCCGACGCCATTGCGCGTAGTTCTCTTGTGTTTTGCAACTCAGTCTCCGCAGATCGCATTGTAATGGCTGCGTCAAGGTTGCTTCTTGCTTTGGCTGCATGCGTAATGTCTTTTGCAGCTGGATCTCGTAAATCGTCTTGGACTGGCTGCATGAAGGTTACGAAATGGATTTGTTAGCAGATTTTCTCCATTTTGGCGCTAGTGTTTTTTTGTTGCACGTAGGTTTAGAGCAGTGTGAAGTGTGGGGCGTGAAGAGTGCAGTGTGAAGTGTGCAGTGTGAAGGAAGCAGTGGGAAGTGAGAAGTGTGAAGTGTGGAGTGTGAAGTTTCAGTTTGGAGTGCGAAGAGCGCAGTGTGAAGTGTGAAGTGTGAGGTTTGGAGTGTGAAGGAAGCAGTGAGAAGTGTGAAGTGTGGACTGTGAAGTGTGAAGTGTGGAGTGTGAAGTTTAAGTTTGGAGTGCGAAGAGCGCAGTGTGAAGTGTGAAGTGTGAGGTTTGGAGTGTGAAGGAAGCAGTGAGAAGTGAGAAGTGTGAAATGTGGAGTGTGAAGTGTGGAGTGTGAAGTTTCAGTTTGGAGTGCGAAGAGCGCAGTGTGAAGTGTGAAGTGTGAAGTGTGAGGTTTGGAGTGTGAAGGAAGCAGTGAGAAGTGAGAAGTGTGAAGTGTGAAGTGTGGAGTGTGAAGTGTGGAGTGTGAAGTGTTGTGAAGTTTCAGTTTGGAGTGCGAAGAGCGCAGTGTGAGGTGTGAAGTGTGAAGTGTGAGGTTTGGAGTGTGAAGGAAGCAGTGAGAAGTGAGAAGTGTGAAGTGTGGAGTGTGAAGTGTGGAGTGTGAAGTTTCAGTTTGGAGTGCGAAGAGCGCAGTGTGAAGTGTGAAGTGTGAAGTGTGAGGTTTGGAGTGTGAAGGAAGCAGCGAGAAGTGTGAAGTGTGAAGTGTGGAGTGTGAAGTTTGAAGTTTGGAGTGCGAAGAGTGCAGTGTGAAGTGTGGAGTGTGGAGTGTGAAGACTTTGCTTCGTCTCTCGCTGAAAAAATCAAACGGTTGTCGAGGGAAGGACACGGTCGGGACAGGGTGTCTTTGAACTATAGGTCATTTATGTTTGGGAAACTTCCGCCGCCGGCTTGCCCGGGTCTATGTTATTTGGAGATTATATATATATGGCAACAATTGGAGAATTCTCATTGTTACTTCCCAATGTAGCAATGTGCTCGAAACGTTCAGCTTCACCAATTCCAACCTGGAGACCATGGGCGATGATGTCCACCATCTGCTTCAGGTGTGGCAACACAGCGCATCCCTGGCACCGTTGGAGGTTTGTAGATCATTTTCCTAGGGAAACCCTGGGTGTTTTTCCCATATCTGTGTCAGTTTGCCCTGTGGTACCCGAAAATGTTGAGGAAAACCCCGAGAAACCCTATTAAAACGACCAGCTCATCCCTGCTTGGTCCGCAGGTCTACACGCAGACAGCTCATGTCATTGCTGGATGAACTGATGATCTCCTCCTATGTCTTCGGCATGAATCTATGGGTCCCTCTGAAGTGCGACTGCTTGACATCAAAAAAGGGTGGAAGTCAGATGCATGACTCTTACCCCCTAACCAATTTAAGGCCAGCAATTTGGAACATGCAATTTCTTTCATCCCCAAAAGCTCCAAGGCCCACCATGAGGATGGCGATCTGCTGCACCTCGGGGGGGGGTGATTTTGGGTGACCCCCCGATTTTGACAGATCTGACAATGGGGATATTTTTCCCATGGTTTTTCCATGGCAAATCATGGTAGATCATGGCAAATCATGGTAAATCATGTTGATAATTGGTGATTTCCATGGCAAATCATGGTAAATCATGGAACATCATGGTAAATCATGGTAAATCATGGTGATCACATCTAATGAACATGATTTTTCTTAGCAGTGCTCCTGGTTTGTCTCCTGCTCACCCAAGATAAAACTGGTTGGTTGCAGTGGTCTTCCCAGTTCTTCCCTGGAACGACTGGGACAACGTCTAGTGAGGAGGTCAGGAGCCACAAAGCGGTCGCTGAGGCTCTGACAATCTTGATACCAGTATGTCTGGCTTGCCAACTCTTTTTTGATTGGCACACCTGATGCGACAGCCAGTGACAGGCAGTGACCACTAACTCTCGCACGCTGGTCCTATGACCTTGGTCATCAATAATCAATGCACCAAGTTAAGCACCTTACTCTGGGGAAACCAAGCTATGATTCTGTCCAAAATTAAGACCTTCCACGAGATGACTGGGTCGGTGGGATTTCCATTGACAAAATATCTGCAAGTCTTAGGCCCTACTGTGGCAATGTAAAATTACCTCACCGAACACACCTCTATATCAATCGATTTGAACATGGGCAATCCCAAATTGGAGTGGTTGATAGAGATTCCCAAAACAGTAAAACTGCTTAATAGAATACTTCAATCCCCAATTTTATAGTTGATTTCTTCGTCCAAGCCCCTTCCTCAGCATCCAACTCTGGTAAACCTCAAATTTGTTAGCTATATAAATCACCATATTCCCTCAGCTAAATCCCCAAGCTATTCAGCATCCCAATACTTTTGCTCGGTTAAGCCAAGTTTCTTTATTATTAGTTGTGTCACACATGTTTTGTTTTCGGGATTTCCCTCATAGTCACCCGCAAACAAAAGATAGAAAAGATACATTCGTTTCCACTGACAAACAATATATTGGGATTCCACCTCAAAAATCTGAGAAAATCACCCACTTCTTCATCTTTCTTGGGTGTTTCACACCCTACTATCACCCAAATTTTGGTGAAATTCTTGAGATAGCAAGATTTTCACTTCAAAGATTTCATCCAAATTCTCGGGATCGTTGCTATACCCTCTGGTATAACATACCTTAAAAACTCTGGAAAATCACATAAATCACCATTTTTCATGGGTAAATCAACTATTTCTATGGCCATTTCCCAGAGAAATCCATGGATCATCCCCTCCCCCCCAGCGCACCGCCCGCAGGAAGAGCAGCAAGGACGGAATACCCAGCGCAGAGGCGACGACCGCAAAGGCGCGGGCCGTGGTGTTGCGCACGTACCTCGACCGGCCGCGTTGGAAGGTGGTGGAAGGGGAAACGCCATGACCCGTCCACGATGGGGATGAAATGGGATGAATATTCACCTCCAAAATGTTTGGGGGAATGCAGATGCTGTGTGAAAAATGGAATTATAATGAATTATATATGGTTCATATTATGATATGTTTCAAAGCTTTGTTGATGGCAAGTGTCTTTTAACACCAGCAAAATATGGGGATCTCTAACCTACAATAAAATTGGAGATCAAACAGATAGAACATATAGAAGATATAGGGATTTCAACTAGAAGAATTCAGAAATTGGATTTCTACCTAGAAAGATGATCGAAGGAAGTTTAGAAGTCAAACTTCCAACAATATGGACAGATGAAAAGCAGAGCAGGGCAGAGGCAGAGAGAAGAGGAAGATTAGAAGAGAGAAGATCAGAAGAGAAAGAGTAAGAGGACAGAAGATACAGATGCGCGAAAAGGTAGGAAAGTCGCGAAACACTGTGTTTTTCCAATGGTTTGTGGCTCCGGAGGGTCGAAAAGTAGGCTCGCTAAAGCGGCGAGTGCGGACCCAGCTGGCCACAGGAACGATGAAAAATTGCACGCCGTTGTGGCGCGAAGCACATTACCAAGTCAAAATGTACAAAGCACCTCAGCTCCGGACCACTTTTGGAAGTTGCGATGTCGAAAAAGTGCACGCCGTTGTGGCGCGAAGCACATTTCCAAGTCAAAATGTACAAAGCACCACATGTTCGCGCCACTTTTGGAGGTTCGGATGTTGAAAAGTGCACGCCGTTGTGGCGCGAAGCACATTTCCAAGTCAAAATGTACAAAACACCTCAGCTCCGGACCACTTTTGGAAGTTGAGATGTCGAAAAAGTGCACGCCGTTGTGGCGCGAAGCACATTTTCAAGTCAAAATGTACAAAACACACCATTCTCGGACCACTTTTGGAAGTTGAGATGTCGAAAAAGTGCACGCCGTTGTGGCGCGAAGCACATTTCCAAGTCAAAAGTGTTAAAAACTGACGGTCTCGGGTCACTTTTGGAGGTTCAGATGTCGAAAAAGTGTCAAAAAAGTGCACGCCGTTGTGGCGCGAAGCACATTTCGAAGTCAAAAGTGTAAAAAACTGAGGGTTTTGAGCCTTTTTTGACGTGAAGATGTCGAAAAAGTAGACACCGATTAACTTAACTAACTTGACTAACTTAACTAACTTCACTACCCTAACTTCGACGACAACAGCAACAGCAACAGCAACAGCAACAACAACAACAACAACAACACCAACCACAACAACTACAACTACAACAACAACAACAATAGATCGATAGATGGAGAGAGAGAGAGAGAGATAGATAGATAGATAGATAGACAGCTAGACAGGTAGACAGCTAGACAGATAGACAGATAGACAGATGAAAGAGAGAGAGAGAGAGAGATAGATCGATAGATAGATAGATAGATACATAGATAGATAGATACATAGAAGATAGGCTGGTAGGTAAGTAGATAGTCAGAAAAAGAGAGAGAGAAAGAGAGGAGACCTCAAGCACCTTTCGGTCCATCAGTGGATTCGCTTTGCCATCCCTGATTCACAACAACCAACCTCTCCTATAGGTTTCCTATTTTTGAAACTTCCGCCACCGCCTTGTGCGGTACTACTGGTAAAATTGAAGCTACAAGAATTGGGGATTTGCTACCAACAAAATTTAAGGGGATTTCACATGATTTCACCTACAAAATACTTGGATTGACCTCCAGGCACTGGGAATTGAGCTCCACAATGTTGGGATTTAATCCACAAAAAAATTGAATTAACCGACCAAAATTGGGGATTGTTTGCATTTGTTGACTAACAAAAGATGACATTCTTGCTTACGTCCCCATTCTTGCGTTTTGTGTTTATCCCCGGAGTGTCTTTTAAGGACAAATTTACAGGAAACTCTCATGGTAGGTAGGTTGGAAAAACACGGTTTCATGCAGATGTGCTCTGAAATCATCCCACTAATTGACATGCCAGGTGGTGAAGAAAAGGACCAGAAGATTTTTGCGGGAAACTAGTGAAAGAGGTAGAATAACCAAGTTCAAGCCCAAGTTTGCTGCTTTCTCGATATCCAGACTTTAGTTTCTATCTATATCGTATATGGTTTGGTCTGAAAATAGGGGTACCCCAAAATGTTGCTGGTGTATCATGGTTTATCATCACTTCCCCCGGTAAACTTGCCACAAGTCCCACCAGAAGCCAACCGGCGCACTCATCTGCGTGGTCGATGTCAGGTCGCATGGTAGAGATCATGGTGGCAAGGCCTGGTGGGCGCGGGGGACTGAAAGATTGGCTATATCCAAAATTGGAAAATGATGACCATTGGATTTTCGTGGTACCCTAGATTCAGACCGTGGGTTATTCCTCCATACATGTTGCTGAAATTCAGGCGGATACATGATTGAGTGGTTGGTCAATTAACATTGCTTGCATTGATATCTGTGGAAAACGGGAGGATGTTCCAAACAGATTGATACGTATATAACTTACAACTACCACACCTGAGATCACTGATCTATATATTTTAACCATTTTTCAAGAAGAACAGGTAAGAAAGGTGTGTCTCACTGTGTCTCAACGTGGTTGCCTGTCGGTCGTCATTTTCTACACACAAATAGGATGCCCGGTATCGGTGTCGTCACATCAACTTTGAGACATATGGATCGGAGGTTTCCTGAAATGGCGGTACCCCTAGATCATCCATTTTAGATTGGGATTTTCGAGGATTTTCTTTTTAAACAAATTTGGGGATACCCCCATGACTTAGGAAACCTCCACCAGTCTTTCTTGGATAAGTTCAAGTCCATTTGGGGACCACATCGTGTAGCGATTGCTTCCCTCCAGCTAGGACACAGGGAATCTGACAAGACTTCTGGGATATCTAAAGCTGGTCTAAACTCACCACGTCTTGGTCTTGGAAGATTGGGCAGTTTCATTAAGATCCAGAAACGGTACGGACTTTGGTCGGTGCGCCGTCTTCGGCATCATTTTCTCTGCGACATCTGCAAAACACAGAAATTCTTTGCTTCCTGTGAGTTGCACCGCAAGCCATTGTGCGGCTGATTTCAGCTCAAATGGCTGGTGCCAGCTTGAAATCTGCTGCGAATCCTGCATGGGAAAACGATTTGGCGAAAGAAGGATGATGAGACAAAAAATCAAACAATCTGGTTTTAAGGGGAATAATTCCAAGTACCACGGCTCAAGGCCCCAGTCAAAGTCTAGCTGCGAAAAATGAACGCGGTCAATCTGTGTCCCAAAAAGTTTGGTATTCTGACTGTT
Source organism: Cladocopium goreaui (assembly GCA_947184155.2). Taxonomy (NCBI): domain Eukaryota; class Dinophyceae; order Suessiales; family Symbiodiniaceae; genus Cladocopium; species Cladocopium goreaui. The sequence continues at coordinate 260,594 of CAMXCT020002236.1, read as the reverse complement.
TCCAACTGTCAGCATCTTCTGTCGATCATCAGAGCTTCCTTCATGGGATCAGGGCGACACAGCGACACGTTGTCAGATCATGAGGGTCGTGAAGGCGTGCCCGCGACCATCAGTCCATTCCGTTGAGACCATCTGGTTCATCTTTCATCAACAACTCCTCGGTGCTAGTGGAATCTGCCTCATGTGCACGCCTCCAAATAGGGTTTGGTTGAACTCATGGAGCAGTTGAAAAGTGGAATCCAGTCTACTTTTGGGACACTTTTCGTGGTCGTCTGTTTTATGTATCTTACAGGAATAGCCATCAGTACAGTACATAGAACACCAGAATACCTTCCAGCGTCAAATCCCTCGTGCAGTGCCTCATATTCCATTCTATATCTATATATTTACATACATACATTCATATCATCTACTACTAACTACAAATGTATATTTCTATGTAAATGTATATATATATATATGTGTGTACTGTATAGCATATCATACAATGTATATATATATATAATATATATATATACATATATTATGACATCTCCTGCAAGATGATTCCATAAACCCCGCAGCCGGAGTTCCAACTCTCCCGCGACGAGCGCGGCTGGAAGCAGCGGCGCCATGTTCACGTCCAGGTCGCGCGAGAGCAAAAGACGCAGCTCCTGGAGCTGCACCTGGAACTTTCAAGGCATCTGAGGATGCTACTTGGGTGGGTCTGAAAACTGTGCGATATTTGTTATACGTTATTCAAAATGTTATCTATATATACAGTATATACATTGATCATTACTATTATGACTAAATATTATTGTTTTCATTATTATTGTTGTTGTTGTTGTTTATGCAGACGGATCTTTTACCGTCCCACAAAAGTGGGGTTGGGGGTGGGGTGGGGTGGAGTGGTACTAACTTTCATGTACATGTTCATACATCACCGACTTTAACACCACACCTAGTTATCTTAGACTGTACGTCAGGGGTACGTTGGGGGTGGATGGGGTGGGATATTAACTTTCATGTACATGTTCATACATCATCGACTTTAACATCACATTTAGTTATCTTAGACGATACGTCAGGGCTACATTGGGGGTGGGTAGGGTGGGGTGGGGTGGGGTGGGGTATTATAACGTTCATGATATCTAATTATCTTAGACGATACATCAGGGGTACGTTATCTTAGCTCTGCGACAGCTGATGAGCTGAGACGAGGCGAGCAAAAATAGCCTTTTGCAGATCGCTGCGTTTTGAAGACAGAAACGCTGTAAGGGTTGTCGAACCCCGAAAAAAAAAACATAAAAACATATATCATGCATTTTTCAACCACAAAATCTTCATTTTGCTGTGACGAAAACGCGAATTTTATAAAATTGTGGGACGGTGAAAGATCGGCCGGGGTGTTTATATACCCTGCAAATGGCAATTTAAACACATGTTAACCATGGGAAAATGCTGATAAACCATGGGATTTGGTGGGTAGCCTATTTTCAATCCCACTTGGAGCCCATGGATGGGAATACTAACCAGCTGGATTAATCTAAGCAAGGGAGTATCATTAATTACCCTCCGGTAATCAAACGTGGCAATGAAAAATCTTCAAGAAATGGAGGTGTATAGTGCTGCTTTCAGTGTTTGACGTTTGACGTCCATTTCGTGCGAAAGGGTGAAAAATGTCCAGAAAAAATGTGTCACTTTACACGATTTGTATTTGATAAATAAATACGGTTATTCGCGAGTGCGTCTGCGTGTCTTCGCATCTTCACGTCTGCAGATCTTCGCGTCTTGAGATCTTCACGTTTTCACATCTTCACGTTTGCAGATCTTCGCGTCTTGAGATCTTCGCGTCTTCACATCTGCACGTCCGCAGATCTTCAGGCCAGCAGATCTTCACATCTTCAGATTTTCAGGTCCTCACATCCTTACGCCTGCAGATCTTCACGTCTTCAGATCTTCAGGTCTTCACATCTTCAGTTCTGCAGATCTTCAAGTCTTCTGATCTTCTCTTTCTTGCTCTTAGTCTCAAGTCTTCAGATCTTCTCTTTACATCTTCATATCTTACATCGACATCAAAGATTCATTTCCTGACATCTTCATTGCTTACATGATCATGATATTGGAGCTTCAACATAAACCCTTTTCGCTCTCGGGCCAACCGTCGAGTTTGTTTCTGTCCAGCTGGGTTTGCCAGCTGCGCATCACGCCTGAACTCCCAGGTGCAACAGTGAACGCTGCCAAGCTGCTCAACGGTTCCTGCAAATGAATCATGAGATGCCTATGCAGTGGCTTGGCATATCTTGGCACTATGATTCGTCAGGGCTCATGCAAATAATGATGGTCTTCTTTCTCTGAACCCTAGCTAGCATGCTCACATCCTAGGTCCAAAGCCGACATGTTCGAACAAGACCGTTGCTCCTTTCAGAAGAAGGCCAGTCACGTCAAATCATTTCCCACAATTTCCATGAATATCCATGAACATCCATGAACAATGATTGATCTGCCGGCAGGTGGGACTTTTTGCGGCCGGCTTTCCGTGCACACCCTACTCCTGCCTCCATGGAACTTCGACGCTTCTATGGGATGGCGAGGCTGCCCAAATGTGGGAAACGATCAGACGGCTCAAAAGGTTGCTGCCAGCCGCTGCTGGTCTGAATTTTGATTGTCATCGATGTGCTGTTCAATGTTCAAAACACATTGGCCCCACTCCGCATGAGTCCTTACTCTAAGACCTAGGCTGAATGCCAATGGTTTTGGATAGGTCTCAGTTGCAAAATTTTGGTAGCTTAGCCGTTTCCAATTCACTAGATCCCTTCTGTCTCGCGGGTCAGGCTCTTCCTATGAGACAAGGGAGGTGGAATGTCTTCGGACCATCGGGCCATTGAGGTCCACTTGGTGGAAAAATGTTTGCGTCCGAAAATCTGAATGCCAAATTCAGCATCATTGCAAAATCTTATTGGCATTGCATTGCACTCATCACCTAGAAACAGCAATCATTGTGCCATTGTGGGAGGTGATCCGCTGGCCCGCACTGTGCAAATGGAACAATGACCAGTTCTTCGTTGTCTTGGAAATCCAATCGGAATCACCCAAGGCATGCAGTGATGCGGAGCCATGTACACTTCGTGACTTGCTGCACGAACTTGAAGAACAAGGCTTAGCTGATGTATCGCTGCATTCGCAAACAGTTGAACGACCTGGTGCTGGATCAGAGACATCTTCAGGTGCCTCATCAAATTTTAAACTGAAGTCGACAGCATCCAGTCATAGGTCATACTGTTTTGGAAGCATCCAACCCTTTGCCCAGGTTTGGATTTCTACAATGTGAAGCCATCAGCTTCGGGGCCCGTGTTCTCCTGCCCCTGGATTGGCCAATTTGAAATTCTCTACCATTGCTGGCGCGTTCTCTCGTGAGGCTTGGTTTTGTTGAAATACATCATCAATTCATCAACATCTCATTCGGAGACTTCTCCAAAAATGGTTTCAACATCTCAATAAGATTGACTTCAGACTTCATCTCCCAGAATGGATCTTCTGTGATCAATTTCACCAACATATTTGGTGCCTCGGATTGTATTCACCCCCTGACTTGGGCGTCCCAATTTGATGCGACATTGGCGAATGACCTTCTCGAAAGCTGACAAGGAGTCTTTGGGGGGTTGTGTTTCTGAATCTCATCCTCCCCAAAACCAAAGACTATGATGGCCAGTTGCTAGGCATCCCATCCGTTTCCACCCTTACCCACCCAACACTTCCACGGATTGCCCACTGTGCTCAGGAGCTGACCCCTCGAAACTTGGGCGCAAACAGGAAACCTTGACCATGAACTCTGGTGATGTTTTGCGATTGGTCTGAGCGGTGGATCTTAGGGTGCGTTCCGACGGAGTGCTGTCTGATCCTGCGGTCCATGGCTTAGTTCCAGGGATGGACCCACCAAAAATTGAGGTGACACACAACGATTGATCCAGCGACTTTTCGACTCGTCGTTTGATTCCAAAGATTCACCCAATGATGGGCTATCCGCTAAGTGGTTCATCCATGATTCTACCAATGGTTTGTCCAATGATCCATCCACGGTTCTTCCAATGATTTATCCAGCCTTCTTCGAGTCAATTAGCTGAGGATTTGTCCAATGATTCATCCATTATGCTTCCAATGTCCTGAAATCTTATTTACAGTATCCAATGGTTTTCATCCAATGACTGCCATCCACCAATGACCGTCATCTAATGATCGAACGATTGTCATCCAATCATAACTGATGGTGGACAACCATCTAACCTTGGAAATGCCTGTGCGGTGACCTTGAGAGAGAAGGCGAGGGGGCGTCCAAAAAGTCTCTTGGCTGCCAGTTGAATCCAGGAATCAAACATAATGAAAAGGGGAGCGAATGCAATGAAATGCACTTACATCCATTGTGAACAGTCCATCATTGATGGCATTGGTTTCTGGGATTGGTTAGCTGGGTCCCATGACCTAGCCTTCACAACTTGGAAAATGATCAAACGGTTGTCACTGATCTGGTTTCTGGTCTGGGCTAACCATCCACCGATGCTTGGACACTTCGCTGAAAGGTACCGGGTGCTACCACCTTAGGAAGAAACAATGATCATTTGTCTGTTGTGGACAGCATGGAGGACAACCACCGTCGCAAGCGGGAGCACAATACTACCAAAAGGACGTGCGCTGATTTTACTTATGCTATACATTTTGGCCGTTTTTGATGTCAAATTCGAACCGTCCAAGGCGGGGAGCCAAACCAAAATGGCCCAAGTATCACCAACGGTGGGTCGACTCCCGTATTGCCGCGCCCCGCTCTCCTGTGTTGCGTACAGCATGCCGCCTGAGATAGCTGAGCTGAAACTGACAGCGTGGAAATGATCAACCCTGCCGCAAAACGATTCTACACTTCAACGATCCTGCCTCCACGGCAAACCAGCCCCCTGGAGTCGCCACAATTTGCCATGGTGACGATGTACCTGGTGTCGTGAGAAAGCCGCTGGCTGAACAAAGGCTGACCGTAAAGGGTGCCTGCACATTGGAGCCATTTGGGTGTACTTGGTGGTGGCTCCTTAAGGCGGGCGACACCAAAAAGTGGGAAGTGGATACCTTTCATGAGCCATGTGGTTACAAGTCCTGTCATCCGCTGGGGTAGCCAAAGTTCGCCAAATCAGCAGGCGTTATTTTTGGATTGAACCATGCGTTATTTTCTTTTGGGAGGGGTCACCATTAGGTGCTTTCAAAACACCAGCGGAAATTTCCATACCCAAAGCTGAGCAAGTAGAAATCGCTTGCCCAGTTGGCACCAATCAAATCAAGTGTAAAACCTTGCGACACCACCCATCACCAAACAACAGCACCTACCACCTACCCTTGGCACTGGCCGGGAGCCAGTGTGTGGATGCTGCAGGCGACGCAAGTGGTTCCGGACTCATCCTGGGCTGCCACAATGCCACAAAACTTAGAGAAAAAGACCAGACAATTAAAGATACGACTCGAGAAGAGGTACTTGTACAAATTCTGCTTCTACCTTATACAGAGGTGTTCTTATTACAAATAAGTATAAAACAATTAGAAAGTTAGATCAAAAATGCACCTGTCCGTGGCGGCATTCGAAAAACCTTCCCCACGGGGTCCGGAAGATGAAGGCGTAACCACTGCTCGCATGTGAAGAATCCTTCCTCGCGGAAATGCCGGCGACGTCCCCGACTTGAGTTTTGATTGCATTTAGAATTGGATTTTCTGACATTCGGCCAATCACCCATAGGATCTATGTCAGCAACCTGCATCTTCCAAAATGTTCCAAATTTGGACCTCTTTGGCAGAAATCGCCTTTGGAAATTTGGAGCCAATTCTTCACCTTTGTTCAACATTAGAGGCACTTACATCAAGGAGGACAAATCGATCCTCTATGACCTGCTGATGGCTGATTTGTTTGAAACAGGCATCCAACTGGAAGGGGCTAGCTTCAAAATCGCTGTTTTGGACACCGGAGGAAACTGCTCATGGTGACCAAAAAAATCCAGAAAACCAATCTGTTGCTCATCCTCACTTTCCTGCTTGCCAAGGACCATGCCTGCAAGATCAAGAGGAACATAAAGATGAGCGCCATGAATCACCTTAGTGAGAAACGTCTAGCAGCTTCCATGGAGCGGGAGGATGATGAGGATAAACGTAGAAATGTTTTCAATGCAGAGAGGGATCTTCAAAAACATTTTGCTCGGCTCGGTTTGTCTTTGCCCATTCCGATTCGAAAACTGAAACATGAACTTTCTGATGGTGGCAACCTGGTGACCGAGTATATCAACACTACAGACTCGAAGCGGGTTCTGTTGAAAAAGTACAAGTGCCTATTGTGTGGAGGGAGTGCGGGGTTTTGGGAGATCTGCAGATTTCACCACCCAAACCATGCGATCTTTTCTTCACAGCATAGTCAAAATCTTGGGAAAGTTATTCCCCTGTGCTTCTGGAGTGGTGAAGGCCGGGGGCCGAGACGGAGTGGCTACATAGAGGGCACCATAGAGTGCCCTTTGGTATTGTGGGAACAGGGTGTTCAGTGGACTGCTTACGGTTTTTGCCTACACACTGGCTACCACCTGCAAACCCACATGTTCGGGACACTCCTTGTCTAGATGCAGTTCAAAATCTGGGAACAAACTATGCTGGCCATTCCTACTTGAACAGGTATTATCTGTTTGGACTTCCTGGTTTTGTGCACGATACCGATGTTCAAATCATCCAAACACATTTGAAGATGGTGGCTGATGACTTGGTCAGTTTCTTCAACAATGGCATACAGCTGTTTCCTGGAAAATGAATGTTTCTTTGGAGCTTTGATTGGATTCAAGGGTGATCTTAAGTTCCAAGCGCATGCAATAGCAACCATGACGCGTTCATACGCAAATCTGGGAACTGTGAGCCAACTTCGAATGTGCTCCCTTTGCAGAGCTGGGGGCCCTGACGTCCACATGGAAGATGTGAAGTTGGAACCTGATTGGCAGAGGCCGATGTTTTTTGATCGCCCATGGCAGCCAGATCATGTCCCACTGTTTGCTCATATCCCATTTGATTCTGAGATCCCGGAGTACTTGTACAAACTGGACTACTTTCATTCGTTCAAAGTAGGGATTGGCCGAGACATTGTCGGGAGCACAATCATGTGGTCTAAATGCTTCGACTTGGAAAATGACACGACCAGCATTGACGACCGACTAGCTCGAGCGCATGCCCAATTCAAGCTTTGGGCCCTGACCGAGCACTATTCACCAGCTTTGAGATCATTCGCGAAGCGCTTCATGAATGCTCCAACCTCAGCAGACTCTGCATGGTCAAATTCAAAAGGATCAGACACCATAATCCTGTTGAAATGGCTCCATTTCCTTTTGGCGATGGTTTTGAATTTCCGACCCAAGATGTGCAACCACATGTGAAGCACTTACAACTGGTGCGTGATGTTATCTACCATGCACTTTACATGTGTGATCTGGTCTATTCGCACAACCTGCGCCTACCTCGATCTTGTGTCCAAAGATTGTATCTACACATCATGGTGGTGATTAGGTTACAAAGCAATTGCTGCACATTGTTTGCAACAAAGAGTGCCAGGGTACAGAATGAAACCAAAACATCATGGCTTGGCCCATGTGGCCTTGGAGTTACGGCAAATGCTGAAGACCAACACACCAAAGGTGCTCAACATACGGTTGTGGGCATGTGAGATGAATGAAGACCACATCGGTCATGTTGCAAGATTGAGTAGAAAATTGACTACTCGCACTTTGGGCCAAAGATTGGCCCAACGGTATCTTCTCAAATCCAAAGCTTTGTTTCGAAGGCACCTAGAAAAGAAAACAAACTAGAATATAAAAACTGCTTGGCTTGAGGCTGGGCAGCCCTGCGTTTCAAGTCCATCGGAGCCAGTCGTTGGTGCCAAAAAGCAAACGTGGCGAGCTTGGGAAAAGGAGCGGGTGATGATGAATGCTGTGTGAACGGTTACAACATGCTAAACGTTCATACCAACTCAGCCATGTGGGTGGTTACATGCACCTACTCATTCCGAATCAGTAGATACCATCTCATGTTGTGTTCTATCATCACCAGCCATCAATGGAACAACCAAATTTGGATCTGGCTTTGGTTGGGATGGTTTCCATTGAGAGATCCAACTCTTATTCTGGCGATTCTTGAAGATCCCCGGCGTTTTTCTCAGAGTATTAGTGGCTTCGGCGTAAAGTTGACATTCAGGCTGAAATTGAGTGCACTTCGACATAATGCAATTATTTTGGCCAGAGGATTTCCTATGTACAGATCTATCCAGCATATTTTGTCTCTGATATTGAACGGTGGAATCGCTCTATGAAATAGCAACAGCACCAACTTTGAGCGTCTTCTGCCACTTGTCGCCTGCCACAGTTTGCAGGGACCCCTCCCCACGTGCCGAAGCTAAGACTGTCCAGATTACAAGACCTGGCCAAACACATGCGATTTTGGATGCGTGACAGGACCTGACACAAACATGACGAAACATGACAAACATCCAAACCACAAGGCACAACATACCCAAACCATGCCAACATAAAACATTGGAAACTGGACAAAAATGAAAAACCGGCACTGCAGCATCTGCATCATGTACCGCGGATTACCGCCGGGTGGCAAGGCCTCACAGCATGCGTCTTCCAAGCCTGTCACCTAAAACGGTTCAAACGTCCATGTCTCATGACGTAAGCGCAGTGCTTTCCCTGAACAGGATACAAAAAAACTCAAACGAAACGCAGAAGCTGCACATTGAAACACATGGGGCTGGCCTTGCTCTTTCCCTCAACTTGATTGTTGCACCAGCTGGGCTCATTGACTGATTGCCCAACTGGTCCCCAGTGACAAATTTGACGGAAAATACAATGGTCATCTGATACAACAATGAGAGCAGTGAAGAAATGAAAGGAGAGGAGAATCAGCACAACTCGCCGCAGAAGAAATATTGAGAAATATGGAGAAACGATGGGAAGAAACGAATACCATTTGAATTTCAAACTCGAATGTTAAATGCATATTCAATGTTTCCTTCATTTTGTCTAATCTTGGATCTTAAACTGCTTGGTGAATCAGCACAAATTACAACAAGGTATTGCAAGTACAAATTCAACAAAGTTTTCAAATTCCAGGTTGCGAAGGCCATGGCGCACCAAGCCGCAAAGAACTTGAGCACTCTGCTGCTTGCAACGCGTGACTCCCAAGCAACACCGTCGTTGGATTTGATGTTTTGATTGAATACGGCACCGGTTGTCTCATGAAATTTCGCAGTTTTTGCCAAAGTGCTGGTTGCTAGGAAATCAAACAAAGCGGTTGCATTGGTTGTTTTAGTCAATTCCGTCAGTGTTTCCGCGGCCCCCGTCATGAATCCAAAGCTACACCTTGTGATAGCCAGCACCGAATGGGCAACACTGGTGGTCACAGTGAACCGCTCTGGCAAACAACCGCTAAAGACTATACTATACTTGTACCTTTTGTTGTCTTTATTTGACTGTCGATTTTTGTTTCAATCATCCGCCTGGCCTCATGCATTCAATCCCGATAACGGCCTTGATAAAACTTCTCAAAGTGAATGCGAACACCTGCACTCTTTTCATCTCTTTTCACTGCCACGGTACGTGTGAATCGATTCGGCGTGGGTGGCTGAGGGGATGAGCTGGGCTCACAACACAAGAGTCTATTGAGAATCTCTGAAACTTCAGGTTTGCGGCGCTTTTGAACTGGTTTCGTCGGTCTTGCTCCCTCAATCCACTGGACTCGAAGTCAATTAATTGAAACTGAAATGTAGCTTGCAGTCGCTGCCATGAATGCTACAGGCAGCACTTTGCAGAATCGAATAGATCGCCTTGATCATTGAGACCATTCATTGCATCATTTTGAATGCGTGCTTTCCTTAAGGAGCCTGCACCTCTCAGTCTTCGTACACAACACCTTGCGCCACTAACTTCAGCACCGCCACTATCTCGTTCGGGCTCAAGCCGGTCAGTTGCGGCCACACCGCCACAACCAACACTACCTGCAGCAGTGTCACTGCCGATGTGGACATGTGCGCTTGAAGCCTTCTTGTACACGGGCAAATGGCATCACTTGAATAGTGTTAATTCTTAGTAGGTCATCATCACCTCGTTACCATGTCATTATCATGTTATTGTTGTGCTACTGCCACTTTATTTTAATGATATTACTGCCGCCACTTCATGTTGCCATGTTGTCAATTATCATGTGGCCATCATGCTGTATCCAGACAATGTACCCACATATTCATACACTGGTTTTCTTCCAGCAGGGATTCCAGAACCACCTTTCTAATTAATTGACAAGGGCTCAAGGGTCTTTTTCTTATATTTTTTGGAGGGGAAATGCTGGGAAAAAACTTTGTTGAAACCAAAGACGTGTAAATGCATCTTGTGGATAAGGTTCTAGGTTTGCAACACACCCTAGCAGCAGTTCTCATCTTAATCGAAGGATTCTGAATAACCTTTGGTTCGCGCGAGACTCAAGCGCCGATTCTCACCTCAAAGGAGGGATTCGAAATAGCATGTTCCTTGATTGCAGAAGACTTAAACACGAAAGGAGTGATACGTTATATCTTTGACTGAATCAACGAGTCTTATCTTAAAGGAGGAATTGGTTCCGGATGATATATTTTAGTTCGTGCCAGACTCAATCACCGCAATCGTTTGAAATCATCAACGGTTTCGTCGGACTTGGTCCAGCCCAGGATAGAATTGGTTCCAGTTGGCATCCTCCAGTGGCACCCAGGACAGTTGTGGAATTTTGAGGATGTTGGCAGCGTGCCTCAACATCCAGAGTGCCTTTCTCTTGGAGAGGAACGTCAAACGTCGCAATCCGGTTGAAGTTTCCTGCTGATTAACGGCAAGTCTGGAGACAACGCTGGCCCCAACACATCGCATGACTGTAAACAAAAACAACAGCTCGCGCACCAAATCAACAAGTCAAATCACTAGAATTCAGACCTATCCAAGAAATCACACTGAACAACATCAAATAAATTCAGGTCAAGTCAAATGCATCAACTTATCTGCACATCATCCGCAGGATTCGCAACTATGAATCAATGTCTTCCGTCGTGCATAATTAGGTCCCAGGGAATGCTAAATACATCTCAGGTTGCCATATCAGATGTCCTCACAGAATACCTGCCATGTTTGAAGCCACGCACTGCCGCCCGCGCCTGTCCCTGCCTGGGTCTCCTCCTGAGTCAACGCAGCAGGAACCTGAAGAAGGGCAGAGGGGCAGTCCTGCACGGTCCTTGCAATCATACATGAATGTGATTACATGTGTTTGTGTAATCTTATTTCCACAGCCACAACCACCATCATCCATGGCTGCCAAATAACGTCATAGTACCCCTGGCCAAAATCTTGGACCCTGGCTATTTCTTGGCAATCCTATCCGGTGCAAACACAAACTGAACGAATATGTACATGTGTATGTGTATGTGTATGTATGATGTATGCACGTCTGCATCCGAAGCATGCGTGCACCGAGGAACTTCGTCATTACAATGCATCGTACAAGTATCGTGCAATGCTATTGCTTGCCTTGCGGTTGCCTGTAGGTGTGGTGCAAGTACAGCGTATATGTACAGCATGCAGCAAACCCTGCACATACCGCACACAACGCGCATGCAGTGTCGCAACATAAGCTCAACATAGGCTCAGCCTAGCTCCACATGGGCCCCCTTGATGCCCTTGATTAACGCATCGGCCCAAGATAGCCTTCAAGTTGCCCCAACATGGTTCCAAAATACGTCCAACAACGACATATGTCTGTTTTGCTGTGAAATGCGTAACATGCAGAACATCTTGCAAATGCGGAAAATGCGTGTCAACAAAGCTCCAAAATATGTTCACATAGGCCCCATTTACCAATACATCGGCCCAAAATGGCTTCCAAGTTGCTCCAACATACACCCAACATGGATCCAACATGTATACTTTGAACATGGAATGGCAAAAGAATCAATCATAAAAAGGCCATGCGTGTTTTCATGGATTGCTCTGATTCAGTAACATTCGGAAAGCTCCGGATTCAACATCTGTATTAGCTGGTGTGTGTCATCTTAGCGCAGCTGGAAAAACTGATGGACCTCCATTTGAACATCCTGACATTTTGTCAGCCAGTTGGGTGGCAACCTGTGGTGGCAACAATCTTTTACCGTGGGATCAGCCGTCTCCAATTTTGCAGCACCTGCTGACTGAGCAATGCAACTTGCTGGCTTTTTCAAGAATGACCTTTTCCATGTCTGGTACTCTGGAATGGGTTGCGATGTCAGTGCACGTGCTTTGGTCTACTTGCTGCATACTGTTGTGAAAGTTGGAAAAGCAAAATCTCAAACGCAAACTCGATGCGATTCTTGAACGACGAGATGCGGCGCTGCCAGCGAGAAAAAAAAACGAACGTGTTCATTTTGGACGACTCTCTTGGGATTTGTTGGATTACGAAGGCCCCAGAAAATACCCGAAGGGCAAATGGTCCAAAGGACACCATGGGAGCAGTTCATCAACAATAAATTCCGCCACCGGGAAAACAGGGAGCCCCTCAAGCCCCTCAAGCCTGCAAGGAGTTGTACATGTCTCCAACTGTACTGCAGGTTCTCGCAGCCATGGTGGTCTGGCATGGCTGGCCAATCCAACTGTGGCATGGCTGATGGTAGCGGCATGTCATTCAATTGCAACTCGCCCCAGGGAGTGATAGCGTCCGATCCAATAGTGTTATCGAGGTCGTGTCCTTATCCATCATCAACTCATCAGTTACAGTAACCATATAGGATTACGTAGATAGATATAATGACCTGCATGAAGCCATCACCATTGATCATTGTCGCGCTCACAACAAGCCTATGTGATCTATTTTGGTGATTGAGCCCTTTGTGAGTTTCAATTCTTTTGTGGCATCTGTGCATCACCAACCGGTCCGTCCGGAAATCTCGCATCGCTTCTCCCGCCTTGAGGATCGAGGCGGTGATCCGCGCCGCAGCGGATCCTCTGTGACCTGAGGGGGCAGCTGGGCCGTTTCGATGGGTCATGTTCACTGCGCACTGATAAGTACGGAGTCTTCCTGTCCTGCGCCTTTTTGATACCATTCCGACACTAAGTGAAAGAATTCCTATTACACCTTGGAGGTTCCAGGCTGAGGTTGCAGCCGTCCATCACGGCCAGGACGGAGCCGTGAAGGACACCACTGTCATCCATGGTGGGTCTCCACCTGGCGGATCGAACCTGGGGGTTGACCCAAGAGTTTCGATCCGAGTTATCCCAAGGGGAAGTGTCAGAAATGCTGGATGGGTGCACTTGCTTAGCGCAACTTTGGATGTGTGTGGTGGTTTCTTGAAGTTTGGCTGTTGCTTGAAACGACCACTTCTCAAACGCTTTTGGCATTCGACCATTTATACACCTGCCTTTGACGACTAGGTCACGAAGTAGCCCTCTCCCCCATGGTCCCATCGCACCCCTGCATGGAAGCAGACGCCGCTTTCCACGTTGCAGTGGCGTAACTTTCCATGACCTCGTCAGCGACGCCCAGTGACCACCTATAGTTTGGATTGGCTGTACCCAATCCTTCTCCAGCCCGGTTGATTTTCACGCCCGCGTGTGATGCACCATACTATGGATGAACACTTGTGCATTATCCACTTACATGGTTGTGAATCAGTGGCTTAAAAAGCAACTGCCAGGGCTCATCGTCGTCAAACAAAGCATGGCTTTTGACACATCCGAATCACCACCATTTCTGTAACTTTGCAAGGGCATAATGATATAACCATCAAAGTAGTCATTGTGAACTGGAGTTGTGTTGGGGGTACGCAATGCTGAGCCATAGGCATTGTTGTTGTGAATCACAAACAGGAGGCGCCCTGCAGTCCCATGGCATCTGGGCCCAAGGGCTATTTTCGTCTCCGGCTGGCTGCGGGCCCTGGTTCAAGAACCCAAAGTGACGGTGGTTCGGGGAACCAAAATGTTCAACATACTGCTTGCAGTCATGGTAATGGCCACAACCAGCAAAAATAACAATAATAACGGTGATAATACTGTGATGATGATGATGATGGTGATGATGATGATGATGATGATGATGTGGCGTCATGCGAGTGCAAGGCTCAACTGATGTTACTTTGTTTCCTAAGTCTTACTTCTTCAGTGCGGTCTTTTTGCGATTTGATTTCATTCTTGGGCACTAGTCACAATGAACAGTTTGGCAAAGCGGATGATGATAAACCATGTTGGGAATTCATCGGTAGTTCTTGTTCTGATTTCCGGTAATGTGTTATGTCACCGTGGTGACGAAATTGCGCAGGATGATGTGATGAATAATGCCTACTGGATCTTTGATTTCGAATGGTTTACGGTGCGCTCGTGAGTCACTTATGACCTCTCTCTGATCTTTGATGTGGATAGGTCCGAAAAATCCAAGCAATAAGGTCCGGAAGATGAGGTGGAGGAGGATAATGTTGCGGAAGATGAGGTGGAGGATGATGTGGAGGATGATGAGGTAGAGGATAACGATGTTAAGAAGGAGGAGGATAATGATGTTGAGGATGATCATGTTGAGGAGGAGGATGGAAAGGATGATAATTAATATTGCGGAAGAGGAGGTGGTGGAGGAGGATGTTGCAGAAAATGAGGTGGAGGATGACGATGTTGAGGATGATGATGTCAAGGGGGAGGACGAGGATGATGCTGAGAATGATGATGTGGAGGAGGAGGAAGATGATGATACTGAGGAGGAGGAGGAGGAGGAAAAGGAGGAGGAGGAGGAGGACCGATCACAAGACCCCCGAGTGTGTACACACTGTGTGGGAAACTCACGTTGCTCCAGGGATTCTTAGGGGGCAAATGGATATAACTTGATACAACTAATGTGTGCCATGTTAAGAATCCCTGCGTGCCTATGCGTTTTGCTGTAAAGATCATACCAAATAACAAATCATGTAGTGGTTGTGTCACTTCTTCCGCATGGCACACCGAGATGAGACAACAAAGTGCTATCTGAGACAAGAAAGGGCTTACCCCATCATTGCGAGATCGCTTCTTGCGGGGGGGTTCCATTGCCATTGAAACACCAATCAAAGCAATCTTGGGCCAAAGTGCCCAATCATTCGCGCATCTGCTGATCTTTGCAGATTGAATTGAGCTTGTCTAAACCTCATTTTGTAACAATATACCATTCCACCAAAAGCCAAAAGGCACCGCTAAACTCCATAAAAGTAACCCAGGGATTGTTAGGGAGGCAAATGGATATAACTAATGTTTGCAATGTTAAGAATCCTTGCGTGCCTATGCGTTGTGCTGTAAAGATCATACCAAATGACAACTCCATTCCAATGGTTGTGTCACATCTTTCGCATGGCACACCGAGATAACAAAGTGCTGCCTGAGACAACTTAGGGCTTTCACCCAGTATAACTGCTGGATTTTCCATTGCCACGTTTAACTACCGGAGGGTATAAAGAATGAGACCTCAAAAACAAGACTGCTTTGGAGGATAACCCCCACGACTCATTTTGTGATTAGTCTTTGCGGAGTTATAACCCACTCAAAATTGGCAATCCCTACTGCACCACATGGGAGAATCCGAAATGGGGATCGGTATTTGCCCGAAAAAAAGATTGTGGTTTAAGAAACAAAAACGGAGAATTGAAAACATCCAGATTTGATCCTTTAAAAACCAAAAGGAATATATATCAAATATGGAAAGATTTACCAGCAAATCAGACTGTAATCAGTGAGGATGGAGATGTGAAGCAAAGTGTGTGATACGAAATCTATTGGGGTTACAAGCCAGTTGGGGCCTTATTAGTCAGTGTTGAACACCATTTACTATGTACAGTAACCGGGATGATCGTTAAAGCCAGAGGAAAGATGGGGGGCTGACCAAAGATGGGTAGATTTGCGGGTTCGTCCATCAAAATATGATTGGCAACTATTGAAGCATAAAAAGAGATGCATATATTTGACTGCCAATACCGTAAATGGGGAGTCCAGGAAACATGTCATACTGTGACTGACCACCATGGTGAGGACATCGCGAGTCAACCTGAGACCCGCCTGAACTTCGTCGGTTAACCACCAAACTTCAGGGCAAAGTCTTTGGTGCAGTTGCAGGAAACCACTGAAACCCTGCAAGATTCTTGCCACACTCAGCCTCGACACTTGGTGACCATGGTATTCATGGTATTCATGGTGTGTTAACCAATACGGGGATATGATGCAAAATCATAAACAACCAATATGTATATATATATACATATACATATATCATATCATATGTGTATATATATATACACATATATTATATATATTATATACATATTATATGTGACCAACCCATATGACGTCAACTTGGTATGGCTAAAAATCATTCGCCCCTCATTTTAGGATGGGTAAATATCAAGAATAAGCCAACAGATTGTGAGACAATCAGATCCCCCAAAAGGTCACTTCAGTCGCCACCAAGTGTTGAATAATGAAGCATCCTTCACTACACCCCTGGGCACGTGTGGCATTCTACCCGTTCCACTTCCCACATTAGCTTGGCAACATATCCTCCTGTCGCTAATGCAAGTGTTCTCATCAGGATTCCAAGAAATATGTACGAGCAAATGAGGCAGGAATCCATTCTTATCGGTTGCAATTTCATTTTATCCATTCTTGCTGGACAAGACTACCCTTTCCTACCCAAACTGGCTGAAGGATATCATTCTCCATGTATCTCCATGCAGGATTACTTGGAGTGACTACCATAATTCCTAGCAATCAACAGATGTCCATCCCTGGCTGATGGGTTGAGAAACCCTCACATGCCGGTTCTGTTCCCAGTGCTTTGCCTAAGAGACCCCCTGTCAGTGATTCTCCCCCTCACCATGTATGATCTAAGAATCAACATGCCCATCTTCGTAGTTGAATTCCCAAGCTTTCATGCTTCCCCACTTTAAAGACTCAATCATTTATAGTGTGATAAACCAATAAATGCACATGTGTCTGGGTGAAATCCTCATGTTTCATGCTTATCTCGCCATCATTCCTGGCCTCACAACCCCCACCCCCAGTTGCACCAGGCGAGGATCGGCAGTGGAAAGCCCTGCGAGTGCCGCCGCATGGCCAGGTAACTCACCAGCAGCGCAGCGTGCACCGTGGCCCAGTGCTCGGAGGGCAGCGCTTCGGAGGCCTCCGTCTGCCAAATCATCAGTTCGCGCCAGAGGACGCTCCAACCTGGTGACACGAAGGCTTCAAGCGCTCCCATAGATGATTTTCCCATAACCTCCACTAAGGATTTCCTCCCACGTTTGACTTTAGATTTCCTATCAATGATCGTTCTTCAGAGCCTCCAGGTCCAAAGCTACAATGCTGAAAGAAACATACTATGTACTGACATGTAATCTATGACATAATATATGTCGATACACATATCTGTAGGCTATGTACGTGATTATATACTACGTGGCGTCACAAATTATACCTATTTATATATATATATATATAAATAATTATATGTGTATATATCATGTATATTTCATGTGTATATATATATATGTTTATATCATAATACGTCATTTTCAACATATATCACTAGGTATTGCATACATTATATATATAATACATATATATATAATACATATATATATATAATACATATATATATATAATACATATATATATATACATACCCAACCTCTCCCAACTGCTTCTTCCAAGACACTTTCGCCTTCCAATTCCGGCTTCAGCAGATTTCCCACACGTCGTTCCAGGCGTCGCCACCGCTCCACCGGCGCAGTGGCGAGCCGCACCGCTCGCGGTGCCGGGACGGCGAGGTCAGGCCCTTCGCAGCGGTCGCAGCGGCAGTGGAAGCAGTGCTGGCGCCAGAGGTAACGACGCCTGGATGGGCAGAGATGGGCAGAGCTTCACCTGAAAAAATATGGAAAAAATCGGATGTTCAGCTAAAATTTAGCAGCTAAAATTTGGGAGTCTTTACCCACAAGCTGGGATTCAGCTGATGTTTGCCAACAAGAGGGGATCGACGCAATCAAGATACGGGGGGGTATTTAAGCATCAGAATGGGGACTGAGACTATGAGACTGAGACTATGATGACTATGATAAGGGAGTGAGAAAAATGGGAGATTAGCAAAACACATGGGTTGAATTGACAAACCAGTTGGGAAAGAAATGGTGATTTGAACACCAGTTAGCTGAATTTGATTGAAATTGATCAGCAAAATGTGGAGTTCCACCATGGCGGGTAGAACTGACTATACATGACCAACAAAAACGGCGATTTCACCTTTTCATCAAAAACATTGGGATTAACTTCAGCTACAAAGCGAGATTGAACCAAGAAAAGCAGAGACTCAACCAATGATTGTGAGGATGATCAATTTTCGAGCTCATTTTCACTCATTTTCCATACCACCAGTCTAATTTCAGGGAGGGTACCAGGGTAGCATTACAAGTTATAACCATGATAAGCCCGAGGTTCTGGTCTGGTTTGGTGAGAAATCTGCCAAGAAACTGCTTTATTTTAGGAGTCCGGCGTTTTTCTTCAAACTTGAACCAATTCTGGAACCCACAAAAGTGACGAAAGCATGATGGTCACCAAATGAGAGGGGATTCCAAATGGGAAATGATGCAAAGGTGTCAACAATAGCTTTCAGACCTATACCTAGATGTCACCAGCTGCACCCAAGCAGCTTGTCTGCTTGGCGATTTCAAGTTTCAAAAAAGTGTCAAAAAATAGAGTCCATGGGCTTTCAGTCACCATCAAGTGCCCAGTAGCTTTTGCCAAAAAACGAAACGGCCGGCCGCTGGTCCCTGAATTTTGGTCCCACCTGGTCTCGGAGTCTTGAAGTAACAACTTCTCATCGGCAATGTAGCTGATGGTTAACAGCTCCCGTGGCGACAGATCTCTCAGGCTTCGAAGCTCCAGACAGCCGTCTTCCACGGTGTAGCAGTTGGGTCTGCAGGAGTGCGTCAGCTTGGAAGCCCTGGCGCAGGTGTCTGGTTTCGGGGCTAGAAAAAGCTACCCAAATCAAGATCGACTTGGGAAAATGCTTCGAAAATATGATGGAAAATGTGTATTCTGGAATCTTTTTTTGGGATACTTACACCTGATTGTTTGAAGTGTGAAACTGGGTGAGAATAGCATGAAAGCTTAGTAGCCAATTTGATGACCTCAGGCTTCTGTAAGCCATCCCTTTTTGGGGCGTTGAAATATCCCACATTTGAACCTGTCGCTCAGGGAAAGAAAGGATACTCTCATTACCATCCGGCAATCAAACATAGCAATTGGATATCCCCCGTTTACAATTTCGTTTCCCAGCTATAACCCTCCATTTATAGAGGATTTTCCAGCCAGCCACATTTGATTAACAGAGGGTAACGGGAATCTCCATCCCCAAAATCACATATTTAATCACCATAGATAGATCATTATGAATATGTGGTTTAGGATATTTTATCAATACCGATCATGATATGTATTATTCAAATATTTTCATAAACCAAACCATTATTATAGATATTAATATCTATAATGATACATAAACCTATTAACAAACCTATTAATGATATGGCAGTGTGTCAAAACCAATAGTACCCCTGTAGTTCACATCAAAATAGCTGGGATTCATGGATGTTCATCCCCCTAAAAATTGTATTTTCATAGGTATTGATCCATACCCATATTATTCTCCTTGTGGTTGGTCAAATCCTTCAGCGCCTGGTGAAGAGAGCGGCTCCCAGCCCCAGGCGTTGCGCGTTGACGCGACAGACCTGCCTGCGGAAGATTTGGGAAGTTCACCATCCAAAAATTGGGGATTGATCCATGATTTACCCTCTGGTAAACTAACATAGCCATGGAAACTCACCATGTTTAATAGATAAACCATCTATAAATGGGCCATTTCCCATGGCTATGTTAATTGATCCATGATTTACCCATGAAAAATACGGGATAAAAAACCATCGGAACTTCTGATGGATTTGACCATCAAAACACATGGGGATTTGACCATCAAAACTATGGGGATTTGACCTGCCCATATCATGAACTGATGAGGCCTGGGGATCCAATGGGATATTGGATGTCCAATAGACTGCTTACTGTAAAGGGAACATCTTTACTACAGAAACTGTAACTGGATTTTTGCCAACTTTGGGTTTAAACCTTTAAACCATCATCCTGTTGCCCATCTGAACCACCATCGAAACCATCTTCCACCATCGCGATGAGCTGATGAGCAAAAATGATGTGAACCCGGACCTGATAACAATAATAATGATCCACCATTAATCACCAATAATCATTAGACCATGCCGACCTGAAGTGCAGGAGGGACTCGAAATGGCACTCCAGCCCTTGAGCTCGGAGCTCCAGCAGTTCCTCCTTTGTCAAAAGGAAGTGTTCTCGATCGCCTGGATCCACTGCGAACATATTGGCCTGGCCACGTAAACGAAGGGATCCCTGGAATCGTTCCGAATTTTGGAGATGGCCACTCAGATATCAAATTTCCATAAATTTCCTTGATTTCCCAGTGGTTTCCCAGTGGTTTCCCAGTGGTTTGCCAGGTCCCAGTGCTTCACCTCAAAGTCTTCCAGCTGGAAGCGTTGTGAAGGCGTGAGACTCCGCCAGGCTGATAGCCATTCCTGCCTTCGCCAAGGGACATGGGTCGATATTCCAACTGAGAGTCAGCCTGGTTTTGTTGAAATTGGATCTATTGTGATCTCAACAATAGATATGAACCATTCAATAGAATTCCCTATTCATGTTGAGAGACCATCTAATTATTTCTGGGGCTACAGACATATGGGTGGTGGGACCCACAGCCAGCTCCAAAACTTTCTCAACTCGAAGCTACAAGTCCAGCAGCCGAAAATCGAACCGTAAATCTCAAGTTTCTTTGGTTTGGCAAGAAAAATAATGGTAAAAGTG
Organism: Cladocopium goreaui; assembly: GCA_947184155.2. Lineage (NCBI taxonomy): Eukaryota > Dinophyceae > Suessiales > Symbiodiniaceae > Cladocopium > Cladocopium goreaui. The sequence goes on along the minus strand of CAMXCT020002236.1, from coordinate 239,628 downwards.
GGTATGGTTCAGAACCAGTGGATCTATCGCATTACACCTGATTTTTTGTGATATTGCCAAATATGTGTAAATACCCACCCTATATGAAGTTAGACCTCACCTATTGCCACATCTCCCACCTCTGCAAATTCTAAAATGAGTCCCTTGATTTCAGGCATGTTCTCTTCACTGTGATAATTCAAGGCCATTTTAATTATGTTATCAACTGATTCCACGTCTTTGCCGATGGTCAGGGGTTGTTTAATGAGGCTTATTGTCATTGTAGTTAATGATAGAAACAGTTGATTGTCCTTATCTATTAATAAATCAAATGTCAAATAATACATATTACTGAAATATGTTTTGATTAAAAAATATTCATAGCATCATTCTAAAAAACAATTGTTGAACTACAATAAGTAGTGTATTATTATTACACTAATAAGATTCCCACGATATATTATTGTGATTGTTATGATTATGATTATTATTGTTAGGACGATTCTCATTATTAATATTATATAATCAATAGAATGACTAATATATATCTATATATACACATCATTATCATTATTATTATCACTATTGTCATGATTATTAATAATACATAAAAGTTATGATATTGTGGGCTTATTAATATACATATGGTTATTGTTATGATTATTATGATGATCATATATTATTATGATCTTATAATGGTTATTATAAATCCCATTAAATCACCATTGGATGACTAGCCCCGTTTTTAATGGTTATTAACCATGAGTATTGACCATAGCTCATATACTCCCATTATTAAAGTTATCATGGCTCCGTATTGCTCCCCTCTCGCCTCAGGAAAAGTTGCGATGGCAGCCGTATTGCTGGCGCCTCCCGCAGCAGCAGCGCGCCTTTTCCGGTGGCGCCTTTGGAGGGCGCCAGCAGCTGACGCCCAAAGGTGGCGTCCCGGTGCTGGTCCTGGGACCGATCTTCAGGATGTGTGGCTTAATTAATGGATTGGTTTAAGGGAAAATCTTAACCGGAAACCCATGGGTTTTTACCATCAAATTGATCGGGCTTTCCGGTTAAAATTGTCCCATCATCCAATTCTATGACTTAAGAATCAGTTGCTGGGGATGTTTTTGGGGCCCCAAAAGAAAGAACTGGCCGAAACCAGCAGGACATACTACCGGACAGGGTTTTACCCCTGACCGGAAGAGATTCACAAGTTGGGATTGGATCTTATGAGTTATCAGGGTTCATCACAAATTGAGACTTTCATGGTGATCACTAAAATAGGTCTCTAATTAGGTGCAAGGCCCAAATACGTTTAGGCTGCGCCCCCCCCAATCCTAACTACCATTTGCTGTGGGCCGTGAAGTTGTTTGAGGTTACTAAAGTTTGTGGGATATATCAAGAAAACAGCGCGAAAGAAAATTGGAAGGGGCCCCGGTCCCCAGCAAATGGTAAGCAGGATCGGTATAGTGAATAGCCTCTTCTCCCGAAATTGACCCTGAAGCCTGACTTTTGGCATTTCCAGGTCAGTTGGCATTTCCAAACCCGGACAGTTCACAAATTTGTCGGGGGATACCTTCCCCAGTTCCCACCATCTGTGAGGCCAGCCGCCAGCTCCAGCTCCAGTTGCTGGCATTCCGAAGGCTGCGACCATAGCTGCTGATGGGCCAAGTGATTCATCCGTTCGTAGGCATCCTGAGAAAAACATAAGTTTGTGAACTAACTGAAAGAAATGAACCTAGAAAATATATAGATAGCAAAAATACCCTTTTCCAATCAAGTTGACAAAGTAAAATGTGCTTTAAAACAATGGATTTTGTCTTAACAAAGGGTACCCCGTTCCATCACTACAGTTCATCATCCTTTTCCCTATCTTTTTCATGTTCACTATAGTTTTTTTCATCCTTTTCCCTATCTTTTTCATGTTCACTATAGTTTTTTTCATTATTTTCCCTATGTTTTTCATGGCCATTTGGGGGGCGTCCCCCATGTTTTTTCACCCATCCTTGGCGCTTCGCAATCTCTGATCCAGACGCTCGCAGCTCTCTGCCACAGTCGCAAGGATGGACCTTGGGGCCATTTTGGGCAACGACCAGATCCAGGTTTCCCTCTGGTGATTTAATGGGAAAATGGTGGTTTAATGGGATTTAATGGGATTTAATGGGATTTAATGGGATTTAATGGGATTTAATGGCACTTACCCTCTGGTAATTTAACATAACTATTGAAAATGACCATTTATAGTGGATTTTCCCATCAAGAATGGTGATTTTCCATAGCTATGTTAGTTTACCAGAGGGTAAAAGGGACCAGATATTCAAACAGGATAATTACGGATAACTTGCTGTTTATCATCATTGGATAATTTATATTTTCATATGGATACTTGGGACCAGTTTTTTTCAAAAGGCTCCGAAACCCATGTTTTGGAAAATTGATTTCAGATAGAATAATAACGATCAACAAAAATTGGGTTTATCATCATTTCCAACTTTATAAGAATGCCAGAAATTGCAGGATACCATGCAACTTCTTGATATCCCATTGCTCGACGTTCACGCCGGCAACGCTTGTCGTGCCCATTCATATGGTCGAATAAAATGACGTGCCACTTTGGATGATTTGGGCGTCCGAAATCTTAGGAGACGGCCATTCTCACCTTCCAAGCGCAGGAAGTCATTTTTTCCATTGCACTGTTGGCTTTCCCGAATACACTAAAAAAGGATCTTCTTTCACAAGGCCTTCTCAGGGTATTCAGGGAAAGCCAAGATGTGGTAAATCCAAGGTCATTAAGCTGACACATTGAGATTTGAGATGCGCCATTTTCACACGCGTCACCATGGCAGAATCCGGTCGACAACACTGCCGCGAGGGGAACTGGGCGGCCACGAAAGTGATCCAGGTGGGTTTCGGCCCGGCTTTTTCTGCGCAGCAATTCGGAGTCCATAGCTTTGACCCTGGAACCACACCATGTTGGCCTCTCATCCCCACTCATCCCCTGGCCAAACATCAGCCAAGGTGTTTAACCACTGGCCGCTGTTCGGTAAGATGTTCCGACCCATCGTCTGATTCCGGCGTGGATCAAGATCTCCGGCGTGGTTTTAGTTGCTTCCATCCCAATGGTTCATCGGTTCAGAAACCCGAGATTGTTCGATTCGCCAGCCCAACGATGTTGGATCATGGTGGATCATCCATACTCCACCTCCTTGCCTACTCCGAGCAACATCAATCGCTCCTCCTGAAAAACCCCTCTGAACAATCTCAAAGCTGGCTTCATCTTCCCAAGTGAGGATCAAAACATAAGAAAACCTATCAGATTATATCAGATTGACCTGTCAATGCAACGCTGTCATGTGCAGGTACACACCGATGCACAACCCCACAGCCAAGTCGTAAAATAGCTGTGGGTGTTAAAATCCTTCAAGAATTGGTTGGATAAAGTTCATCACCTCCGCATTCTTGATTAATTAATTATATAACTTAAGTGAGGATGCATCAAAAAAAAATTAAAAAAAAAAACACCTATTTCCGGGAAAAAATTGGGGATGCCTTGTGGCTTTAAGTGGTTACAGTATGTTACAGTACAACATGACCCAGCTACAAACCACCCAGCTACGCATCGGTCTCAGCAGTACCCCTGAGCCCAGCGACTCCAGGTCCTCGAGTTTCATGGCATCGGAAAGATATCGCAAGCATCAGATGCTACCCTCTGGTTATGTCAAAATAACTATGGCAAATCACCATTGAAATAGTGGATTTTCCCATGAAAAATGGTGATTTTCCATAGTTATGTTTGTTTACCAGATGCTAAATGGAGGTTTCATCTAAGTGGGGATGGGTCAAAACCCTGGTACCGTGCCGTGAACCCCAAGTCATAGCTGGGATTCATGGATGTGAATAACCCACTAAAAATGTATCTATAGGTATTGACCCATACCCAAGTCATTGGACCAGGATTTACTTTTGAAACCCATGGTGACTTAAAGGGATCCCACATTTTAAGAAACCCCCGAAATGATGAAGTCAGTTTCTTCGGTCTCCCTTGGTCTCAACGTTTGATACCATTTGATCTCGATGTTTCGCATAAAAAGGGGTGAGATCCATGGTTTGGGAGTGTGGAATTCGCTTTTACATTGGAAAGGATGATGTCAGGAAGATCTACCCTTATCACCATAAACTAATCAAACTTTCTACTGAGAAAGCCGCGGTTTGGGGGTTCCTTTGTTGCTGAACACATCTGATGTGTCAAAGGCATCTCAAAGTTGAGCTTTGAGCCACCATGAGCCACCATGCAGCGTGGTACTCTAATCCAACTTGCAGAAGTAACGGATGTTTTTTATCGTGTGCTTGGCGATATTTTATGGTTTCTTGGGGATATCGATATGCAGATGTGCATACATGTGTATATACACTTTACATACAGTAATTATACATATAATGCATATATAGATAATCGATCATAAAGATTCAATATAGTAAGATAAAATAGTATAAATATATCAGAATCATAAGTCCATGTCCAATTGCTATTTTCAAAGTTCCAGATTTCTATCCCTGGTGTCCACCGATGGCACCTGCCGCCTTGGCCAAATTGCTGATGATCTCTCGCCTATCCGGCGAAAACCCTCATCACTTTGCAGCAAAGATGGGGTGTTCACCAATAATTTGTTGCAGATCCATTGATCTAAGCAGCAAAAATGAGGATTGAAGCAAGAAAAGCTGGGCATCCACCAAACAAAATCGGAGATATGTTTATATATATATATACAGTATATGATAGTATATGTAATATATATATAAACCAGACAATGAAGTCATTGTGGTCTTCAATTTGGTGCGGCTTCAAAACCTTGGCTTAAGGCAGTTGCCCATTGTTCACAGTAGATTCTGCCTGTCACAAGAAAGGGCTCCAATTAAGCCTTCAAATAGTTAATGTGGTAAGCCCAACCATAAACCATCCCCAAGTCATCACCATTTTTTCTGTGGTACCCTCTGGTAAACTAACATAGCTATGGAAAATCACCATTTTTAATGGGAAAACCCACTATAAATGGCCATTTTCAATAGCTACGTTAGTTTACCAGAGGGTATGTTGATCCCGGTCATGGTAGTTGTTTCTATTGGGTGAATCCCACAATAGAAATCCCCAGAAAACACTACCCTTCGAGCAAAAAAATCGCCAAGCGGCCCCTCCACGCGTGCGAAGTAATCTTCATCGATGAGCAATGGCTCAATCACCACCAAGATCTTGTGGACATAGGGTCGCACCTGAAGTCGCAGGAACTCGCCAAAGGAATGAAAGTTGGGAGGAAATTTTGAACATCCTGGAACTCCTCAGATTTGATTCGTAAGATTTCGCGTTGAAATTCCCAAAAAACATTGGAGACACAGGGCCAAGTTCTTTAAAAATCGATGTTTTGATCCCAACCTGGATCACAACCCAAAACAGCAACAGCTTGTCTGTCCTTGTACCCTAAGTAAATGCCCTCGAGGATCTTTTTCGGACACTTCTCACCATTTCTCAGCAATCTATGCTTTCCTTTCCTGGAAAACAATAATCGTTGCCCACACCACTTTTAGACAAAATGACATCAACTTCCCCTCTGTTCAGCTCGAAAAAAGAAATGTGTCCTGTAGTGTAAATCCCCGTGAATCATCCCATTTTTGCTGGTTCAGATTTTTATCACATTTTCTCCAGTAAATATGTTTGGTATATGTTCCTCCAAATATGTTGCTGCTTCATCTCACATTTTCATACCCTTTTATACTGGTTGGTTGATAGGGATTCCCCTAATGGATTATGATAATCCCAAATATATTGGGTGGTCCCTACAATCATCCATCTACCAACAAGGCTGTCTTGCAGCCACTGCTCTAATATTGGTTTATAGTTATGTACCCCATCATACTATTTCATGGCTCAATATCCCAATATCCCATTCTGCCATTATCCTATTATCCCATTATATTACTGTATATTATCCCATGAAATATCCCCTACAATCAGCCATGTTTTTATTAACACTGACTGTTATGGCTTTCCTCTCGTCGAGGGGCCATGTCATCCAACTTGTAGAGCACACGGTCGATGACCTGCGACGCCACGCGTGCGAAAAATGGTGGAGCGAGGCTGTATCATACACATGTACATATGATATATGTATGTATGTGCGCATATCTATATATATACATTGTATATACATATCACTATCATATCATATTATCATATATTATCATGTATTCTCCGTTACCATAGTATAAACAGTATCATTATCACTATCATATTACGTACATGATAGATATACGTACATATACATGCATGTCTCAGCTAAATGAATCTATGAACAGGTGCATGTAGGTTGTGTAAAAAAAAAATGTATGACATGTAATTGTGCACAATACTCGTATGTATACAAGGATATGTAACCAGCACTTTACGTGTATGTGTTCATCAACAAGAAAATTATATATATATGTATGTATGTGTATAGGATACTCAAGGATCAACAATGACGGGGGTTACAAAGCTGATGTTTCTCCGTCGTGAAGGCCACGGCAAGATCCCAAACAATCCTCCCAAACGAATTCACCAAGGCAAAGTCAAAAAGAAACCACTGGAATCTTGATGACATGGGTATGGATCAATACCTATTAATACCATTTTTAGTGGGATGAACATCCATTTACCAGCTATTTTGATGTTCACCAGGGGTACAAGGTTTTGACACACTGCCACATTAAGATCATCGAATGGATCACATTAAGATCACATTTCATCTGGTGAAACTCTTGGTCCAAATAGCTCCCCATGGCCCTCGGGAAGATCACCATAGCTCCAAATAGCTCCCTAACCTCTCGATAGTCTCGGATCGTTCATTTCTGTCTACCCACTGATCCTTTGCCTTCACCAACAAGTGTCTCTCCTGATCCTCTAGGGTGCTACCTTGGGCGACCAAAGGAGTGGGCATGTTCCGGGAAGCGGAAGTTGGAAGTTTGGAATTTGTCCTAAACTGTACAGTATTATAGTAAACTCAGTAAAGAAGCATGGACCTAATTTGGAGGCTGGCATTGGGTGTACCACATTGGTGAAATCTCCAGAAAAACTACGCCCCTGAAAATTGGCAGTCTGGAAGATCATCCGTTGTTAGGCAAAGCCTGATGGGGAGATTGGTAAATAGCCAACCATACAATAAATTGGCCCTTTTTTTGCCAGCCACAAATGGGCGTGACGGTTTCAACTAAACCTAGCCGAACGTTAGTTGTAACTCCAAAAGGCTTATTAAAGGGTGTAACCGCGAGGGACCCTATTCTTCAGAAGGAAGCAATTCACCAACTGATATGGGAACGTGGCTGCTACATGCTGATAAAATCAAGGAACATCTCAGGATTCTGCGCCACGGTCCCAACTGGCCTAGTGTCCTAGGGGGCCTTCAACTGGGACAAAAAATATGATAAACCATGGGACTTTTGAGGCTTTAAAGGTCCCATCCCAAACCCATCATCTGAGGGTTTTACCTCCCGTACCAAAACTTGATGGTACCCTCCTGTAAACTCACAATCCAAAGTCCGATGTGGAAAACCCATCATTTGTAGATCATTTTCCAAACGGGTTTCCCCTCAAGGTTTTCCACGTCTAAGACATCAACGTTTACCCCAAATTACCCATCAACATCCATCAACTGCACCTGAGTTTGGTACCAAAAAAAAACATGGTTAAATCTACTAGAAACCATAGCTATGTTCGTTTTCCAGGGGTTAATCTTATATTTGGTTCCCAAAAAACCAAGCCCACCGGTTGACCGCCCAGGTGCTCATGAGCAACGGCAGGATCTGATTGAAGAGAGGCCCAGGTCCAAAGCTCCGGGCACCTGACGGCACCGTGGATGATGCCCCAGGACTGGGATTACACCAGCCGGGGGCTGGTCATAGGGGATTCACGTTTAAAACGCCAAACGAAAGCCTGGGTTTTTTTTCGTTAAATGATGTTTTTCATGTGGATGAATGCATTTTGAAGGCTCTATTGAGGTATTTAAGAATAATTGGGGGATAGGATTCATAGCCACCCCAACAGTTGGAACCCTGATTTTGTAGGATTCCCAGAATCCCCACATCTGAAAACAGCCCATGTGTGCGTTCCGTTCCAAAGCATCACCCTGGGGTCGGCCGGAGGGGACATCTCACCCCGGTGAAATCATCCATGTTGAGCTGCTTAAATCCCTTGAGATCTAGAGTTCCAAGATATCCTATTTAGTCCTAATTAGGATCCCAATGTTTCCTTCTCAAAATCCCCATGTTGTTCTTGTCTACTTCGAAATCCCCAAATTGTTCTGCTCAAATCCCCAATTTGTTGACCCGAAGTGAGCCATGAAAAATATCCCTATCCCATCCCAGTATACTGGTTCATCAATAGGTATCCAGCTAATTATGGATAACATGACTATACTAATCTTCAAGTATAACCAATTTAACCCTCAAGTATAACCAATCAATTTAACCCTCAAGTATGACCAATCTTTCTATAATCCCCAAGTGTAAGTCCTCAAGTATAACTCATGGGATCTCAGTGGATTTTACAGCATCTTTCAATGGATTGGTTTAGGGGAAATTTTACAGGAAAACCCAATATTTAACGGTAAAAACCATGGTTTCCTGTAAATTTTCCCTTAAACCAATCCAATGAATCTTGTAGCCATCAAAACACACCACATGAAGACCCATCCCTCTGAGCTGCCCTGGCTGTCGGTGAGCTGCCGAAGGGCGGAACGTCGCATGGGCGGGGTGCCATTCTTCACCTTTTCGGACACAACGAGGCATGTGGACCAAATTTGGAGAATCTCTGATCCAAAATAAGTGAATAATGATGTAGAAATAGTGGCTGAATGTGTAGAAATAGTAGATCATCTATGAATGAAGTAGTCATGAACTAGTTTTAGTTATACCAATGGATGATGGAAAAAAGTGAATACCCTCTGGTAATCTAAGAGCTTGACTTCAAAACTGTCCATGTACAGTAGATAATCTATATGTGAAATTTGGAGAGGGCATCTACAGTAGATAATCTATAACTATAACTATAACGAATAAATTAATCAATTTAATTATATTTAATTATTGCAATGGATGATTTGTATAGTGATACTTTTGGACCGTTTGTGACTGATGGTTGTCATAGTTCCCCAGTAGCAATATTGAACCGTGATTTATGGTTAGGTTGTTTGAAGTCGCTGTGCCTATGTCCAAAGTTCACCAGCTTGGTTTTCGTTGGGAAATGGAACCCAGAGAAATTTGGGACAATCATTCACCTATTCTGGACTGGAATATAAGATAATATAACTGGTTGGTGGTTTGAACCCATCTGAAAAATATTAGTCAGTTGGGATGATTATTCCTAATATATGGAAAAATAAAAAATATTCCAAACCACCAACCAGATAAGTATATAAAGTAATATCAAGTTGGAGCATCCGTAGTCAATACTCCGTGCAGACCGCCGACAACATCCAACAACATCAATCCTGAAGCTCCATCCTGCGAAAGCATCACTATCTGGCGATGGCCGGCGCTTCTTCCTTGATCCTACGGAGCTTGGCACAGAGGCGTCTTCCTGCAGAAGCAGCTTCACTTCGTCCAGGCACATCGACGGCAGCACCGCGCTGCACAATGCTGCAGCGGGATGTGACCGTCGATGTCCCTGGCGGAGACCCCCGTGTCACCATAATTAACCGCTGCCAAATCATCACGACATATCACGACATATCACGACCTGTGGGCCTCGCTTTCTTCTTGGTTCCAAAAAAGTTTGAATATGATTGTTCTTCACAGTCCCGGAGGCGTCTTCCTGCAGAAGTAGCTTCTTTCAGCATCGCACAGCGAGATGTTACCGTCGATGTCTGTACTCCGCCACATGCATTCCGGAGCCTCCGTTGTCGAAGTCGAACTTGTCAGTGCTGCCTGGGGATCCATGCAAACGAGGTGGCACATCTTGCCCACTTGGCAGTTCAGGGCCGCCCAGTAGTACTTTGATGTACTTTGCTTCTTTCTCTTCCGCTGCCTGGTCTAGTGACAAACCATCAGCGCGTTGCCAGGCCGTCTGAATTGTGCCTGGCAACGCGCTGATGGTTTGGAATTGTTTTGCTCTTCCAGCATCTTCTGCTCCATATTCAGGCCACTTGGGCTCTTGATTGCAATACCCAATTTTTGCCGTGGACCTTTCTATCCCTTCTATTAACTGCCGGAGAGTCCAGTTTGAAACGAACAGCGCTCACAGCTCTTTCCACTCAGTAGAGCCAAAAAAAACAAGCTAGTCCATGTCCGGTCATAGTTCTCCTCTGCAAAAATTGGGAAATTGCGCAGCCATTGCAGGCGCAGCCAGTGGACCCGAGATTCGGCGGGCGAAACCAATCATTTTAAAGGCCTTGACTAAGCTTGAATAGATTTGAACACAAGATTCAGCTTTCTTTGCACACATGACATTTACAGCTGGAAAAAAACATTCTTCAAAGGGGAGAAAAAACAATCTGCAAAGCGTCGCATGGTTCGAGTTCGAGTTGAGCCAAGAGGCAAAGAGTGAACAGACATACAGTAAGCAGAGCATCAGTGATATGATTAGCTGATCACTCCCATTGAGGGATGTTCTATCAATATCTATCATCTTCTCAAGGAATCTCAAGGATGAGTAGAATCGGAAGCAGGGTCAGAATTTACTGCATAATTATGCATAATTTATCATATATACATTCATGGACTGCTTCTAAGATGTACAGTCAGCGTGATTTAAGCTGATAAAAGTACGGTATACAATGCCATCCGCCATTGGGGTAGGATACTCTTCAGGCACTGGAAGAGATGGATGGGGCTTCTCCATGGGTGACCATTGGCTTCAAACAACACTATGTATGTGGACAACCAACTGCCACCTACCATTTGGGATGGTTTATACATGTTTATACCACCCATGTATGGAGATTCGTGGATGGCTTACTACTGGATTTACCACATTCATAACTATCATGAACTATATGAATATGTAATAAACTATCCAGTAATAACAAGTATATCATATCAACTGACTATCTATAATATATAAAATAACTCTCTGGCTCAATATAACTATTAATAATACCTATCTGGACCTGTCTACACATGATTGCCTCGCCCTTTCTCCATCACCTCCTTGGCCCAAGGGCAGCCCCGGCGGGTCTGGCCTTCAGCAGAAGTCGCATGATTTTTCGCTCCTTGGCCTCCTCGGGGGAGAGGTTGTCATCATTGTCACCTCGGTGATCCAGGTGATCGGCGTGGGTAAAACTGGCTGCCATTTTTACCAGCCAATGACTGGGAATGGTAAACATACCCACATTAGTTGAATATGTGTTGCCATCCCAGGCAATCAGTGAGTTTGATCTAACCTCAGTGACTGAGTCACTAAATCCTGTGGAAATGAGGTGCTGACCAGCCAGGAGGGGAGCAAAGTACGAATAGTCCTGCAGCCGGATTCCAGCAACGATGACTCGTTTTCTCCGAGAAAAAGGTAGTCGTGTTCAAAGACACCCTTTTTTGTGTGATCTGCACACCAGAGCAGTTGCTTATCACAACCGGCTCCAGGATGCTCCAGGCTCCACTTCTCTCGTGTTTTTTTTTCGCAAATCTGCAGGAAAGCCATGGAAACCCCAGCCAGTTTGACTTGAAGCACCAGCCAGTTTCCATCAGTTTCTACCAATCTACCAATCCACCAATCCACCGATGCGAACCTCTGGCTTGATCATTGGCATTTCACCCACCGCTGGAGAGGATGGAACCTCATACCTCGGGCAATTTCGGCAGAAGCCAAGCCATGAAACTGAACCAAAATCTGTGGCTTCTTTTTTGGCTGAAGGCCACCAACATCGACAAGAAATCATCAGAAATCCGTGAACATCTGATGAAAATCTGAGACCAAAATGGAACAAAACCAGCCCAAAAATCGCTCCGCTGGGTGCTCAACGGCTTGGGCGCATCGGGGTCTTGCATGGAGAAGAAGGGCGTGGCCCCCGGGGTCGGCCTAGGCGCTGGGTGCAAGTTGGATGGAAAGTAAACCGGTCCAGTCATGGGGAATAGCATACGAATATAATAATAATTAATATATAATAAGAATAATATATACAGTATATATATATATATATCTACTGGGATATTTACTGGGACAACCAACTCGGTATGATATTTGGGGGATATTTACTGGGGATATAATTGGGAATATAGTGTGGATCCATAAGCAACAAAATATGATATTATGTGGGCTTGGTACCTGAACAAATTATGGGAGTCACCCCCTTAGATGAGAAAAATGATGACGATCCCTTAGACTTGGTACCCTATGTTCAGACCCATTTTCATGGAATCAATGAAAATGAGGGAACTTCAGCCCCGGAAATGATGGTCTAAGAGACAAAAATGGAGATATTTTACCAACAAGGGGATTAAACCAACCGGGTGATTCAACCAGAGAACAACCAGTTGCCCAATGTGGATATTGAAAGCGGTCCCCGGAAAATCATTCTTCTGGCCAAAAAAAAAGGGGTGCCTGAAAATTGGATGGTTTACTTCTCAAAATGACCAAAATGTGGTTGCCAGCGCTTCAAATTTGACCCATATCCCTGAACATTCTGAACATAGAAACTGCATGAGAGAAATCATGAAGACTGAAATTTGAAAAGGGTATGTTCGTGTCAAGACATGTAAATCGAACCATATGGTGTATCTATAAAAATCTAACTACAATCATGAGTCAACTTGCTTTGTGATCTCTCAAACTTGCCAACAACTAATCACCAGCTTTGCTGGTCTGAGTCACCAGCGGGAAGCCACCGCCCCAGTGAAGTCTTAGTTGCTCCCTATTATGGCTTAACCCCATCCAGAGATCTCATATATCTCCCATCACTTGGATGCTTAAATAACGCCTTCATCCCGTGCCAAGAGACGTTGGGGTGGCGGAGGACAGCACGGACTTGCGGATGGGATTGTAGTTGGCCGGAGGCCTGGCTGTTGCGCTGCCGTTGGGCCCAGCAAAAAAAAACAGGGAGGACTGATCCAATGAAAAATCAAAACAGCGATGGACAAACTCAGCAATTTGTTTTGTGATGCCTCAAATTCACTGAAACTCAACTAGAAATTTGGTTTTGGGGATCCCCAGGGTCCTGCCAAACTCAGGGGTTCCAAAGATTCCAAGACAAGCGCCCGCCTCACAATCTCATAGCCGGTCTGAGGGAAGATGGCATCTAGCTCCTGGACATTCCAAGGTGACCCAAACGTTGAGGTCATGGTTAGGTCATGGTTAAGAAGTGGTTGAGTCATGGTTGAGTCATGGTTAGACTTAGATGAGAAGCCTGAAATTGGATGAAATATTAGGGTCCCAATTGGACGAGTTGAATTGATTTCAAGAGATTCAAGAGCTGAACAACCTGGATCCATCATCTTCGCTGGATGGGACAGCAGCCGATCAATTTGTGACGCATTGAATCGCAACCTGCGCTTCGCACCATCTGAAAAAGAGCAAAGCAACACAAAACGAATCATCTATACTGTTGGTGAGGGGCCACCATCTTGAATCACTTACTGGTGCTAAACGTAGGGAATGAGGGAATGATCCACAATAACTATCAATAATCATCCCATTCCCCCATTCCCATCCGTTCCCTACTGAGCACCAGTAAGCTGTTGGTGAGGGGCCACCATCTTGAACCAGTTGGGTCCATCCAAATCACTTCTGGACAAGCCCTGTTGGCACTCCGCGGACGCTGCAATCTCCTCATCCGTCATGGGAGCATTTCGCTCGTTGATTTCTGCATCGTACCGATACGCCTGGCACCACAAGCTGCACTCACTCAAGGGACCCTGATGACTGGCTATTGTCATTCAGACTTATTCCAACCCTTTGATGGTCAGCCTGAGATCCGACTTCCTGATTCAAAGAACTTCTGAGGACTTCCAAGAGGAAAACCTTGAAAGGAAAAGTCATGTTGGATAGTTGGAGAAAAACATAATTTTGGATAATTAGTTGGATAGTAATGGAATGTAATGGATAATACTGTTGGATAGTTGGCCAAACAATCCATAACACAGTTTCCCACTGGTGTCCCAACAGCCACGTTGCCTGGATCTGCTCTGGGGTCATAGAGGCGAAGTTTGGAGTGAGACCCACTGGGGTGCTCATTCCCGCCATTCCAGGCGTGCCCAACCTCGATACGGTCAGTCATGGTATGGGCTGCTGTGGGCTGGTGGTTCTTGGTCGAAATTTCTAACCCTCCTTGGACTCCGTGCGGAGTATCGCCGAGATTAATTCCACCGGCGAAAGGTGTGGCACCTGTCACGAAGCTTCGGGACATTAAAACCACCAGAAACATTTGCAAAAGTCATCTGAAGAAGGAATGAACATATGATTTAAAAAAAAAACTGAGAACTCATATGTGATATTCTATAACACTAAGGCACTAAAAGGTGTCCTTTAAAAAAGTGAGGACACCATCCATCACTTGCTGGTCTGCTCTTTCGGATGGGATTTCCCATCACCGGCCTATGGATGGATCAGTCGCGCTCGGAGTCACATCTACACCTGGGATCCATAACTGGTTGGTGGTTTCAACCTACCTACCTACCATTGTGGGTAATATACTATTAATAATGGTGAATATGAATGGTTATTATATGGTTAATGATGGTTAATCATAATCTTTTAATGGAGTATGCGGTATAGAACCGATCCACCATTTGTACTGTATATCATGTATATCTGTACTTGGGATGATGCAGAGCTCCCAAAAAATTGATCACTGGGGATGCCCCTTACATATTCTATAGTTGTATCTAGAACATACCATGTCCGCAGAAGCGAAGCACATCCCTAAAGATCCCCAGTCTATCTCCAATTGGGGATGATGTTTCATCATTGTCCAATCATTCTCCCAGAACAGCTGAACTTGACAAGTAAGCCGCTACAGTATGGTGCTAAACAAAAACAACGAAGCACCAATTGGTGATGATGAAAGATGTCCCATTTCAGCTGAAATTGGGGATGATTAGATGTCCAATTGGGCTTACAACCCTACTGTAAAATCATGCAGATTGGATGGTTTAACTCTCGAAAAGGTTGGAAAAACAAACAACAGCACCTGTGGTCCCTTTGGCGTCCATTTTTTTTTCAGCACCCATCCAAGTTTTCCAGATTTATCCCATAAGGATCCCCAACTATTAGATACTCCCATGATTCTCCAACATGATGACATGAGTCCTTTTTTAATTCCAACGATTAGATATTCCCAAAAATTATATATATATATAGTCAATGGCACATCTAACGGGGTAAACCCGATGATAAAGCCAACCCGAATGGAGGTGTATTATTGGGTATATCCCAATGACTGGGATTGTGTTTATTATAACCCCCAGTCGTGGTTTTCTGGGATGGTTTATGGATTAATGGCACTGTGTTTACCACATTTTACCACACTAATCTGTGAAAATCATAATGATTCACTAATCAACTAATCATGAATAGTTCCGACAATTTGGGATAGTTACCCCGAATCTTACCCATCATTCCAGTGGGGTCGCAGTGAGGTCGCTAGAAAATTTACGCAGATGAATCTAGTAGAGAATATAGAAATATAGTTATATAGTTAAATCCCATAAGATCATGTTATTATCATGATTCCATAATATATCCCCGTTTTTTTTTATGCCATATTATATCCCCAAAAATTGGATCATGATCTCCCAGTAGTTTTGATCTTCGTCAGCTGAGGCTTCCAGCTGGGCGTGACATCCACGCTGGGCGTCACATCTGCGCTGGGCGTGGCACCCACCTCTGCATCCTTCTCAGGCGCCGAATCCTGCGGTGGTTCACCGCTTGAAACCCAAAAATCATGGGGATCTCCATGGAAAATCATGGAGATAAAACGTGTTTTTTTCGAATAAAAGTACCCTCTGGTTATTTAACGTAGCCATGGAAAATTGCCCATTTATGGATGGTTTACCTATTACAAATGGTGATTTTCCATGGCTATGTTAAATAACCAGATGGTAAAAGAAACATCATAGGGATAAAACGCCCATAAAAAGGGGGATTTCATTGGGGATTTGACCAAGGAAATTTTGGGGATAATGGGATATAAGGGGGTATACTAGCATACACTCGATAGTAAACTACCCGTTTTGTGGATAATCCACAGCCGAGACCCAAACATCTGGGGATGATAGAAACATAGCAAAACTGAGTTGCTACAGTACCATATGACCCAGTCGTAATGAAGATGAGTGGTTCTGAAAGTCCTCCGTGCCTGGGGTTGTCTTGTTTAACAAGTGGCTTACGATCATGGCTACTATGTCACATTATGTCACTGGTTGCCAACTGGAATTGGCACTCAATGGAACAAGTGGACCCCAACTCATCCTTTCTTACGTTTTACCTTGCAGAAATCAGTTGCAAAGGTATCTGCAGCTAAAAATCACGAACCAAACGGAATGTTTCACCCTTTTCTTGCTGATCTGCCACGGGCAGACATAATCCTGGGGCCCCAACCCATCTGGCGCGCTTCTTTTTGCCCGCGGGCATTGGAGTGTCACCTCAGCCGGGGGTCCTAAGGAAATTGATCCCCTTGAAAGAAACGAACATGATGTTCTGGTTGGTGGTTGACCTACCCCTCTGAAAAATATTAGTCAGTTGGCATGATGAAATTCCCAATATATGGGAAAATAAAATTCATGTTCCAAACCACCAACCAGTGTTTGCCATTTTGCTGCTTCCCATCTTGGATTTCTGGTTTGAGAGCTCTGGGTGATACTCCCTGCTGAAAGCATTGGCAACTGACATACGATACCCGTTGCGCTGGCACATTTCAATAGTCAGCAAGTCTGTCCGAAAATTCTATGACCCATCTGGCAAGTAGATCAAGCTGGGGTTCTCGTGATCTGTAGCACCAAAAAAGAATTTTCGTTCAACTCAGAGGTGTCTTCCACTGTTCATATTTGAGAGGGCTGTTCCGCTCAGTGGGTATATGGCCATAACTTTTTTTGGGTTCATGTGGTAAATCCCAGTTACAAACATCCAAAATTTGGTGTTATTATTCGATATACCCTCTGGTAATTTAACATAGCTATTGAAAATCACCATTTATAGTGGATTTTCCCATTGAAAATGGTGATGTTCTATAGCTATGTTAAATTACCAGAGGGTACCGCTATGACTGGGATTATAATAGCCTACAACTGGTTGGTTCCTCAGATGTTCACTTTTAAGTTTACCACACTCTATCCCAACTTATGGTGAGCCAGTGACCATGGATGTGGCCAGTAACCCAACTGCACACCCAAGCAGGAGGGAGGCATATGCAGTGTTCAAAAGCCTTTGTCAATCTGTCATACCCTTTGTCAATTTGTCATTCCATTCTTTGGTTACATATGGTTACATGGGATTTCCAGTTCATGGATTTTGATCATCCAATATCATCCACATGTTATAAAAACGGGTAGTCACTAATACCCTCTGATTATTTAACATAGCCATGGAAAATGGCCCATTTATAGATGAATTTCCCATTAAAACCTCCATTTATTTTGGGAATTTTCCATGGCTATGTTAGTCATAACCAGATGGTAACCCCCCAACCAAGTTTCATCAACCAACTCAGCCACTGTCGAACCAATGCCACTCTCAGCGCGGCACCCCATTCTCCAGCTTCAGGAGTTTCACCGAAGTCATCGCCCTGATTTTTCCAGGGGTGTACCCCTGATTTTCTCACGCTTAAAATGGCATTGGTGAGGTTAAAATAGTAGTAAAATAGGGCTTTAAATAAGATGTTCAGAGAACAGCAAATTTTGTTGTTCATCTATAAATGTGCAGTTCAAAAAGGAAGGCAACCTGCGCTGTGGAGCTGTATTTGACAACCAAAGCCCTTGAAATTTACAGCGGAGCATGTTCAATGACCAAACATCACCCTCGCCCACTGGGAAGCTCATCTCTACTACCCAGGCGTGATATTTGTATAGGGTGAAAAACATTTAAGCCCATATCATGTCACGTCCTATTTATTTGTATCATATCATGTCCGATTTCTTTGATTCACCGCATTTTTTGGCGTTAGTATATACTGTGTATATATATATACACTTATATATAGTTCAGATACTTAACCTTATAATCCACTCATATCATATATATATATCCACTCATATATCATACATAGTTCATATCCACTCATATGTCTTGGTGGTTGAAATCCTAATTTTTCAAGGCCTCATCGTCCTTCTTCTCCGCGACAGGCCTTGGGGTTCATCGCAAAGCGACGTGACGAAATCAGGTTCGTGTCACCAACCGCCATGTGCGCAAGCTGTATATGTATCATGTATCTTTGAAGTGGCATGTGATGTGCATGTGTGTGCATGTGCAACAAAAATGCTTGTGCATCTAGAGAGAGAGAGAGAGGGGGGAAAAAAAATGAGGGCGAATTAATGTATGGACACATATACATAATGTTCAATTGGTATAATATTTATGGTGTACATCATGTCTATATATATAATATATTCTATACTATATCTATATCTATGTCTATATATATATATTATATATATGCACACACACACATTGACTCAGCTGTTCCACATGTTTCCACAGCTGGACAAATTAGGTCCCCGAGCGTATCGGCCACATCGCCTCCACCCACAGGAGTGGCCTCAGCCACGCCCCATGAAATCGGTAAAGGTATCCTTGGATCAAAAATGAGAAATTGATAATAAGTTAATATCCATGCCATGTTGGAATGATGAGATTTACATAGATTTACAGAATCAAGCATCCTTGGGTGTGAAAATTTTGGGTTTTATGACTAATGATTTTGTATGGGAGCTTTGGAAAGTCCCTGGCAACCCCCTAAAAAAAGTCAGTAGAACAGTTGGCAAGGTGGTAAGAATCATCTACATCATCCTGGAAAACACCATATCCTCTTGGAGACCCCTGTAGGTCTCATGGATTGTGAACGTCGACTAAATTTAGGTTTGCTTAGTTTTGACCCATACCCATTTTGACTTCTGTGCATATAAAGTGTTGATATTAGGGGATATATATATAGTTACTTACATCAATGATAGCATATTCAAAATAGATGCAGTTTCCCAACAGGGTCAAGAGATGCGTTCATATAATGTGTGAAACTTTGGTGTATACAACCAGAAATGATGGATGATTCGGAATTTCCTAGACCTTGGGCACCCTGAGCATCAGCCAATTGAAGGATTTGGTGGGTTCAACATGTTGAAAAAGCCACACCAAAATATCCTCGTCACTTCTGAATGAATCATCCCAGTCCTGTGGCCGAAGCAACAAACAGAATGAAGGAGAAAATGGTGGATTTCCCACTGTTGCGGAGTATGTTTTTCGAGATTTTCCCAGAGTTTGTGGGGAAAAGTGGTGATTTCCACGGAGGTTTTCCCCGCGTTTCCACCGTTTTCCACTGGGGCTTCGCCACCCATCTGTCGCCACTTTCCTCGGAGGCCTTGGACGCCTTGGCTTCAGCTGCCGCCTTGGCAGCTTCCTCCTGGGACAGTTGGTAGTAGGGGCCCACTGCAAGAAAAACATATGAAAACCACATGAAAACATATGAAAATGCTCATCTTGCAGAGTGATTGATCTGAAAATCAACCAGCATTTAGGATGGTTTCAGAGTCTCAGCGAGATTTTGACTGTGTTTTTTCTAGATACGGCAACACTGGAATTGGTCTAAATTGGATACCATAGCCTGAGATCTCAGTATGACAATCGCCAATCTCAGCACAGCACTAACGTCGCAAATGAGCCATTGGCTGTGGTCTAAAATCCAGTATCCTCAAACTTGGATGGTTGAATACTAAAAAATCACTGTTGATACTGTTTCCTGTTATCCTCTTGTACACCATGCCCCTATACTCTTCCAGCTGCTCTACATAATTATGGCAAATCTTAGACGCCCTGCTAAAAGACTCAATGTTGATCAATACCACTGCACCATCAAATTACGCACAAATGATCTATGAACTACCCTTCAAGAATTGCGCCCATATGTTCCTAAAACCCATGGTGACTTGGGGTACCCCCATTTTAGGAGAACCCCCATATTGTTTCGTGGTTCCCTTGTTGTCGCTGAACGTCCCCCCCATGGGTCGCGCAACACCACTGCCGCGCACCGTTCGTCGCTTCTTTGCCTCTGGATCCTCCTCCAAAGGTGTCCAGGGCGTTCAGCGGGGGTTAACCCCTTAAGGAACCACTGCTTTGGTATGGGATCTATATATTTGGGGTCCAAGTTAAAAGGGGAAAAGATGGGAAAAGTCAACATGATTGGGGGGATTGGATTGCAAAATGGGATTGTTTAAATCAAAATGCCTACGCTGGAAACATCCAAGTAAGAGAAATTTGTGGCTAGGGAATGGCATTTGTCGTGACAAAGATGGTGGAGTTGAAACAAGGATTTGACCAACAACAATTGGTATTTGCCCTGGGAAGATTCGCCAACAAATGAAGTTATATATAACCAGCCATGGGATATGGAGAACCAAGAATGGTGGATATGTGCCATGACATGGGGTCAGAACCCAGTTGCAAATGGGACAATCCAGTTGGGGGGGACTTGGCAACCATTGTTGTGAAAAAGTTACTAAGTGGCATGATCCTACGGGTATGGGCTACCAATGGACCCACAAAAGGCTTGGGATTTTGGATGTGAACCATCCATTTTGGTCGTTCTCGTTCTGTGTCTGCCTATCTTCTGTTATCTGTTTGTCCCATTTATCCGATTTATCCCTTTCCAATCATTTACAGTAGGTGTCTCGGTATAGGATTGTTCAGCCATTTTATCGTAGTTTTCATGATGATAAACTTTGAGGATGCAATGGGGCCCCCCATGAAAAAGATTCACCAGCAAGAGTGCCCATCAGGCAACCCCCATGAATTGGGTGTTTCTAAAACTGAATTGTTTGATGACAAACCATTTTTTTAATCAGGCTTTCATAGAAATATCATGAAATATCTATACCCAACAATACTTGGGATACCAACCACAAATTTCTTCCCCTGGCAATGGAGCCTCCCGGAGCCTCTGGGACAGCTTTTGATCCATTGAAAAGTCTACCCCTATAATATAGGTTAAACGGTTAAATCCACACCCATCTCCATTGACCCCTGTGCGGTCCTTTCCCTCAGCCTTGGCTGTGGCTTCTTCCTGGCGCAAAGTCAAGCAGGCTTAGGGCCTAAACATGGACCGTTGTAGCAGGATGGCCTTAAAAATTGGAACCCAAGAATTTGGAAAACAAGTCTTGCAGTTTCAGGGCGTGCAAAATTCCGGGATTTGCTTTTTCTTTATTGGAGGTGACTGTAAGTAAGTTTCAAGAGTCATCTGGTAACTCGAAGAGCCTACAGTACCAGAAACGAGTCAGGATCCTTCCAACAGTTCTAGCATAATCATGTTGGATCTCAAAAGGTTCCCACACGGCACCACCCTGGACAGTTCCATCCGCTCCTCCTTTTTCTGTTTGATCTTCTCAAGGACCTCCTTCTTCTCTTTGTCCAGTTGCTGGCCAACCATCACATCCTCAAAGAGTAGTGGAATTACCACGGGTAGAAAGCTGATCTGATTGAGCCAAAAAATCCTGACAAATAATCTGAAGAAAAAAGGGACTTGCACAAAGAAACTAAAAACGTGGACCGATTTTTTGGGAATTTGGAATTCGATTGTTGGGTGATGTTGAATTCGGACACTAGGGGGGGTTCCTAAAATAGGGGTACCCCCAAATCATCCAAGTCATTCGACCATGTTTGTTTCTATAGTGACCTGGGGTTTCCTCATTTTGAATACTTTCAGAAACCCCCATTTACCAACCCCTGAACTGATGACCTCACCAACTGGCTTCACTGATGACCACTACCTTGACCTTGGCTCGGCTCTGAGTTCCCCCGGCTGCATAGGTAGACAGCTCTGGTGCCGGGGTGGAATCGGCGAAGGGGTCCGCGCGGTCCGGGGAAAGCATCCGCTTCTTTCCCTGCCTGGTGTTGCGGGTGGGGCCGGGGGGTGGCTGCATTGGAGGATCTCAGATATCCAGAGAGTGAAGTTTTTGGTACCCTCTGGTAATTTAACATAGCTATTGAAAATGGCCATTTATAGTGGATTTTCCCATTGAAAATGGTGATTTTCCATAGTTTTTTGTATGTTTACCAGAGGGTATCTGAAGAATGGTTCCGGAGGTTATTCCGTTCTGTTTGGCTGCATGTTGATAGGTACTTTGGCCTTGCCACCTGGGATAGTCGTTGCATTTTTTTGCGTGGGTAGCTAATGCCCTTATTGTTACAAGATTTGGGTGAAGGTGGTGAAGGTACCCGACATGTTACAGTAGTACATCTGGCTTTGTCTGAAAACAGGCCACGCCAAAATCAATCACACTTTTGAGAAAGTCATTCCCGCATTCATAATTGTCGGAAAACTAGAGGGGCCTATTTGGTATACCATTTGCAATCATTTACCTGTTGGTTCTTTCGCGGAGGGGATCCCTCTGTTAACCAATCAACCAACCAGTCAGGAACGGGACGTTGGGCGTGTCTGACAATGATACCACAAGAATAGCCACATGCTCATAAGAAAATGATGATTCAGCGGTGCGTCTAGGGCTTTTCCCACCAGTTCCAGACAAACCCGTATCATAATGTTGGTCTTACTGTATATCCCATTTCATCCCCATCAAATTATCCCTATTGTTCATAGTTAAACTACCATGTTCCCATCATATTCCCAGTATACCCAATATAAATATCCCTGTAGATACGCATTTTATGCCCATTCTTCAACCGAAACAGCCACCTGGACATCCCAAACTCCTCTGAGGCCCCAACTCCCTGTACTCATCCTCAGAGCCAACAACATCCATGACATCTAATGTTGATGATCTTTGTATAATAACCATACATGTCAAGGCATACATATGCCTATGTACAGATGTGTATGTATATATATATATATGTCTATATGTATGTATGTCTATGTATGTATGTACAGATATACATCTTATATACACATGTACTCGATATATATATACATACAGATACATGTGTAATATTTCTGTATACATATATATATACACACATGTACGTATATTTATGTATATACATATACGTAATATACATATTATACATGTATGTATATATATATGTACATCTGTGGATGTATATCTTCTTGTGGTTGCCCACGAATTTGATGATTCCATGCTGATCTTGTTTGATGTCAACCACTTGCGTTCAACCTGTGGGTCATTTCATTGGGCACAAGGGTTGGCTGTGACCATGGCACAAATTGACGGAACTGAGATGAACTGAGCACGCTGCTCCTTCCTTTTTGTCCTTGGCTAAGTGGCTAAGCTTTCAAAAGAAAGCGTCTGACTTGTGCTCTAAAAGATGGACATGAGTTACTGTCCATTGCAGATATCATTTTGCCATATGAATCCATATGATGTTTGTTTCCAAGAGGGCGGCTTGCCCTCCTACAAGCAAACATGAAAATGGGTTTTAAAAAAACTCACACACTTCCCTAATACTCCCTTCAAAGTGAACGTTTCCCATTGCCATGTGTACCCAACCGAACAACGACTGGCAACTTCACCATGGCAGCCAGCTGTTGCGCTGGATGCTGGGCCACCGGACCGCCATGCTGAACTGCAAAATCTGTCCTCGGCCGAGGACGTTTCGATGCGAAAGGGAGTCCTTTTGGCAAGGAAAAAGTGAAAGAAAGCCATAGGGCAAGATGCCTGCCTATCCCACATCATGCATATATCTACATACTATGCGGCCGAGTAAGCGAGATTGAAAGCCAAATACTCAGAACGACAAAGCTCGACAGAGAGTTTGACAGGCAAAACTTCAATTGGTTGGTGGCCCAGCAGTCAACTGATTAACCACCATTAACCACCATTAACCACCATTAACCACCATTAATCACCATTTAATCCCCAGTCACCTATGTTTAATCAGCCTTTCAGCATCACTCGGCAAAGATGATGCCCATCCCTCCACGGCATATCGCTGCTTTCCAAGTCGCCCAGGCCGCTAAATCTACACGAAAAATGGCGCGGAGCCGGTGGCGACAGAGGTCCCGGTGGGAGACTTACATCAAACACACAGAAAGTTCCCCTAGGGTAAGCTAACATAGATGTGGAAAACCCATGGTTTCCCAAGAAAATCGGCCTAACAAATGGTTGATTTGTTCCACATCTATATTAGTTTACCCTAGGAGATACTGGTCATTTGGGGTGAAAACATCGTAGTCGTAGTGTCGTCCCCTTTTGACTGCATATGAACCTGTTGTTGGTTATTGTATTGGTTACATGCTCATCAGGTCCAGGCATTGCTGATGTGTTTCCATTGCTTCCCCCGAGATTGTCTATCTTCATGCTTACATCGGTTCAATATCCGCAGTTGCTGTGAATGCTTACATATAATATATGGTCATATGGTTCATTATGACTTTACAATTATTTATACATACATTCTCATACATGCATGCATATGTCTATCTACGTAATTACTACGTACATACGTCCATTGATGTTGTGTGACTGAATGGTTGGGATCCAGCGAAGGAGCCGCACACACCCTTTTTCCGACGGTGCGGCGGTCAAGCCGCGCGTTGTTGCAGTCTTGCATCATGTTGAAGCGGAATGGCTGCCATGTGCCCAGTGGAGCATGTCATCTGATGGCTGAATAGTCTGGGTACAAGTAGATAGTTCTTCGTGGCATCAATAGGTATGTAGCTAGAACAATGGTGTTAACACGAACAGATGGTTCTTTTACAATCATGGATCCCAGCAAATCTCACAGCTGGCCTCCAACTGGATACGATCTCATTGCGTGAGACACACCTGAAGTGGTACCCTCAGGTTGTGAATTAGTGAAACTGCCCACTCCAAGCTGGTGACACCAGCTGGAATCGCATCACTCAGCGACGCGTGCCACCTGCAAAATGGCAGACCAAAGACCTGGACACTGGGGGGGCTGCCGGCTGTTCCGGCTTACATTTTAAAGAACTTAACAACTGTGAGGCTTGCTCCCAACATCCGGGGTCCCCGCAAGACAAAAATGTTGCGCGCTAGATGGATTGAATTCCTGAATGATTTAACTTCTCGGAATCAGTTTGCCATAGGTCGGAGCAACCCTGACTGTAAGACCTGGGGATGTCCATCATGCTGAGCTCGTGCCTACATCTTCACCATCTCGCGATCATTGCGCTTTGTAGATCATGAAGGCAAACCTTGGGAAAAACTGGAAGAACTGCTGGTGTGAAAACGGCAGCCCAAGAAAAAAACTCTCTTTTATGTCTCTTTTTGGGTGTTGGGAGTTGGGCCATGAACATTAGATTTTCACTACTGCAACGATCGTAGTACCAATGGATAATCTACTGTACAAAATACCTATGTAACCAATGTATGACTATACTTACCCACATGGCCCAGCATAATTTATGGAGAAACAGCCAATTCACCATGGAATTCTTCATGACGGACAGAAAAAAAAAACTGAAGCTGCTAAGTCGATGACTGGTCGACATAGAAATACACCTTAGCCAAGAGCTGCGAAGTGTTCCATGCAGCGAACACGAACAAAAAGCTCTGTGGGGGGTGTCTGCAAATTGGCGAAAAAATTGGGATTCACCCAGTGCAACCATCCCCAAACTGTTATGGCATTGGCTTTCCCACATAACTACCAGTATTGGCTAACGGATTTTGGCGTACCTGTGTATGTCATAGCTGATGAGATGATGAAAGTGTGAAGCAACTCAAAAAAGGGTCGTCGACTCTTCCACAGTGCAGCTGTGCACGGCCGCTTTTTGTTTTTCATCATTCAGACCAGACCACCAAGATGCCTGCCATCGCTGTGCGCTCGGTACTGCTGTGAGTTCCAACATGCTTTGGCTATAAAATTGACCAGTGCCAAAAAATGCCCAAAATGTATAAACATGTATAAACATATGCTGCTGTAAACAGGTTGTCGTTCCGTTCTCGGCTGTTTCATGTTGTTTCAATGTGACTCATCAAAAAACTTACTGGTGCTTGGTACTGGCAAGGCATCACATCCCGGCACCCACCTGTGTTTTCTTTCAGTCGCTGAACGCAGGTGGGGAGCTCCGACAGTTTGGTCGTCTGCAAATGCAACTCCTGAAAGCCCACTCAGTGGGATGTCGTTCCGCTGGTGGGGGCTTCCTTTGGGCGGAATCTGAACCACCACTATCCACCAATATCCACCAACCAAGAATGGCGAATCTTAAGCCTCTAAGATCCTCTAAGATATTGAGGCTTCCTTTGGGCCTTGGTTGAATCCCCCATCACTGGATGATCCAAATACCCAGGCTGTGGCAGGTCGGCTGTGGGGTCGGCTTGGTCAAAACAAGCATGGCTTTTTTTGGGGCAAAGATGGGGGACCCAAGCTGTGGAATCTGGTCATCTTTCACAGTGATCCATCCAACTAGGGGTCCCATGGGGTCCCAAATGATTCAATGAAGCGCTGAATCAACAGCTCACGCACAAAAAGAAGCAACCCAAAACTGGATGCGTTGAGATTACCAATGACCATGTGCAGGAGCCATTCCCAAATAGCACAAAAAGCACAACAGCAATTGCTTTTTCGCTGTCATCGTCCTCTAATGCTTCAAGGGCCGACATGCTCTCCGGCAAAGTCTCCAGAGGGTTGAAGCTCAGGAAGAGTTCCTTCAACCATCGTTGGGATTGAACATGCAATGGCTGGTTTACGAACTCATATTTGATTGTGGGGGTTGTAAGAATGATAACAACAATTACAACCAGAAGAATAATAGTAGATAAATTAATAATGATTACAATAACAATGACCACAATGACATTGACAATAACAACAGTGGTGATTCCCAAACTGATGCAATCTACAACCTACGGGATTCAAAATGATAGGATTTTGTTCAACAATTTTGAAGAGAATTCTTCTGATGGCTTCAGGGTCCGAAAAAGTCGAGATGTACCCTGAACAATGCACTTGATGTACTTCTATTTGTTGGGGATACCATTTATCGATCAATAGAAACAGGTTGAGTCGCCAGAGTCTACCTGGAGATGTTAACCTGCTATACAGATAGCAGCTCCATTTCTCTTGGATATACAGAGGATATACAGATATACTCCAGGTAGACTCTGTGTGTGAATGTGCACACATAGTGTGCGCACAGACACACCAAATTGAAAGATGGACGGGTGCATGGATAGCTAGCTAGATAGACTAGATAGATAGATGATATATAGATGGATAGATATACAAATAGACAGGTGGATGGATTTATAGATAGCTAGGTAAGTAGACAGGATTATAAGTATATAGATAGATTTGCAGACAGGCAAATAAACTGAGATAGCCAAATTCATCAAACGCAAGCGCACAGTATCCTTCAGAGACTTTAAGGATAGAGGTTGACTCACTGTATTGTTCAGAGCTAAACCAGAATTTCGCGGATAACTTGACTCATCCAATTGAATCATGGCATGTCCCAAACCTGAAGACCATGAAATTGGACTATACAGTCTCCTTTTCGGACACTCCAGGTTTGAACCTCTGGACTATGAAAACCACCTTATTGACCGGAAATAAATAGGGCATGAAATTCATCTACAAATTGAGGATTTTCGGTTGCCATGATTGCCGGAGGGCATAGCCATGTTCGGGATTCAGATGATGTTCCCATTTATCACTTCAGCCATGAAAAAACTGTTATCCCATCCAATTACACCGCTTGGGTTAGAGTGGGTCAGTTCATACTCCCCAATAAACCAAGTAGTGTAACTAAATTTATAAAGACAATCCAACCATCAACAAACCACCGCTTGTCAACTAGTCAACTATATCCACATGCTTAGCGGTTGAATGCCCCATTTAACATCATGTATCAATAGTATCCCAAAATGTGTTGCTAAAAAAAAAACTATGTGTTATCACCAGTGAATATCTGTTATCCATATCAATCATGGAAAACCACCCCCATATTGATGTAATTCATCAACGTTATCAGAATAAATATTGGTTTAAATAATTATATATATATATACACCCTCTGATAAACTAACATAACTATAGAAAATCACCATCTTTAATCGGAAAACTCACTATTTCTATGGCCATTTTCAATCGCTATTTTGACATAACCAGAGGGTATATATCCTGATATAAATCCTGGTTGAATGTTTGGGTACTATATAACCATTGGGTTTTCAATAACCAGTCAATCACAAACCCTTCAACGCCTTCAGCGCCAGCAGTTGGCCGATGCTCTCAGGCAGCTCTGTCAAGTCATTGCCGGCCAAACGAAGCCTCGTTGCTTCGCCCAAACGAGACCGATATCTATGGCTATAAGATGGCTAATACCATGGGGACAAATGAGAATATGATGGGAAATGTCACCAACCTAAAATATGTTACATACATATATATATAAAGATGCATTTGACTCTTTTGTTCCACTTCGCAGCTGTTTAGTCAATTATTTAAAAGAGAATAGAGACCCTAACTTGAAACATCACTCCTTGGTCCACCCAAGACCTTCCAAAAAACATGCTCTTGCCGGGCCAGACCCCTGGCATAGAGTGCACAAGCCTTCCGTCTCTGGCTAAAGTGCCGAGCCTGGCCTCTGGCCTTTAGATCCACGAGACATCTAAGATGTTTCAGTTAGGAAAAAATAAGAAAATGAACGAAAACCCGGACAGCTGAAAGAAAAGGCCTTTTTTCGGCTCTTCATGGCTCTGCGTCTCACAAACCTACCCCCCCATCAAGGTCAAGCCTCGGGAGGGGCAGGGTGGGACTTGAACCAAAAAACACTAGGGAACACAGAATTCACCTGCATCTTAAAACCCGGGGGCGGAGGTCTAAAGATGCATTTGACTCTTTTGTTCCACTTCGCAGCTGTTTAGTCAATTATTTAAAAGAGAATAGAGACCCTAACTTGAAACATCACTCCTTGGTCCACCCAAGACCTTCCAAAAAACATGCTCTTGCCGGGCCAGACCCCTGGCATAGAGTGCACAAGCCTTCCGTCTCTGGCTAAAGTGCCGAGCCTGGCCTCTGGCCTTTAGATCCACGAGACATCTAAGATGTTTCAGTTAGGAAAAAATAAGAAAATGAACGAAAACCCAGACAGCTGAAAGAAAAGGCCTTTTTTCGGCTCTTCATGGCTCTGCGTCTCAGGGTCTTACCACGTCCCCCAGGTCTTCCAGTGGACACTGGAGGCTCAAGTGTTGTAAAGTTCAAAGAGTGAAGAGTTCTTTCAAACACAGCTAAAAAAGGTTTTAAAGAGGGGTGTGACGATGGCAAATTCATTGAGGCTAGCATTGCTAACCCTTCATTGATGTAAATTCTGGCCGTTCGCTGTGAGGCCCATCGGCCCTGAATGAGCAACCGAT
The DNA here is from genome assembly GCA_947184155.2 of Cladocopium goreaui. NCBI lineage: Eukaryota > Dinophyceae > Suessiales > Symbiodiniaceae > Cladocopium > Cladocopium goreaui. The sequence continues at coordinate 210,204 of CAMXCT020002236.1, read as the reverse complement.
CCAAATTATGTTTAGAAAACCAGTAGGTTGCGCCCCCTCTCCTGAGGGAATAGGGTCGAAATTGATACTCATGGAGATTCAACGCCTCAAGGCATTCATTGAAAAGTTTCCGCCATTGGCCTGATTTTTTGACCATTGGCGTGGTTGGTAAGGCTACATGTTTCCATTGTTTCACTAGAAGAACAGCGGCCTCATACCCCAGGATGACACTTTCAGCGGCCCCTTGTCGTTTGCCACCCTTGGTCAAACCGAGACTCACAATTACTTGTTTGTCTTTAGGTCCACACATCAAGTGAGCAGATCGAAGACCATGCACTTCTCCGGTCCTTAACATGGCAAAAAACCCGGTCAGAAGAGATACTCCAAAGGAATAATGGCCCTTAAAGAACGCCCACCCCGCCATGGCTTTGACCACGTGTTCAGGTAGTGGTGGTGCCCTTGCAGGTAGCTCATTAATAGACCAGGTCTTTAACAAGCGCCAAGCACCCGGCAAGTGATGCCTCAGATCAGGTTGTAAATCTTGAAGTCCGGCCAAGGTGTCATTCGCCAGCGCACGGCCGGCCCCACTGCTCCATAGGTGCTCAATGTAATCACAGAGCAGTCCATCTAGTTTTTGCTTTTGTCTTGGGAGTTCAATCTGTGCAGAGCGCAAATACGCAAAGAATCCCTCTGTGGCTGCTGTATAGCGGCGCTTGGTGGCTGGTTGCATGGTCAGTTCCTTTAGGCTTCCTAATCTACGGCGTTGAGCCGCCCTGTCCTGTGGCTGTATGGCTTCCAAAATCCTCTTACGAGGCATGACGAAACTTGGTTTTAACCCGCCGCGCCCACCTGGAGGGACGATCGGCTGGGTTATCATCAGTGTGGACGTAAGACCACACTGCTTGGACATTACTAGCCAGGACCAGGGCGTTGACTCGTGCCATAGTTCGCCGAAGCTTTCTGGAACTGCTCCTACCCCGCGACAACACGTGTAGGCACACGTGACTGTCAGTCAGGTGTATCATCCGGCAACCGGTTTGCCTCTGCTTTTCAATGCGCCAACGGAGGGAGGTAAATATAGCCCGCAATTCTAAAGCATTGATATGCTCGTGCGTATGCTTCCAGTGCCAGCCAGCTATGATCTTCCATTTCCACAAGCGTGACGGGACGCTCGCCCGCAGTCGTTGGAATTTGGGCAGCTGCGATGACGGGGCGTTGAGCATGATGTCTTCGCCCTTAACTGACACCAGGTTGCTGAGCTTGAAGGCTAACTCATAGGGTTCCACCTCAGTGGTTTTGCGTGACGGATTCAAAGGTAGCCTGGCAAGACGCCCTTGTACATGGTCATGGCCACCCGCTCGACACGCATCCAAGACCTCTTGGGGCGTCACCGCCCAAATCCATCCTAGCCAAGCAAACAGCTGTGACAGCAGCCAAGCAACCACGGGAACCGACCATGAGTTCCCCAGCAGGGTCAATCGCTGATCGTTGTATGAGGGCTTCTTGCGGTCGACCTTGTTGGCACACTGAGCGGTGTAGTGTAGGGGGAAGCCCATCATGACCTTCTGGGCTCCCTCACCAGGGTCAACTTCCCAGGTGAGCCAGTAGAGGCGCGGCCTATGGCACCAGGTCAGTGTTCCCGCGTCGCAAAGAAGAGGCTCATCCCCGAACCCCGCACTCATGATAGACCGGTCCGTGGAATCCATCGACCCCACCGATTCCATCAGAGTATGTACAGGGCACCAGGGAAAGGCCATTCGCACCAGATGCTGTATTCGTGGTACCTCTGAAAAAAGGCAGGATCTTTCGTCCTTCAGCGCGCCTTTCCGATCAGGGTTTAACCCCGAGACGCCTTGACATGGGGGACCTGCCCCGATCAGCACCAGTGAGCACTGAGAATAGCGGCAGGCCCATGACTTAACCATGTCCTCGTTCACCTCTTGAACAGTCGTCACGCACTCCACACCGGGGAAGTGTGCTTCAACTACTCGTTGGGCAGAAAGATTCGACTCTACCGAAACATGCCCCAACACCTTGACGTTGATCACCTCCAATGCTACTCGCCGTGCTGCAATGCCATCGAATAAGCCGATGGAGAAGACGGCCAGGTCTCCGCCTGCTTCAGGGACCTCGCCCCGCAACGACCCTTGCGCAACCATTCCCCCCAGGTTAGTGAGTCCAGTCGTAGCACAGAGCCCCCCTCCGTAGGACGAGGCGTCACTACACGTGACCATAGGGTGAACGTCAAGGCGAAAATCAAGGCGGGCCAACGGCAAAAGCCCGACAAAGCGTAGAACCTCAAGCCGGCAGTCATGTGGGGTCTCCTGCCGATATTTCCCCAACCTGTCGTATGAGAGAATGTGTTGCCAGACCTGGTTGAGCGACCCCAGCAGCGGTCTCCGGAACATGCTGAAGTACACCAGCCCGCCACAGACAACTTGCCATTGCTTCTGAGTAGAATAGGTTCGCTGGCACAGGTCCAAGGCTAGGCTGACATATTTAGCCAGCTTAGATTCACGAGGGTACGCAACCCCGCTCTGGCCATCAACCGTTGCGCCTTGCAGCTCACAGAGCGAAGATCGCTCCACCACTTTCTTGACGTTCCTAGGCACCTTCCAAAGTTCATATTGCTGTCGAAGGGACAAAACCCCTGCAGCACAGGTGCCCTCAAGGTCCGAAACCTCGCACTTTTTCACCCGCTCCAGGAGGTCGTAGTTATCCAAATACACCCTCCATGCCGGGTTGTGCACAGTGAAGCTCCTGTCCTTTCTCAACTCACCAGCGGGCGCATTGTCACTTGGCCCCATGCCTTCGGAGCTCCATGCAACAAGGTTCCTGTGAACATGCTGCGCCAGACTGACGGAGTTCAAAAACCCCATCGGAAGTACTCTGCTAGCCACATAGACCCGCCGACCTTGCAAAGAGGGAGGGAGAATCCTGTCGGGGACCAACTTGTTGAAAGCTAGATACTTGGTCCAGGCACGTGGAACACTCATCGTGTAGAAGAAGCATTTCACGTCTTCTGAACTCACGAGCAGTTGCTCATTGGGTTGCAGGAAGAACGGATTCATGCCACTCCAGCTTGGTAAAGTATCCACATCTCCACTTATGGGTTTACACAGAGCATTCAATGGCACCAGGTTCATTATAAGCCTATGGATGTCAGTTCCATCAGCAGTGGTCTCGTCCTTTGATACCCCAAACATACCGTTGAGCAACGGCCCGGCCGATGTCTGGAAAACGTCCTCTTCCAAAATAAATTCGCATACTCCAGTGGTGACGAGCCCAGTACAAACATCGGCCCAATCAGGATCTGCAACCATTACTTTGGGCTTCGTGATTGGCCCCCATTCTGATGCCGGCTTAATGTACTCATCAAAATGCAACACGTAGTGACGACACCCCAACGTGCAAACATCTTCCAGTGCTACACTGCCCACATCTGAAGGCAAGGCTGCCCCAACATTGGACCAACCAAACCACTTGGCAACCTTCACCTCGTCGCCCTTATAATCTATAGATCTTACACCAAAAAGCTCTTTCCAGTCAACCACGGGAACCTCCACAAGGATGTTAGCAAAACGCTTGATATCCAAAATAAGAAGTTCCAGACAATCTCTTTGAATGCCAGTCACTGGTCCATTGTGAACCACTTCTCCACCCCAAAACGAGTTCAAACTCAAACACAAAGACATGCACCAAAAAACTTGCTCATCGGTCAACCCTGGGAAGGCATCCAACAAAGAACTCCTAGAGGTGGGCAAAGGAAATATTTCGTCACGACTTCCTATGCCCGTGTCCTTGCCGCGTGCGAAGTGGAAGAACCCCTAGGAGTAACCCATAAACATGTTGACCCAACGAACCCAAACACTGCCCACCCAGGTCAATACGCTCAAATTCCTTTTTTGCACCACTATGGACGCGGTCAGCTGGTTCCGCCGCCGTACGGAGGCCTGTATCTGAGCAAGTTTGCTCACTCGCCTCCCTAGTGTCCAGGGCTGCCACATGCACTGATTGCTGATGGACTTCATAACTCTTGTTATCGGCCTTTAAGCCCTCAGCTGGAGGCTTCGTCTTTTCATGCGCCGGAGGGGCCATTACCATTCCCCTCTGATAGGGCGCCATCCCAAGCTGGTCGCCTCCCATGTTGGCCTTTTCAGGGCTCGCCTGCCCCGCCTCACCATTTCTCTCCAGGGCTCTAGCCCCGCGTTCTGGACCAGTACCTCTGGCCTCCCTACTCAGCTGCTCTTGGGAGTCGACTCCTCTCCTTTCTTCTGCCAATCTCCCTTCTGTCCTTTGCCTCTTCCGCCTTTCTTGCCGTCTCCTTTCCTGTAATCCTCCTTGTTCGGGGTTTTTCCTTTTCCCCCGCTCTTCTGTCCTTGTTGTGGCCTCCCATCGGGCAACGATGACATCCACCTGGTCTTGGCCTCCTCCATAGCTACCCGCTGGGCCTCTCGCATTTCCGCCGTAGCAGTGAGCGTAGCCTGTTCCGCCGGGAGCAACTCCAGCTTCTGCGACACACTCCAGTGGACCCCCCCGAGTGTTGACTCGGAGCTCTTGACTCGCTGTAGCAGCAAGTCCAGGCAAGGGGCTGCCTTCCCCTTGAGCAACATGTCTGCTGCTGCACAAAGGGTTAACAGCTCTCGCGCCACGGCTCCCGTGGCTTTGCGTTGGAGAACCTGCCGGTAGTACTGTACCGCTACAGCCTGGCCCGCGGCCGCCTGATCGTCCTCGCCCAGGGTTTGCAACAAGTTCGAACGCATCTGCCCCAACGCCTGTGCTGCTAGAACTCCCGGGTAGGAATCTGCGATCTGCCTGACTTTTACGGCCTGTTGAAAGACCGTGTCCCCCTCCTCCTCGTAGGGGGCTCCCTGTGAGCTGCCGCTTGACGAACGGGAACTGCTGCTGCTCTTCTTGGCCTTCTTTTTCACATAGCGTCGCGCCAGCTTGAACACCCTGCTCCGGACCCTCTCTGAAGAATCGAGTCCAGTTCCTTTGAAGAGGAGCCGGGGTGCCTTCTGCGCCGCTTTTCGCGCTTGCGTTCCATCCAGGGCTGCCTTCCCCGACACGCTGTCTTCCGAGGGGGATTCCCTCCTCCTCTTCCTTTCCTTGTCTCTCCTCTTTTTCTCTTTCTTGTCCTTGGCTTTCCTGTCCTCTTTCGTGTCTGCTGCCTCGCCTGCTCCTCCTCCTCTCGCTGGCGCCCCCACTATGCCCCGCTGCATCTGCTCTCTCAGGGCTTCTAACTGGTCTTCGTCCTCTGCAGGCGCTACCTTCTCCAGGTTGTTCGTCCAGGGAGCTTCCCCGTCTCCCTCCTTCAGCTTCCTTAGAACCACGGCATGCACTAGGTCCTCGGAAACTTCCTCGTGATTGCAGGAGGCTGGGCACAAAAGCACCCTGAGCTGCAACTGGGGCGTTCCACTCTGCAGCCGCAGGAGGCCTTCGTCCGTAGTCCCAGTGGGTTGCAAAGTGAGCACAACCCCCGTTTCGGTGACCTTGAACCCCAGGATCTTCCCGGCCAACTTGCACTCCTTGTGGAAATACCTCCCGCTCTCTACTACGATGGACTTCTCCTGAACAACCCAGTCTATTTTCAGGTCGCCCGCGTTCACATTCCGACCAGCGTCCCATGCTGCCTTGGGATCGTCCGATGACCGAAATCTCTCGATGCCCGCAGGCCTCCTCAGGGCACCTCGTCCCCGCACCCGGGCTGGCGCCCTGGCCATCGGCTTGGCCTTGGCTTTTCCCACGGCTTTTGCCTTTGCCTTCACTTTTGCCTTTGCTTTCGGCAGCATTTTTACTTCTGTCCCTTTCTCCTCTTCCAATAATCCACTCCTCTTTTATAATGGGAATACCCTTTCCAACGAGGGTACTTGTTCTCCCGCTGCCCGGACCCGGAGCCTCGGCTATCTCTGTTGTAGCCGTCCTCGCGCCTCCCGTCGCGGGGTGGCGGCCCCACGGGTTCTGCAGGCCTGCGGTGATGTGCTGGGATGGTTCCCTCTCTGGGTCTTCCACCAGCCGTCCCACGAATGGGGATAGTCTTCAACTCAAATCTCTCTGGATCTCGCCTTACTTCTCTGTCCAAGTCTTCTGTGCTAGGGTGGCTCCTCTTGCGGTTGTCCCGTTGTGGGCTCCTTTCTCCTCTCCTATTCCTCGTTGGCGATTCTGCCTCCTTCCCTGGAGACCTTGTCGCTCGGCTTCCAGAAGATCTCAGGGCTCCTCCCCGGTCTCCTCGTTCTTTGTCCCTGATATCAGGGTTTGCCTCTTCTCTGATCTTGCTTGGACTCTTTGCTTTTGCGGCTTTCTCCTTCCGCTTTGACTTGTGCTTTTCCTTCTTTGGGACCTTGGCTTTCTTCTCTACTTTTTCTTCACCTACGGCAGCTTTTGATTTTTCGCCCTCCTTGTCAACTGCTTTCTCCACTGGTTCTTTCCCAATCTCACCTACCTCTCCGGTATCTGGCACTACTCCACTAGCACCAAAGGGACCGTCCACCCCAACCTCAATGAGGTCACTTAGGGCTCCTGCGCAGTTTCTGAGCGCCCCTACGACTGCCGCCTCTTGGTAGATGCAGAGCTTGCCACTGCGTAGGATCGATCCGACCCTAAAGTAAGTCTTGCAGGCGGCACAGGTGGGAATTCCAGTGAAGATATGGCAGTTAGGACACTCACCCATCTACTACTTGAACCAAAAACACTAGGGAACACAGAATTCACCTGCATCTTAAAACCCGGGGGCGGAGGTCTATGTAACTATATATGTGTATATAGTGTATACAAACAATAGTGTATACAAACAAATTATTATTATTGCGATTGATTGCTGTCATTATTGTATCTTGTTATTAGCATTTTCGTTAGCATTATTCCATGATTACTATTGTCATGAGTATTGTCATTACGATTGTCCTTCTGAGTGTCGCTATTAGTGTCGTTGTATGTTTATTAGTGCCACTATCATTGTCATTGTTGGTGTCATTTTATTGGCATTCTTGTTGCGCAATTGTAATCGTTATCATCACATGTGTGTATAGATACAAAGAATACAAACCAACTAAAATCGTTTATGCAGTGAACACTAAGCATAGGGTAGATAACCAGAAAACTCGCAGATACTGATCATAAAGTATACGGCCCCTTCAATCCAGGACGGGATAAACCAATGATGTTGTCGTCATGACCCTAGACTGCATGGTCCTGTGGGTGCCCCGAAGTCCAACGCTTTATCCTCATGTTCACCATGAAAAAGCGCTGTCCCCTGATAAATGGGTTTATGGTACATTATTTATATATATATGTACACATGTGCATATGTATATATATAATACATATGTATGTATATGTATATGTATATGTACGTGTGTATATATATATATATAATCCCAACATATCCCAATCTTCTACTGTTGCTGGTAGATATGCCTGCCTTTCTCAACACCCGGAAAATCTCCGGCAGCTCGTTCCCAGTTGCTCCAGTAAGCTGGTTAATCTTCCAAAGCTTTCCTAATGCAGCTGGCAGTTTTGAGCCACCTGGTACCCTGGTACCCTGGTACCCCCGAAAGGAGCGTTTAGGGATCGTTGTTTTGGACGTTTGAGGGATACCTTGATTGGGACTCCTTTAGGGATGTCTCAGGATGTTGACGGAGTTGCAAGCAATGCTTGAAGGCCCTGAATATGGATTTGGGGGTCCTCGACACCCAAATTGTGCAGCTCAAGAACATCGCACCAATCTCATCTCAAAAATTATTGCTCGAAGGTCAGCAATAGTTTCCCTCATCCTGTCCATCAACGATTTTGAAAAGAAATAGCCCGGCCGGTCTAGCATAGGATTTGCCATCATGTCCATCAATTTCCCTGTCGTGAAGGACGCCCCTCAACCCTCTATCAATGAAGCAACCGGTAGTACCAGCCCCATTTCACCAGGGCGCAGGGATCTCGTGTAAGTAGTTGTCGTTGAGATTAAGCTCCTGGAGTGGGTTTCCGATGTCTAGTTGATATGCACATGCAGTACTGATACAACAAAATCACCGTCATGCTATGTCATTTTATGTTGTCCAAAGATTGGTAGATGCAAACCAACCAAAAATGATAGATGCTTTCTCAACACCACATCCCTTTCTTCATCAACAAACCCATCAAAGGAAAAAAAATGGGTACAAACAGGGAAAAAAAACAACAAAATCCATCAAAATCCACATCAGAATCCACCATCGCAAGCACCCATGAGTTAACCCCCCTGCTCGGAACCTCTAAGGCCACGAGGTCGCCGAAGTTCATTGGGAGTTCTTGGAGTTCGTTGGAGTCCAAAAACCTCGGCCATGGGATGCCATGGGGCCCTCATATTTGGGTCCTTTGGCTGTGTCCACCATGTGGAATTTATGCCCCCAAAATGCTGATGAAAAAATAGGGAAGCTGATGAACCATGAATGGGATTTTAGAGGTTTTCCGAAGACTTTCGGACACAGCCATTGTTGATTCAAATGGGACTCAAAGGGTTGGGCACCAGCCGGCAACCAAGAAAGTGACGCTGTGGCAAGATGCTGGAGGCTGCAAACACCAAAATAGCGTCTCGAAGCTATATCCAAGATCTAGGCGAGTTTCCATCACTTATTGAAGCTATCTTTTTTCACTCTTTGCAGCTACCTCCGTGTTTCAAGATGTTTTCATATCCATATGTTGGAGGTACCATACACCAAAACAACTGTTTGAAGCTCTATCCAGATTCAAAGCAGATGCCTCCAAGTGTTCACCTCCCAAAAAAGAACGAAAAAAGGAAACGACTCGTCGTCGATGTCGCCAGGGCACAATTTCTTCAGCTGGCTGAGGCTGCAGAAGCTGTCTTCCAGCTTCAGGATGGCGTTGGATCGCCTGACAGGGCGGCTGAAAGTTATGGCAGTTATGGCAGTTATGGCAGTTATGGATATTTCATGTGAGTTAACCAACAATGGGAATCACATGGGAATATCACCAACATCACATGGGATTTAAAGTGAATAAGAGTATTTCAGCGACCTGAAACTTGTAGCCGTTTTGGGGATGGCTCTCCTTATTAGAGAACAGTGAGGTCGTGGAATTATTCACCCAGACAGATGAGATCATGAAGGAAACCACGTATGAATTAAACTTAATTAAGGTCATGAGAAACCACGCATGTACTTGACTGTAACTAGATTTCTCATGAATTTAATGGTCTAGTTACAGTCAAGTACAAAGACTTGGACCTTGCATACTCAGAATTGTGGCCACTAAGAAACTTAGTCCGGTTTTTTATATGGGCATCGACAAGAGTGGCAATAGTGGGTTCCCCGAAATTGCCATAAACCAAACGAACAGTTCGCAAGTCTTTAGCGGAAAGGAATCTTCCAACCCTGACTGATGGCAGGGTATTAGTTGGGGGATGGTCATGGCTCCCTGAGATCCGTCTCCCTGAGGCAAGGACAGCGATAACCTCAATCTGCTGGTGCTCAACGGTCAACATCTTGAAAGAAGTGGCATGTTTGGTAGCGGATATCAATGATATCAATGTGGCTCAATAGATCTGTTTGCTTACACACAGATCGGAGTCTGTTTAAAAATCAGCCTCCGAAAGCCGCACAAAGGCAACCAATCCCCCGTAAATTTGCATAGGCCTTGGGCACCTACAAAGAATATGAGAGACTGTGAGTCTCTAAGTCTAAGTGGTTGTTGAGTTTCCTGGAGTTGGCACTTCATGCATGCACGTACCGCCATCAATTTTGCTGATCTGACTATCGGATAGATATGAGCTGATATGACCTCTGGCCCGTACAACATCATCAGCATACTGCCCTCGGTGCAAAAAAAAAATGTTCCACCATTACGTTTCTAGAACCGTAAAACTCCACATTCAAAAAAAAGACAAACTGGTTCAAGATCGATTAAAACCAGGAAACCCTGGGGTTTTATGTGTAAAACCATGATTTCCGTTTCATCTTCTCTTACATCGACCCAGTAAACGTTTGGGTGTCTCAGAAAAACAGACTCGGTGGATGTTCCCAGGAATTATTTACTACTGTTCAATCTTTATTGGAATTACTATGTGTGTTTGCATGCATAATATATATATGTGTGCGTGTGCGTGTATGTGTATATATATATATGTATGTATGTATGTATGTAGGTAGGTAGGTAGGTAGGCAGGTAGGTAGGTATGTATGTAGGTAGGTAGGTATATGTGTCTGCCTGCCTGCCTGCCTGCCTGCCTGCCTGCCTGCCTGGCTGGCTGCTGTCTGTCTATCTATCATGTGCTTGGGAAACTCAATTCGTAGCTCCAGCTGACTCCCCATGTTTTCTTGGGAATATCAATACCCCAACCGCTTCAACCCAATCCCTCCTAACCCTAACGACTGGATAGATATACCATACCTATGAGAAATCCCCGAACTAAATGGATGACGCCAGTATGACCCTATGTATATATATATATTCCCATGATATCCCCATATATTGATGGTTAATTACCCATGATTTTCCATATGATCCATATATACATAGGACCTAGGATAAAGATCCGATTTTTCACCAGGTGAACTACGGCGTTCCGCCCGGGCCTTGCGGCCCTGCACCAACCAAGAGGCTTCTGCACCGTGGCCAGCGCGCCGAAGCGCGAAGGCAGCGCCGTCAGCTTGTTGCTGGCCAGAAAGAGCTGGCAGATGCCGTGCAGATCTCCTGGAACAAAGTGAATTCATAGCATTCTTGGTATGTTATAACTAACAATAATCAATAATAATAGTAATAATAACTATAATGTGTTATAATAATAATAGTAATAATAACAGTAATAATAATAATAGATACAATGTGTTATAACTAACAATAATAATAATAGTAATAATAACGATAAGAAGAAGAACAATACCAACGACAAAAATAATGTACATATGTACTTGTGTGAAACTGCTGAAATTAGAAACCTGTACATGTCAAAGTAAATGTGTATGTATATATATATATGCATGTATGTATGTAATGTATGTAATTACTGTATGTATGTATGTATGTATGTATGGATGGATGGATGGATGGATGGACGGATGGATGTATGTATGTATGTATGTATGTAATTAATGTATGTATGTATGTAATTAATGTATGTATGTATGTATGTATGTAATTAATGTAATTAGTGTAATTAATGTATGTATGTATCTATGTATGTATCTATGTATGTATGTATGTATGTAATTAATGTATGCATGTATGTATGTATGTATGTATCTATGTATGTATGTATGTATGTAATTAATGTATGTATGTATGTAATTAATGTATGTATGTATGTATGTATGGTATGGTATGGTATGGTATGGTATGGTATGGTATGGTATGGTGTGGTGTGGTGTGGTGTGGTGTGGTATGTATGTTATGTATGCTATGTATGTTATGTATGTTATGTATGTTATGTATGTTATGTATGTAATGTATGTAATGTATGTAATGTATGTAATGTATGTAATGTATGTAATGTATGTAATGTATGTAATGTATGTAATGTATGTAATGTATGTAATGTATGTAATGTATGTAATGTATGTAATGTATGTAATGTATGTAATGTATGTAATGTATGTAATGTATGTAATGTATGTAATGTAATGTAATGTAATGTAAATGTAAATGTATGTAATGTATGTATGTAATGTATTAATGTATGTAATGTATGTAATGTATGTAATGTATGTAATGTATGTAATGTATGTAATGTATGTGTAATGTATGTAATGTATGTAATGTATGTAATGTATGTAATGTAAGTAATGTATGTAATGTATGTAATGTATGTAATGTATGTAATGTATGTAATGTATGTAATGTATGTAATGTATGTAATGTATGTAATGTATGTAATGTATGTAATGTATGTAATGGATGTAATGGATGTAATGGATGTAATGGATGTAATGGATGTAATGGATGTAATGGATGTAATGTATGTAATGTATGTAATGTATGTAATGTATGTAATGTATGTAATGTATGTAATGTATGTAATGTATGTAATGTATGTAATGTATGTATGTATGTATGTATGTATGGTTATATGTATGTATGTATGTATGAATGTATGTAATGTATGTAATGTATGTAATGTATGTAATGTATGTAATGTATGTAATGTATGTAATGTATGTAATGTATGTAATGTATGTAATATGTAATGTATGTAATGTATGTAATGTATGTAATGTATGTAATGTATGTAATGTATGTAATGTATGTAATGTATGTAATGTATGTAATGTATGTAATGTATGTAATGTATGTATGTATGTATGTATGTATGTATGTATGTAATGTATAATATGTATATAATGTATAATATGTATGTAATGTATAATATGTATGTAATGTATAATATGTATGTTATGTATAATATGTATGTATATGTATGTATATGTAAGTATATGTATGTATATGTATGTATATGTATGTATATGTATGTATATGTATGTATATGTATGTATATGTATGTATATGTATGTATATGTATGTATATGTATGTATATGTATGTATCTGTATGTATCTGTATGTATGTATGTATGTATGCATGCATGCATTCATGCATGTATGTAATGTAATGTAATGTATTGTATTGTAATGTAATGTCGGTAATGTAATGTAAGTATGTATGTATGCATGCATGCATGCATTCATGCATGTATGTAATGTAATGTAATGTAATGTATTGTAATGTAATGTAATGTAATGTAAGTATGTATGTATGCATGTATCTATCTATCTATCTATCGATCTATCTATGTATCTATGTATCTATGTATCTATGTAAGTATGTAAGTATGTATCTATGTATCTATGTATCCATGTATCTATGTATCTATGTATGTATGTATGCATGCATGTATGTATGTATAATATGTATAATATGTATAATATGTATAATATGCATAATATGTATAATATGTATAATATGTAAAATATGTAAAATATGTGTGTATGTATATGTATGTATGTATGTATGTAATGTAATGTAATGTAATGTAATGTAACGTTAATGTTAATGTTAATGTTAATGTTAATGTTAATGTAATGTAATGTAATGTAATGTATGTTTGTATGTATAATATGTATAATATGTATAATATGTATAATATGTATCATATGTATAATATGTATAATATGTATAATATGTATAATATGTATCATATGTATCATATGTATAATATGTATAATATGTATAATATGTATATGTATAATATGTATAATATGTATAGTATGTGTAATATGTATAATATGTATAATATGTATAATATGTATAATATGTATCATGCATGCATGCATGCATGCATGCAGGCAGGCATGCATGCATGCATGTATGTACGTATGCACGTACGTACGTATAATATGTGTGTGTGTGATTATCTTTCATCTACAAATGTGCACATGTGAACGTACAGGTGTGTGTTTGGGATGCTAAGATATATCCAGACAGCGTACACATGAGGGCTCCAATGGGCTCCGCACCTATGCTCTCCGGAAGAGTTTCCAGTTTGGCACTGCCCACATGTAGCTCTTGTAAGGCCTGCGGTCAGATTGTAGCTGGCGAGACACCAAAGTTCTTGGGCAAAACAAAGCAATGCCATTCCAATCCATCGTGGTTTCCATGTCAAGTGCTCCCAACTCTGAAGAACACCCGCAGCAACCAAAATCCATGCATATCACATCATAACACCACTGAAAATGAACTTCGGAAACAGAGAAATCAAACACCTACGATGTCACTCCACACAGGTGGGTCTGAAAAGTGGCGCCTGCAACTGCCCCAGAGCTGCGGGCAGCTCGGTCAAAGGGTTGCCGCCCAACTGAACCATATGCAGGTGATGCAACCTCAGTCTCTGGCTGCTGAATTGGGGGGGTACCAATTAGATATCATATTATGTATAATATATATATATATATATTTTTTACACATATTATCACTATCTGGAGGATACCCCCATCATTCATAAAAAATGGTTTATGAATCCGGGGTTGACATTGTTGATGTTCATGGGCTGTGCAAGTTCCCTGGGCGTCCCGGCTCACAACAGCTGTCCGGAATGCTGCTGAGCTCGTTATTGGCCAGGTACAGTTCCTAGCCAGAGAGTCAAATTTCGACATTGCTGCATCTAAATCTAGGCTATCACATCAAAAGAACATGTGGGTTATTCATGTGGGTACGGAATGGAACAAACAAATCGATCGAAACATTTAGCAAACAAAACATATGGTGCTTAAATTGCAATGGCTATACAACCAACAAATTGATTGGGACCACAATACGTAACCAAGCAAAAACCTGGAAGACCTGCCACTTGAGTCTGGAATCTGAGTGCGACTTGACAGCGGCAAAATTGGGGCGGGATGTGGGCCAAAGGTATCCCACAATCTTCATCCACATCAAAATCGGTCAAAACTGTTGGGGAAAAAATAAAAACGATACCTGCACTATGGGATGGTCAAAAGTTGATACCCCAAAAAATGAAAACCTGCAGATGGTTAGGGTCTAAAAGCTAGACCGCATATCCATGTTACAGTAGTTACATGTAGTTACTGTACCTCCACCACACTATGTCAGGGTCCTGCAGGAGGGACAGCTGGCCGATGCTGTCGGGAAGCGCCTCCAAACGATTGGAACCTTGGCCCGCTAGAAGGCCAAACATTTTCATTGGACGCGTCGCAGTGGTGTGCATAGGTTGATTTTGAAAACGGATGTGTGCTAAGAAACATGGCCATCTATGTCTATGTAGATATACATGCTGCGTGTCTCTGTGTGTGTGTGCATGGAGTCGAGTTGGATTCGAGAAATAATGTCTTCCTGTGGGTATGTAAATATCCCTCTATATCATGCACATATGCGTATGGATGAAAATCATCTCTTTAAGAATGACTAGCCATTTGTCGTTCATGGGGCCCTCATGTTTGGGTCGCCATACCTGCGGTGCATCATTCCCGGCCAAAACTATGGCAAAATCAATTCATATTGTTGGGGTCCCAATATATCACAATAAAATGGTTGCGTTTTACTATAAATTTCATTTTTGTTGATTAAATGTGACAAGTCTATCTCCTACTTAAAAAAAAAAACATCGCCATGTAATGCCACCAGGGAACCCAAGTGGAGCTTTCTCAGGTTCTGCAGCTGGCCTAGTTCCTTTGGCAACCGAGAGATCTCGTTGTAGGAAAGGTTCAACCTCAGTTACGGGGGGGCAAAAATGATATTTCAAAAACCCGTTCAAATCGATGGTTTGGTGGGTCTTGCGTATTTTGATGCTACAAATCCGCCGGCCTGCCGGCGTGTCTTGTGGATCTTGCTTGTTCGTAGTTGTACTGTCTGTTTTGTCTTTGTCTTTGTCTAGACTTTCCCCTTGGCGCGGATTTTTGCCTCGTCTAACTTGCACCCACCTAGCTCTTCTTCGTTTCGTCTTCATTTTTTCTTACGTTTTGGTGGGCTCAACTCTGCCCACGCCTCGCTCAACACCGGCTTGGTTTTGCACATCTTGCTGTCATTTCGATGGCTGTTTCCGTCTTTTTGTTGTGTTTGCCATCAGTTTGCTCCGTCGCTTCTTATATCCAATACTTGATCCACTGGCTTTTGTGCCGAACACCTTTTACACGCATAAGCTGGCCTTTTCCAAAGCCTTTCTCAATATGGCCTTTTCCAAAACCCTGGTTTACACACATGCTTTGGTTTAAACTTAAACCGTGGTTTGAACAAAACCACTGTTTTTGCGTCCAAACCATCTTTTACACAAAGAGCTGTTTTACACAAAAACTGTGTTAACACAAAAACCATGTTCTTGCTGGGCCTGTGCATGGGCTGTTTGCAGCTTACAGGATAGCTCTTTCCATGGTGGCCGGCGGAACACGCCGAAGGCGGTTAAATAACTATGGCAAAACACCGATTCTGTGGTCAGATGCGATGCCCGTTGAAATGTCCAGATGCCTGGTGGGAAGCTGGCCAAAACCCGACACAAACTTTTGCTTGGCTTTGCGTTTCTCCAAACGTATACATACGTATAGATAATGTAAGTATACAGAGATCAGTAACATTAGCAAATGATCCAAGATTTACTAATAGTATCTACTAATATGTATAATATACTATATAGTATATTTACTCATAGTATACTCATATTTACTAATGATAATATATGTATAGTATATACTAAATTATACTAATATAGTATGTCTATACTACCCTCTTGGAAGGTCACACCTGTGCCAAGGCACGTTTCCAGGTGTCTCAATTGCCCAAGGCTCGCAGGCAGCGCAGTCAGCTCATTGGAACTCAGGTGTAGTTCTTGGAGAGACAAAGCTTGACCTGGGAACTGATGCCTGGTGATTTACCTCTTTTTATTCAAGTAAAATTGGGGAAAATCTTAAAATTGGGGAAAATCTTAAAATTGGGGAAAATCTTGATTTACCTGTTTTTTCAAGGACAAAAATAAGATTTTGTTGGGGGGAAATTTTGGGAAAAAATGGGGAAACATTGGGGAAAATGTTGAGAAACATGGTTTCCGACAATTTTTGTTTGAGATGTACTCTAAGTGTTTGGTTGATTTCCTATTTTTTTGAAGAGTTATGTATCAAATTGTTGGCTTACAATTTCAACTGCCACCTGTTTTAACAGTAAACTTCCCAGTCTGGGTACGCAGTTTTCTCATCAATCCACACTATGCTCGGCAAATCCATTTTCTCTCCTATCTCTTCTAAATCTTAAATTTCCACATCCTTTGGTCACATTTCCATCATAATTCCACTATTTGCAACGTTTCCACAATTTGTCCCAACAGTTTTCCACTGTTTCCCTATTAGCTAATTTTCGCGGGACTGGAACCCAGCGCGGGTTGGATATGGACGGAGAAATGTTTATTGGACATGTTTCCCCAAATCAGATCCGTGGTGGAATTTGGAGATTAAACTGGACCATGATGACCTGATGAGTGGCTTGGTTACCCCGGGGATGACGATGATGATCATGATGATCATGATGATCATGATGATCATGATGATGATGATGATGATGATGATGATGATGATGATGCTGGTGGTGGTGGTGGTGGTGGTGATGGTTCAACACTCCACTGAACTGTAGATATCAGAATCCATCGCCCACTCTTCGGATGGTTCCACACGAAGGCCATCATCGAATGATCCAATGGCGAAATAGTGCAGCTAGAACACCGATGCTCTCGGGCAGCTTGATGAGCCTTGGATTGTACAGTGCTTCTATGTTTTGTAGTGGTTGGTCTTGAGATGAGGCGGAAAATCTCACATTTCCCCATATATACATAACATAAATATCTACATACATAATCATACATATAATAATATTATATTATATTATATTATATTATATTATGTTAAAATGTATTATATTATATTGTATTATATTAGATTATATGCATGATCTAAACTGATCTAACATATCTAATGTTTCAGAGCACCCCCAAATTCTCAGCGGGCAACAGGTTGGCATCGGCACGCAAATCTTTCAGCTTCTGCAACTGGCCCAGAGTCTCTGGTAGCTCCCGCAGCTTGTTGGAACTCCTTGGGCTCGATGGTGGTTTTTGTTGCCGATATTCACCAACAATGGGTCCCAGGCTGTGGGTCAAGTTACCTATGAAATTACCATATGACTGGTGGAATAATATGGAATAACCATCCATTAAAATTAATAATCGATTTTTTATGGTACCTAGAGTGCCAGCGTTTCGACTCATAGCCATATAGAGGGGTAATATGACTGGATAATTACATATAGGGCAAGCAACTTGCGCAAATGCTGTCTTTGAACATGATTCAAAATGCTGGAGTTCAAAAAATATTAGGAAATTATATCATGGGAATATAAGTGCATATCTCAACATATCTTAACACTAAGTAGGGATTTAATAGGAATATATATATATAATTGGATATCTCACCAATAATATGATATTTGGGGTGCATCTGAAAATGGGGTCACACTGCATTTGACCATCGTCCCAAATATGTTGTTTTTTTAAACAAAACGATGAAGAAATGAAACCACCAAGCCAATAAGAAACCATACCCCCATAGCCCATTTTTTCAACTTTCCTAGGGTCGCGCTATCTAAAGCTACATTCCAAAAAGGAGTTTATTGTTGGAATCACATTACTTTCACGGGCCCTCACCTCGATTTTTGAAATTGTGATCTGAATCATGCAAAAATGAAGCGCTCAAGTATATATTTTGTTGCTAGTCGAAGCCGCCAACCGGCCGACATCAGAGGGCCAGGTTTGTGGTAGATCTTTGCATGTCGGTTTCTGGACATTTGTGAACAGGTTCCCTGGTGTACCCATATTAAAGATATCATAAGCCACTTATATATGGAGTATCCCAACTTATATATGGATCATATGGGTGTGTCTCAACATAAGGTACCCCCAAAATCTGGAGGTTGATCATCTTTCAAGATTTAAATGGCAACTGTTAATGGCTATCCCCTGCTATCCAACACATATGGAGGTGTCCTAAAATGGTGGTACCCCAAATCATCCCAAAATAGATCATTTTAGTATAGGTTAACCCATGGTGACTTGGGGATCCCCCATCAGAAACCCCCATTTATACTATATATATATATAATCATATTATATAATAGTGGAATAGTGTAATATCTACCATTGATAGGGCCAAATTATGAAACAACCACTTCACCGCCTTGAGGCCACATCCCTCCATGCGTCAAGTGCAGTTCTTCCAGGTCGGTCAACTTTCCAAGGCCCGCAGGCAGCTCCTCCAGCTGCGCGCTTCGGAGTTGGATGCACGGCTCCTGAGAGGCACAGATTTGGGGGGTTCCATAAGGGGGTACCCCAATGGTTGGTTGGTTTATCTCACGGAAAATCCCAATCTAAAAGGGGTGATCCAGGGGTACCATGGGGTACCCCCCAGTTTTGGAAACCTCCATGTATCATTTAAGGCCATCCAGACTAGAGACATGGAACTGAGAATGGCTAGAATCTGGAGTTAAGTTCTTTCAAGTCTTGATTCCAGCTTGTTTCCTAGGCCAGACATCTCTTAGGTCAGACATGATCACTAGTTATAAACCACTGGCAACGCACAAAAAATGATGGGTCTTCTGTCTCTCAAAACCTGAAAATCGTCCCAAAGTCATCTAAAAAATCATCTCTGGATCTGAAATTCGTGTGTCTGGAAATGGGGGACAGCATACGAGTACCTCCCCCATTCATATGGTTATTTAAAACGGGAAAATAGTTGTCCAGTGGTTTGTGGCTTTCTCCCAAAAACTCAGGACTCAGGAAAAAAGGCTGGTTCTATATTGTGATTTTGCCATGCTCAGTTACAGTAGCACGATTTTAGGCACGATTTGGTGCACAAAGAATTGCAGAAAAAACACCATATGGCGCACGAAAAAAAGGCAGAAAAAAAACAATGATATGTTGCATGAAAAAAGGCAAAAAAGAGCACGAATTGGTGCACGAAGAAATGCACACGATTTGGTGCACGAAGAAATAAACAAAACATGTCATGGGTGCTGCATGAGTAAATACAAAAAAAGAAAAGTCTTTCTGGTCCAAAAAATGGTGCTATAAATTGTGGTTTTCCTTGGAAAATAGCAACAAAAAAGAACGGTTTGAAGCAACATTTGGAGCACGACGGATTTAGATGATTCCATGCCAATCCAGAGGTTGGCGCAAGCAAAGAAAAATTGTGCAGCGCTGAGCCAAGAAAAGCGCACATCTTGAAATTGTGATGTGTGATGTGTGACAATCAGAAATTAACTACAGTTTAACTGGATGGACGGGCTTTGTAGTCCAAAGTTTCCTACGTGTTCAGAAATTGCTGGAAGAATCCTTTCATGAAAAAACGTGATTTCATGGTGTACCATTTGGGGGGGTCTGTTTAGTAAGGAAACCTTTTACTGACTGTTACAGAGCAAGGAAAAGCCTCAAGTATCCTCAAGTTATATATTCCATTAAATCCATTGAAATCCCAATTTACAACAAGAAAAAACATGGAAAAATCACCCCTGAAATCAGAAATCCCCCTGGTGTCTTCCGCGCCTGCGCGGCGTCGGCGAAGTGTTCCAAGCCCAAGGCCTTGGCGAAGAGCGCCTCCAAGGGGTCCGGCATCACCTGCACTGTGACACCTGGGCCGTGGATCCGGCCGTGGATCCGGGGGTCAGGGGATTTTTGGATGGGAAATCCACTGGGGAATCCACTGGGGAATCTGTAGGGAATAGAAATAGACGTGATGTTTGGATGGGAATCTGACTCGGAAATCTCTGTTTATATCATGTTTTTGGGGTTTAACGGTTAAGCAAATCCAAGTATTATCAATGTATTTGCGTATTTGGGTGTGGTACCTTCCGGCAATCAAACATGGCAATTGGAAATCCACGGACTAAATGCAGGCTATCTGGGAAAATCATCTATACATTCTATATAAGTGTATAAGTGGTATATGGTATATATTGGTATATGATATCCTATTTCAAGCTTCTGGGTTAAATATGGATCACCCATCTCATCCTAATCCACATCCAAGAGTGTATCATCTTCAGCAAAGTATGGTAAAGATTGGATTTCACCATCAAAGTTGGATGTGGCCACCAACATTTCACAGGGATGACTCAAGATGGGGTTGAACCCCAAAAAAAATGGACTAGCTGCATATTGTATATGTTGGACAGCTATCTACAGTATTCTACAGCAACGGGCGTTTTCAGCATCATTGGGCTTTGTAAGATAATTAGAGGGTATCATTGGGGGTTGAACTAGCAATCTATTGTGGGCCTGATAAGGTTGATCGAAATATCACCTTGTGGAAATCCAACTCTTCAATAGAAAGATCCATGAATACATCATAAATCGTCATAAGCTTTCCAAAAGACCGTGTTTACTTGGAGGATGCTTGGCTCTCAGAAATTTGGGACTTGATCCGAGAGTGGGCCACTAGAGATCAGCCCAGCCGCAGCTGTCTTCCAACACGAAGGAATCTCCGTCCTGACAGCTTTCACTTCTGGGAAACCTGGATCCTGAAATCGATGTGGTAGAGCCAGAAACCTACCATTGCAACATAACCTTTTTCCACCTGGGAATCTTGGGGATGGTAAACACTATTGGGTTTACCACAATTTAAAAAAGACATGAAACGATTGTGCCGATTTGCCGGCTCCTCCAGTAGGGCACCCCATGAAACAAGCCGCACGCGTTCCAATTCCAAGCACAAATGTCGTGCCAGGACGGCGCGAGCCACCCCTACGGCCACCTGCGTGCCATAGTTCCTTGGGGCGATAAAAAATGGCACTGCGGAACCCGATCTGGAAACTCAGTGAAAGCAACGTTTCTTCACCTTCTGGGCTTCTGGATATTTTGGGAGTGGGAAAGCAAGGTTTCGGGCCCCTCATTTTGAAGAAACATTGGCGGTTGATTCTATCTCCTTCAGTGGGATGGTACACTCTGAGTTACTCTGAGCTGGGGCTGTCACAGCATATGGTGCATCTGCTCTGTTTCATGAAAGGACATAGAGGTAACATGATGCAACCCCAATCACCAGGGCGAGCTTCCCAATCTCGGCCTCACAGGCTACGGGTTCTCCACTCAGCAGGCGAAATGCCATGGGCTGTGGATCTTTTCAGGATCCTCCCAAAGATTTTATGTCAATATCATGATGCTCATAGATGCTCTTCCCAAGGGTTGTTCTTCGATTCCAGTCACTACTGGGTTCCCCTTGGGTTCCAGGAGACATGCAATGTGTCCTGTGACCAAGCCGGTGGGCAAGCTGGCTGGTGGATCAAGGCATGTCCGCTTTGTTTTCGGATCGTTGAGGTCCATGGGTTTCGGCCATGATTGCTGTTTCTCTTGTGCAACTTGTGTTCGGTCCCAAAAAGCTGCAGCCATCAGCCAGAGCATCAGGAACGAATAGAGATATGGGATCGAACAACACATTTGACTCAGCTCAAAAGGGTCAGTTTGACCAATCGTGTCAACCCCGGATCAATAAGCCCCTAAACTTTGGGGAGTTACCACAAAGAATAGTTGTCCTTAAATTGCTATTTGGAAAAGCAGTTTGGTAAGTTTGGTACCCCCTTGTTTATCAATTGTTACCATAACCTGGGGGTCTAGAACACTATGAACACTCCTGCGTTTATTAATTATTACCCAGTGAATCCTGTTGATCCCCATGCGCCGGAACCCGCGAACCAAGGGAAGCCCCACAAAGCGCTGCTTCTCGTGCACAGCGTGGCAACCGAAGTTCTTGCCCACCGTGACGTGCCAGTACCTAGGTATGTGGTGAAAAATCGGGGAATGTCACGCCAGTACCTGAATACCCTCTGGTAATCAAAGATGGCTGGAAAATCCAATGGAAAATTCCCAGCTGGGTATTCCAATGGAATTCGCCTTGTTGACCTTGGCCCTGCATGGGGATGGGGATCTGCCGAGACACGGCTTGTGGTTTTCATCAAAGTGCTGCTTGATCTTCTGGGCAATGGTGGTGCCTGTGATCCCACAAAAGAGATGTTGCTTGATGGGTTCATCATGTTCATCTCGCTGAAGAGATCTATGGGATGATTGGAAAGGCAAACAAAAATGACCTGAGAACCGAAGCTGAGTTCAGATCGCTTCAGAATGGTTGCTTCTTCCCAAGTATATTGTTTTTTTCATATGTTTTCCTAGTCCTGTTGACAAGCGAACAAGATCGAACAAGCATTGTTCCATTGATTCCGAACTGTGAAACCAGGTCAAACTGCCCTGACATTTTGTTCCCAGCCATGTTCCATTCCCAAATGTCAACTTGATCTGATATTGTTTAAAGGCCGTCCCAACAAAAACAACATCCCAGTCAGTTTCCTGCATCTGTCCCGTTTCTAACATGAATCCATTGAAGACGTTGAGGCCTGTGTTTTTCTATGTTCATTCTATATCTGTAAATCAAATGGGAGTTATTACACATTACATAATATATATATATATAGATAATATGACATGCCATACCCCTTAACAAAACAATGTAATATAGTATATACCCTGGTGATTGCCCAGAAACCTGAAACAGGCTTTCCGGCCCTGCCGGCCCTGCCGGTGCCGCCTTCTCGTTCGTTTCTGCCATGGGTTTCTAGGGCCTCGAGTGAGACCTTCACCTTGGATGCGGATCGACGGATCGAGGGACCGAAAGTGGCTATGGTCCTATGGTTGTTATATGGAAAAATAACCATACATTGTCCCCAGAAATCTATAGAATCTATGGTTCTGAATATATATACATATATATTAGTGTGGCATATCATATGATAGCCATATGATTAGTTCATATGAATCTATAGAAGTCATCACACATTCATCATGTACATATGCTATCATTATGATTAATGAATATGAATGATTGGTATTGATGCTTTCTATTTGCTACGTATTTTTATGTGCAAATCATTGTGGTTATGTGTGTTGTCATGCTGTGGCGCCTCTACTAGGATGAGCCCTGTTCCCGGTGCTACTAGGAGGCTCATCCCACTTGAAAAGCCCTGATAAATACGGATGTTTGCTAAAGACGTACTGGAATCTGGATAAATCTGGATATATTATATAATTAATGAATATGTCAGTCATCTGAATTCGGCTTCCCCTTACTTCACCATAGTGACGTCCCAGTCATCTTCGGTGCCCAGTCACCGCATCCTCGAGCATGTCGTCAGGCATGTCTGCGGGCCAAAGGATCTTGGCCTCGGCAACTCACCGGCAAATTCGAAATCCAAAAGCTTTTTGGGTGACGAATGGGGATAAATAATGACTAATGATTTGACTAATGGATTGTTTAGGTGTGATTAATGAATGATTTTTTCACCTGACAGAATTTTCAGAATCCTGAACTGGTTGTGGGAGATGCTTCTGGTTCTCCGAATCAAGAATCACCAGCAAAAAGACAGTTTCGATGTGCTTTCTGCTGATTTTCCGGAACCCTAAATGTTCAGACCCAAGAGTACAGCTCCGCGCTCCACCTGTTGACCTAGGCTGCAGACGCCCCAGAGGACCTTCCATTCCTGGCGGGCCAGATGTGGAAGGTCTGACATCTTTTTGACCCATAGCAGCCATAGCCATTTGGGGATGGGTCAAAACCCTGGTACCTAGTGAACCCCAAAATAGCTGGGATTTATGGATGTTCATCCCACTAAAATGTATCTATAGGTATTGACCCATAGCCATTTGATGTGTGCAAGTGACTCAAAGCCACTGTGGCTTTCTCCAATTCCAATTCCAAATTGGCACCTCTTGTGCCTTCTGCTCGTCTTGGTTTTGCGCCATGACCTCGATACGAGTCGTCATCCGTCAATCGAAAAATTATCACTGCGGTTTCCTCGGATCATCATTGGAATTCCAAATACCCGGCCTGGTAAACAGCCACATAGCTATGGAAAGATCCACCCATTTTTCATGGGAAAATCCACTATTTCTATGGTCATTTTCAATAGCTATGTTAAATTACCAGAGGGTAAATATTCCCATGACCAAGGGTTGACACTGTTGACACTGTTGACACTGTTGACACTGTTGACACTGTTGACACTGTTTGAAGTCTCACCACATTGGGTTCCCCTAAAACTTCCGGTCCATCCGAGAGTGACTGAGTGGCCAATGACAACTGAGAAGCACTCAGACTGAGAAGCAGGCAGCTTCTCAGCGCAGCTGATTGTTGCCCTCTTCTTTTAGGGCTGAGCCAAGTGCCAGGAATTCATCACGCCATACAGGACAAGCCAAGAAAACATCATGGAGCCGTGAGGATAATATACTTGGCAACATCCCCAAAAATCCTCTTGCCAGAAAGGATTGCACCCATTTGGATGTACAAGTAGAGTAAGAACAATGACCATGTGAGAAACTCCAAAGAGTAATCTGAATATCACCGAGCTGGAAATGTCAAATTCATTTCAACTGTGACAGCTTGATTTGGCCTCTAACCTAAACAATCCTAAACATCTCTATGACGAGTTAGCCTGCCACCCTACTGATTTGTGACAGTGAGATGAATATGGGTCAAAACCGGATCAGTGCCCTGGAATTCGCATCACTCTCTTAGATGGCATATGAATGTTCATACCCCAAACGTATGGTATCACCGCAGATGGTTAACATCCATCCCCATATGTGTCCTGTTTTGCACCGGTTGATGACTCTTGCAGCACCGGGTCAATTGTGCTGAACACCTTTTCGGTGCAGCCGTTCCAGCAGCCCAGACGAGTGCAGCCCAACGTGATTCTGGCAAGCAATTCTCCGCAGGCCACTTTCTTTACGCATGTCAAGTTGTCTGCAACTCCAATAGCACAACTATTTCCACTAGATAGCATGTTGTAGAACATCTATCTACCTATCCATCTATCTCAAATTCCCTGACCTGTCGTGTTCCATGCTTGTTCTATCTGCTCTTTCAGCACGCCAATCCGGGCACTCTTCTGGGTTCACGTGCGTCTCAAAGGACCCTGGGACGCTGCAAAGAATTGCTCGAAGATGTAGTCCCTATGGATGGCCAACAGCTGTGACATTGGTTTGTCTGGAAACAGGTGCCCAAAAATCCACCGCTATCAGCTCGTTATCTCATTTTCCCCGTCAAAATATCATTCTTAGGGGGTATACCCCATCTTAAGACACGGCCTTGTGTCGAAGGACCATCTTCGAACTGATCGCAGACTGTCCTCTCATGTTGACAGCCTTGCCGTGGCATGCCCAGTGTCCCGCGAGTGTTGTTGAAGATGACATAAAGCGTGACCAAATGATAGCCCCTTACAACATGGAGCAGGAATTCCCATCGTGGAAAAAATATAAAAATCAATAAACTGGGTCCTTTGGTAGTGAATAAAACCCACTATGCTTGGCAGTTTGGTAGTTTGGCCCCAGAATAATCCGAATAACCAGGATAACCAATAGGGATGATTGTGCATTTCTCACACATTCAACCGGTCGTGGCAGCAGAGCATGGCGGATTCACTGAGAAATCCGAACAGTGTCATGGTATGTCATGGTCAGACGGTCATCGCAGCTAGCAAAAAGCCATCAAAACTATTCAAAAGTCCTCACGATTCCCAGCACATTCCCCAAATTCCGGGCCTTTCTCATCCATCATTGGAACCCAATGATGCAGCCTGCTCCGTGGATGCCGTGGTCATGTGGCACTCTGTGTCCATGGACCCTGGTCACCTCCTGAGGACCCCATAAGGACCTGCAAAGCTGGTTGGAGGTGAAGATCTAAGGAGGTCACCTGGCAAGGCCATGAAATGTCAAGCCTGGCGGAGCATGAAATGACAATGCTGGGGGACCCATATCAGAGTGTCATGGTGCCCAGCATTTTCTCGATGGATTTCTGAGTAACTTTGCAGAACTCCCAACTTGATCTGTGAAATGTCTTTAGATTTCCGTTTAACACGTCATTGAAAACTGGAAAACCATCCTAAGCAAATAAGCAGACAAATTTGGGGGTGGGTCTAGTTTCATCTTAACTTTGGGCGGATCTCCTTCCCTAAAAGCTCCACCAGTGGTGACTGCGTGGCCCGACACTGCCCTGCAGATCCTCCACATGAGATCGCCTTGCTCGGCATGCAACGCATGATTGACAGATGTGGGGGGCTAATAATATTTATCAATCTTATATATTAATAATATTTGCTCGACATACACTGTAATTATATAATATATATATATATATTAATACATATATATAATTACATATATATAATTACAGTGTGTTTACATATATATAATTACAGTGTGTGTATGTAATGTAATGTAATGTAATGTATTGTAATGTATGGTATGGTATGGTAATGTAATGTAGTGTAGTGTAGTGTAATGTAGTGTAGTGTAATGTAATGTAATGTATGTTATGTATGTAATGTATGTAATGCAATGTAATGCAATGTAATGCAATGTAATGCAATGTAATGCAATGGAATGTAATGTAATGTAATGTATGTATGTTAGTTTTGTTAGTTATGTTTAGTTATGTCATGTCATGTCATGTCATGTCATGTCATGTATGTTATCTTATCTTATCTTATCTTATCTCATCTCATCTCATGTTATGTTATGTTATGTTATGTTATGTTATGTTATGTATGTATATACAGAGATTATAATACACCCAACATGGTTGTCTTTAAAGGAAAAAGGAAAGCACCAATGTCAGGAAAAATATTGGAATCTCAACCACCTAAATGAGCCAGACGAGCAACCATACGGCTTCAAAACATGGTGAAGTTTTCCTGGAGCCCGCTGCTACTAGGCATCCAACGCAATGCTGCGCAGCCAGCTCAGACCACAACCTGCCGGCTGAGGGCAGCTTTGGTGGAGATTGTTTCAATGGATTGATCCAACAAATTTGGATATATACCACGTGACCACGTGCCGTGACTTTGGGATAGAAGTCAGTCACCGCAACTGAGCTCGGACCTTCGTGCTTGATCCATGGAAAGTGAGTTGTTGAAAATTTGCAGAGGACCCAAGCTGCTACAAACTCGTCCCTTTCTTTTATCAAGTCCCCTTCCCCAAAGCGTCCGCACCCTCCAATCCACATGACCTCGATCTTCCAAATATTTTCTCAAGCGTAGGCTTTCAGCCGCTTCACTTGCAGCTTCTTCTTGGCACCTGGACTTATTCCCACATAGATGCCCTGCAGAACAAATTCCCAGGGTAATCGAGCTATGTCTCTGAAATTGTACTTGGGGCATTGGGGCATTCGCAGCTGCCATCCTACTTTTAACCAACGTTCTTTGAAGTGGGAGCTGACCTGGACGTAGGGAAGGAGCTCGCTGTACCTATCAATGGTTGCCCAACGATCCACCTGATCTATGCAACAAAATCCTCCAAAATCAGTACCTCTGGTAAGTGGCAATGGAAAACATCCCATTTATAGATGTTTTTCCCATCTGAAAAAACCTCAATTTAGTGGGGGGTTTTCGATTTTCCAGCCAGCCACATGTGATTATCAGAGGCTAAATTCTAGAAAATGGAAGCTGTTTATCAATGGCCATCCACTCCATTTGTTAAAATCGGAGCTTTCCAACAAGTCGTGGGGGCCAATTCATCCAATTCATCCAAGTCATGGATGGCCATGACTCAGTATAATATATATATTGTACTATATATATTGTACTATATATATATTATAATATATATATTATAATACATATATTATAAATATATAGGTGAAGCCATGGTGACGACTGGGGATCCACCATGACTTCAGAAACCAAAAAAAACCTACCGGGGAGACCACCTGGCGACGCTGCTTTCCAGGACGCAGCGCAGTTCTTGCACCTAATCAGAAGGGCTCCAAAAAGATCTGGAAAACCCATAAATGTAGGTGCATTTTATATATATATGTATATATATATATTTGGATAATTTAAAATAGTTCACCAACCTCATATAGAGCCGTTTTGGGAGTTTTACCCTTACTAATCAGCATTTCAGTCATAAATTGTTGCTACACATATGCAGATGTCCATATATGTAGATAGATAAGATTTACAATAATCACCAAAAAGATGTCAAAAAGTGATGTGTCACTACTAAAAATGTGGGATTATTCTTCTACGAACCCCTAACTTTTGGAATACTATATATGTATATGATTATATAATTAAATGATCATTAAAATAGTAATATCTTAATGATAATATATCTATAATGTCTACATAATATCATTATTGATGTTATCATTATTATTTACATATATATATATTATCATACATATCTATTGTATGTATTATATCGTATCTACTGTCCTCCTCCCTGCGCTGAAGCCTGCTCCAGCTCCTTGCGCCAAAACGCTTCGGCTCGCTCTGTCTTCTGCAGCTCCTCCACCAGCAAGGCCTTGCGATACCCGTGGATGCGGACATCGTATTTAATAGAACTACGTTCATCATTACATGAGATACTATATGCTATTATAATATGTTGATTTATCTATGTCGATGTTTTGTTTATATAGATTATTGCACATGATTGTACATGTATGTGTATACAAGAATATATTGATATATGTTGGTGTGTATAGCTTGTGATAGTTTACCAACCGGAGATACGCTGATTTAGAAATGATTTCCCTTCCCAGGCATCCAGACGTTGGCCAGTGAGCTCTTGATATTTCATCCAGAACGGGGTAACATTCGGGACCTGCTTCAGTTATGTTGCTAAATTTTGCTGCTAATCACCTCCTATCTCACCATAAGAATACTCATATAGCAGCTCTTTTTGCACCTACAAAAAGCAGCTGCCGAATTTCGTTGGACGTCACTGAGGAGACCGCAGCTTCACGTGGGATGGCTTCAGCCTCAACGTGTACATGGATTGTCATGTATATCCAGTGATAGAAAGGTAGCACAAGCCAATGCCTTGAATACTACTCATTAATATATATATATATATATATGTATATATATATATGTATGTATATATGTATATTATATAATAAGTATATATTATTGTCTATGAAATTCTATAGTTATAGTAAAAAAGGAGGTGTCCTAAAATAGGGCTACCCCCAAATCCTCCAGAGCTGAGGCTCCAGCTGCCAGTGCGGCTTCTTGGAGCTCGCCCCGCCTAGATGGATGGCTTTCCCACATTGTCCCATGGAAAAAGAGAAAAAATGTGGGTATACCCCATGGAAATCCATGGAAATCCATGGAACCTGAAAACATCATGCCATTTTTTTCGGGAAATTCGGGAAAATGTCGAAAACAGAATGATGTAATATGATGTATATAGACCCATATGGAGCTTTTAAGTCATGGATTGCCATGGTTGATTGCCGGAGGGTGATAGTTAATACCTTAATAACTCATGAGTAGTGGTATTCCCAAAATAAAAGTGGGGTTCAATAGAAATGGTCTAATGACGACTGGGTGGAGATATGATGATCGGGATAAGCAAAGTGGTGTCTTCAACTGGTGGATCCCCAAGTCACCATGGGGTTCAATACTATATAACATGGTCTAATTTTGGATAATTTGGGGTACCCCCACGATAGGAAGCCTGCAAATGGAGATACTGTGGATGGACAAAATCCTGCACCAATGGTATATTTATATCCCATTACCTTCCCATGATTTGCAGTATTTCATGGTTACCAATAGTTGCCAACTGGTGCAGGAGTTTGTCCATTCGCTGTATTCCCGGAGAAAACATGCGGACTCAACGTGATTCACCATCATTTAGTATGTGGGAATTAACCAACACAATACCAGGTTCCAAGAAAATGAATGAGGAATGTTCCACAAAATTGAATCATTTGGTCACCTTTACCTTTTCCACTGAAGACTTCCCGGCCACCCAAACAATGTTGAGGATGGAATCACAAGTGGTCCAATACCAATGAAATTAAAGAGGCAATGGCAATCCCACATTTCCCAAACACAAGAAGGTTTTGTCTCAAAATATGGGACCCGATTCTATGCTTAATCCTCATTTTATCACTTAAAAGTGGCGACAAATTGTGATACCCCTCCATTCTTCCACAAACCCAGCATCACCATCCCTTTTCCAAGCGTTGAAATGAAACTGCGTGCGCTTGCTGTGGCTCTTGCTGCGCAACCCGTGCTGCCATGCAAGAGACATTAACTGCATCTCCCCTGAGCCTGCGGCTCTCCAAGCGGCTCAGGGTCCGGCGGCTGTCGCCGATATTTGGCGCTGTCCCAATGCTGGGTGGCCCAAGAGATTCGAAATCAAAAGCTCAGCCGCATCAGCAGTTTGACTCCAACTCACAAGTGCGTTTTATGTGCCTTTCTGGAGGAGTATATCACCAAAACGCTTATCGCCTAATATTTTGAAGCAGAAATGTACCCCGCAGTTTTTGTCATCACTCAAGGCTGCGAACCGCTGGTGCAAGCTGCACAAATCTCAGCGCACTCGCATCGCTAGTGCCATTGGAATTGGCGCTGCAAACTTTCTCAGCTTGACCGAGCAAGCGGCTTAGTTTCTGAATGTGTCTGAACGCTAAGATACACAAGTACCACAAAAAAGAAAAGGTCATGGCGTGGTGAATGATGTTTTTGGATAGTCTTGATGGGTACCTGGGCAGACGTCTGGCCTCAGGTGGCCTTCTTGCTCTGCTTGGTCAAACCGAAGTCCAAAATTCCAAATCAATACCATGACCGATCAGGGAACTGACTTGGCGTGGTGCCCCACATTTGCTGCCAAAGTCGACTGGTCACCAAAGTGTACTGTTTTTTTCGAGTAGTAGTGCTGTTGGGACGAGTCAGTCCCAGAGCAGTCTGAACTTAAGCATCAAAGAGCTTCCGCTCAAAACTGTGAAGGCCATGCACGCCACCCTCCCGCTGAGCTGCTGCGGAACGCAACTCGAACCGCAGCTGTCCTCGCCTTGGGCACAACACAAGATATACAGTACCATCCTTCGTTGTTTGTGACTAGTAACGGGAGAAAATGTCGCAATGTACCAGTCCTGCACAGGCTGGCCCCCAACCCTAAATTTGGCAACCGGCAACAGCATCTGAGCAGCAGCTAAACCGCTGGGCATTCTTTCTCATCCTCCATTGTGACTTGTCGATAAATTTAGTGCAACCCTGCAAAAACAACCATTCAGTGTTCTTTGTGTCATGCCAAAATATGTCATATCCAATCTAGCCCCATTTGTGTGGATGGTGTACAGTGTTTTACATGTGTTTGTTGATTCTAACTAACAAGTAAGTATCACCAGAGTTGAACCGACCACCACTCGTATCATGTTGACCCTGGAGGAAGAACAAATGGTCACTACTAGTGCTACCTGGTACCTCAAAAAGTGACGAGCCACTCTGAGGACAGTGATTTGCTCCATCTTGACCCACTCAGCTCATCTATTGCGCTACTCACAAATCACAGCAGCAATCTATTGTGGGTCTGCGTATGGGTTTGACAAATGGGGTACACCATCTCATCCCATCGTTTGTCATCTCGTTCCCCACGAACGTGGCCATAACTTAGGGTTTAATCCCACCTATTTGAACCACCCATGTCATATTCTTGGTAATGTGTATCAGTGCATCCGATTACATCCCATCGTATCTCACTAAAATATACTAAAATTATATCTATTCCCATTGTATTCCGATATCCCATGTTGCTTTTATTTTTATACCATGCGAAAATCTGGAAAATCATATGTTCTGCTTCCTAGGTGCTGCAGCATGCTCTGCAGATCCTCAACGCTCTTTGCACCAATGTCCTGCTACTGCTAATGACGGGGCACTTCCCACGGGGTTCATGGGGATATATACTGGGTAAATTGGTAAATCATAGTGCCGTTCCCCATAGGTTAACTTCGGAAGGGATTCTACTTATTAGTACAAGCACCTATATTTACTTGGGGAGGGCTATCATATGACAGGCTGACTATTGGATAGTATGACCCCTCTTTTTAACCCGGGTGAAATGTACTAGATACAGTAGGGGCTCGTATGAAAAATCTTGGAACTTGCGATTCACCCTATGAGGACCTGGCCAGGACTGGCCCACAGATCTGTTGTGATTCTGTGGGAAACCCTGGCCATAAAGCAGTGAGGTCCTGCATCCCATGCCGGATCCCCTGCGTCAAGTACCTGGAGAGGGGGCCAACTGGCCAAATGATCACTGGGTTGGGGAAATTCAATGAATCATGGGGGGGATTATATGGGATTTAACTGACCAAAAGTGGTGTTTTAAGGGATTTATATAACCAATGCATAAGTGACAACTGGGTTGAGTTTCCAAATTGTCAGCCCATAGGAGGGCCCACCGTTCAGAATCTACATGCTCACGAGCTGTGTTTATCAATTGGTGAACCAATTTTTCAAGTGTGAGTTCAAATCACGAATTTGTGGATTTTGCAGGAGTCGGAATTTCCGGGCCAAGCGAGCCAGAAAAGTTACCACTCACCCGGGATCCAAAAGATACCATGGTAGGAGGGGTGTGCTAGGTCCTAGGTTGTGAAGGGTAAAATACTCTAGTGCCAGGTGCTACGTTTGTGTTTTGAACCTTTTGGTGGGGTTCTGTCCTCAAAATACGAGGCTCTTGCCCAGGGATATGCTTCCTGTGGATTCAGGTTGGATCCAGCACAGCACGAATGATGGAATCCAACCAATCAATGGCCATTTCAGGAACCGAAATTGGAGGCCTACCATATAGAAGGCCTATGTAAGGGCTATGTGATATGCACCCTAAAATATGGCTTTATAATGCTTTATATATATATAATCATATACATATAATAAAATATCTAATTTATATATAATTATGTATATATATATAACTAAATTATATATATATATAATTATATATTGGGAGGGGACTGTTGTGAGCGGTCAAAAATTGAGATATATATTTTTCTTGCAAATCTATTTTATAATGCCTTCCCCCTATTACTAACCCTCCCGAAGAATAAAAACTAGGGTCCATCTCCAATTTGGGAAAATTTGAGATTGGCCAATTTGACTTTTAATTGATCCCCTTTAGAAAACAATTTAAAAATAAAGCTACTATTTGTGGGTTTCACCCCCTGATAATGAAAACTAGTCAGCCCCGGGGTGTTTTTTATTAGGGGCCGTCCGAAAGTTTTAGTTTTTTATATCAGGGCTTTTATTTTTATATTGGGGTTTAGGGTCGCCAATAGTCCCTCACAACAAAATCCTCTATTGCTTGGGCAGTACAATGAAAAAAAACCATTGCTATGAGAACCTGATAGAATTGAACCATTTGAACCATGGGAGTTATGAGTGGAATTGGGTGACTGTCCGTTTGCCCAAAAGTTTACCCTAAAGTCACCTGGTCTGCCATCATTTTCCCTACATAAATCACCATATTTCCAGCGGCACGGGATGTATCGATGGATGCTGCCCTTATCCTGCACGGTGCCAGAGACTCCTTGGGCCACCTGGCCACTGCTCAACCGGGTCAAATGTTGGAGAATTTGGGGATAAATATTTTATATATATATATATGTGTGTGTGTAAAAAACAGAAAATCTATGAAAATCTAGGAATCTAGGATTTTGGTTAATTTGAGCCACGATACGGCAGCTTGGCCAAATGGTCATCGGATTCCTGCAAACAGGTATTCTATCTATCATTATCTACCTAAAGATCTATGAACTCTATGAACCAATAGAGATAGGAACCTGGATCAACAGTCCATGCTCTTACCAGTTCCTTACTTGATGTTTCATCAACATCTAAGCCGTCTCAATTTGGCTGCCCCATTTGGCCCGGATCCCATCATAGGGAAGATGATCCCCCACCTTGATGGCTGAGGTAGTTCCAAAGTATCGATCATCCGAGCCCTTCTTCATCGCATCAATGGAGCCCATGCCGCGGTAACGTTTCAAGCGCTTGCCATCCTCGACGAAGGGAGGCTCGGTGATGGCTGAGATGGGGGAAAAATTGGCTAGACACGTACTGTAATCGTAAGTGAGGTGAGGAGTCAACGAAAAGTATCTAGTCGGCTACGTCAACATTCTGAATATGTATATGTATATGTGTGTATGTGTATGTGCATGTGCATGTGCATGTGTATGTGTATGTATATATATATAAATACATATATTACTAGGAATGAAAAAACAATGAAACTTTGAAAAACACAAATCAACCACACGTAAAAGGAATCGATGATTGGGATCTAAACACGGCCCTCAGCCTTTTCAAGATTCTTTGCAGGCTACGGTCCCACCAATGACTCAGTCCTTTTGAATCTCGCAGATCTAGGTCCAATGGAAATCCAACACCCATGTTCAATCGTTCCCAGGTAATCCCAGAAGCCATCTCCATCTCCATCATCCCCATCATCCCCATCATCCCCATCATCCCCATCCCCCAACTTTCGAGCGTCCTCAGAGTAGAAGTACTCTCCAGGAGTCTCTGAGGTGCCAGCCAACAAGCTGCCGCACATGGCTGCGCCCGCCCCCAGACTCAGAGCCTTCACAATGTGGCCTGGGCTGCTGATGCCGCCATCGGCCAAGATGGGAACGCCATAGACGCTCCTGAGAAATCGCTTCGCCCGCAGCTCCCAACCAAAGAAGGCCCTTCTTGAGAGGTTGCTACTGAACCCCCATGAGCCCTTAGTAGGGGTCTCTTAAAGCCCTATTGTTTGGAGGGGTACGGGGGGAAGGATGCTTGAAAATGACTACATGACCATTGGTCAAATGTGAAACATGACTTCATCGTCATTCTGCTGACCCAAAAACCTAAGGGATCTCCAAACCTGGCAACGGATCAAACCCCTGGAATCCCCTTGAGTTGCGGAGGTTTATGATCCCATTCATATGGTATGAAAGGGTTTGACTCATCCCCTATCCAAAAGTCATATCCCCATTATGGTAGATTTGTTTGTGACTGTCATCACAGGCAAACACATTCCCCACCAAATATGTCGGAAACCCATCTTTGAGTGGCCAATACCCAAGTCTTGCACATTTTGCCTGGTAAAATCCAATATTCGAGCTGGCGTTCACTGGTGGTTTGCTTTCGTGATTTGCTCTTCTGTGAAATCAGCATGTATTTTTCTGATTCTATATGTTTACAAAAATTGATCATTCTGCTTCTGTGTTTGTAGAACTGTATACAAAAAATGGTGGAAACCAAGAAAAACAAAGCACGCTTTTTCGTACAAAGTGATGATGCCATTGTTATTTGAAAAGACAATTACTTTACTTCGAGTGATCTCCACCCTGACACTTATTTGTCATGGTTTCTGACATATCATCTTAAATGTATATGGTATAATCTTCTGACATTCTATTCTGGCATTCTATCTGGCATTCTATCTGACATTCTTTTCTGGCATTCTACCTGGCATCTATTCTGACATCCTATCTGGCATCCTTTGTAACATCTATACTGACTTTTCTCTGGCATTCTGATTCTATCTGGCATTTTTTCTGCCATATGTTCTCGCATACGTTCTGGGATGCTATCTGGCATTCTATCTGACATTCTTTTCTGGCATTCTATCTGGTATATCTTCAGGGATTCTTTGTGGTTGAGGTCTGGCGGGGAACACTCTGATCCGGAGCTCGCAGTTGAGGTCCGGCGGGGAACACTCTGATCCGGAGCTTGCGGTGGAGGCCCAGCGGGGAACACTGTGATCGAGAGGTTGCGATTGGGGTCCGGTGGGGAGGAACACTGCGATCTATAGAGCTTGCAGTTGAGGTCCGGCGAGGAGCGGAGGAAGGAGTAAGGAAGGAAGAGGGAGGAAGGAGGAGGCGAGCAGCCTGACGTAAAATCTAACAACCCTCACCTGACAGGTGGGGAAAAAAGAATGCTGATTTCACAGAACAGCAAACCACCAAAGTAAGCACCAACGAATGCCGGCTTGAAATATTTGGCACAATAAAACATATGTCATCCATCCCCTGAGATCCCTGAGCCAGGGCCAAGTCACGCGAGTTTGGCCACATTGTATACAGCGGAAGCCTGTGCTCGGCCGCAAGCGCAGACCTCCTGGGGATCAGGGATCAGGTCACGCTTTGATCATATAACATGTTGGAAAGATTAAGGATCAGGATTATTTCCATCCATTATGTTGGAAATGAACGTCGAAGGTCATTTTCATGGCAGGGATTATGATCTGTGTTGCCCAAAAAACAACATTTGAGTGTAATCCCATAGGAGATTGTAGGATGATTCGCATGACAAAACCTGGGACTGATTTGGATGCAGTAAGAAAAAAGTCTCTTTTCGGTGAATTGACGCCAGCAAGAGCGATTTGGAGGTCCTGTTCCACTGCACATAGACTCATAGACCCGTACCTTTGTTGGAGGGCACTAAATTAGGACCCACGCCCCACCACATCCCATGACCCCGCAGCCCGAAAACATCACCACAGCTCCTGAGTGGTACAAATGGATCCAATGCCCATCCCCACGCGCAGGGCATCAGCACCGCACTCGATCAAGTTCTTGGCTTGCTGTTTGGTGACCACATTGCCTGCCACCACCTCAATCTGTGGAAACTCCTTTTTGATCCACCTCACGCGGCGATTTTCCAGGAATGTCATTGGGGTTGTAGCAGCAAAAAGGCATCTATCGGCCTGGGAAAAGTTGAAAACGTCTCCAAATTGTCAGGCCAGTTCTGAGAGATATCAAAAAGTCGGATGAAGACTCACTACATTGGCATAAGTGATCCACCCTTGGAATTCCACTGGGTATGACCGAAAAACCAGTAGACGTGCAACCCATAGTAGGCATGCTTTCTTTAAGGTGGATGCGAATTTTGTAGGGTGAGCTGGCAAAACCTAAAAAATTATTCAATATATCTTTCCATTGCCAAAAAACGGGATGACTTTTCTGATTTTTTCCACTATTTAGTTTGGGGGATAGTTCTGTCCACCAGTCAAACAAATTCAATGGCGTTTTCTATATGTTGGATTGCGGTGGAAACTCGCGCTAGAAGCTTGACACCACTCCGCTCAATTTTCACCACGAACTCATAGGGCAAAGCATCATTTTATGTCGAACTCGTACATGCCAACGGTCAGGGTTTAAAGTTTAAGCCGTGCAGGGTCAATACCAAAACCGACTATATGCAACTAATTGCTCAGGTGGGTCAGAAAGTGGTGATACAACAATTCACCAGTGGATTGGCCAGTGGATTTGGTGGGTTTCCTAAGTCGTGGGGGTGCCCCCAAATCATCCAAGTCATGGATGACCATGACTTAGTATTGAACCAACCATGGTGACTTGGGTATCCACCATGACTTAAGAAACCTCCATATGGGCGTGTCTATATCTATACCCCAAAATAGTCCTTGTTAATGGGAAAATGAGGTTTTACGCTATCGGATTAAGTACCAGATTTCATTCACCCAACAGCAGAACCAATTAAACAGATTTAAACAGCAGATTTGGATGGATCAATTCAATATATTCCGCAGTTCATCTCAAACTCAATGCAAGTCATGGCGCTTGATCATCTCGTGTTGAAAGACGCTGTCGCCCTGGCTGCTGTCGATGATGACGGCGTCCACATAAGCGGCCGCCAGGGCGCGCACCCGCTCCCGGTCCGCCGGGCGGGTGCCGATGGCCGCGGCCACCAGTAGCTCTTTGTTCAACGGGTCCTTCGTGGCGTTGGGGAACTCCACGTTCTTCCTGGGAAATACCACGGTTTGGGACGCAAAACAAAGGATCTATAAATATATATATATGTATATGTATATGTATATGTGCATGCATGCATGCATGTCATCCATGCATGGATGTATGTATGAATGTATGAATATATGAATGTACCAGTAGTACCCGCACGAGGCGGGGCGGAAGTTGCCTTAAAGATATATATATATATAAGACCTTTCTCATCTATAGAACTTGCATGCGCCTTGCGGCAGGCAGGTGCGTGCGTGCGTGCTTTGTGCGAAGCTGTTGCAGTGTTGTTGTCCAAGATGACCTGCGCGACCCCGGTGCAATGCAACGGCAAGCGAAGACTTTCCTCACACTTCACACTGCGCTCTTCACACTTCACACTGGACACTTCATCTCATCTCAGATCATGTGAGCTCTTCTCACCTCATCTTACCTCATCTCAGCTCTTCTCATCTCATCCCATCGCCTCTCACATGTCATCTAAGAAAGTTCTTCTCAACTGTTTTCATCTCATCCGAGCACTGATCAACCTTTCTCATCTTGGGACATTCGCCATCCTCCCTTCATTGTGGTGGAATTTCCTTGACACTTGACTGAGTTTGCAAGGGGGGGCTCAAGTGACTCTGGCAGTGGCTTATCCCAATGAATTCTTCCATGTCACGATCTTGCTTTAGTTGTCGAAGGTTGCTTCAAACACCATGAGGTGGCACTAACTTTCATCACATGCAGTCAGATAGGTGGCAAGACAGCCAACAGGTTACTTCTACAGTAAAATCGACTCTACTATGACGTGTCCTTAGATCACAGGCTTTGAGCAGGGACTCTGACACAAGCTCATTGCTCCTCATTCGCCATGGATGCTGCAGCTGACACTCTTTTGAAAAGCTCGCCGCTGAAACACAGAAACGGCAGAGAGCTGAAATGCTATGCCAGCAAGCCTTGTTTCAGAAAGCGAAGGAGCTCGCAGTTGAAAAGGAAGCGCGCTAGGCTTCCGAGGACCTGTCTGCAAGCTTGCAAGAGCAATTGAGCGCCACGGCAAGGAAATGTGAGGAGCTGCTTCTTAAAAAAGAGAACCACAAAGCTTGTGATCAGGTTGCACGGTTGCAAGATATGCTAGAGACCTTGTTGGCGGAAAAGGACCAGTTAGAAGCAGAGTTTCAAAAGTTGAAACGTGTGGACCTCGCCGCTGAAACACAGAAACGGCAGAGAGCTGAAATGCTATGCCAGCAAACCTTGTTTCAGAAAGCGAAGGGGCTCGCAGTCCAAAAGGAGGCGCGCAAGGCTTCCGAGGACCTGTCTGCGAGCTTGCAAGAGCAATTGGGCGCCATGGCAAGGAAATGTGAGGAGCTGCGTTTTAAAAAAGAAAAACGTAAGAGCGCCGAAGAACTCTGTGCAACTTTGAGAGGGCATCAGTTGGCCACTCTGTTCCGAACAACTCAAAAGTTGGATGCTGAGAAAGCGTTGCGCAAAGCCGCTGAGGATCAAGTGGCAATCCTGCAAGATATGTTGTAGACCGTGACCATTGAGAAGGACGAGCTGCAAGCACAACTGCAGACGCAGAACAGCGGTTCTTTTCTCAGACGTGGTGTCTAATATAACATGGACGGTCACTGGGAAGAGTTCGCGCCTGAGGCGAATGAACAGATGCTCCAGGCATACCTCGACTATGTCAGAGAGATTCCTGGCACCCAATTTGTGACGATCAGCTCAGGTGGAGTGGAGCGTCAGGTGGATTTCAAATTGATGCAGCAGAAGCACCTAAGGACTAAAAAAAAACTCGCGGCATCCGTGCTTTACCTGGTGCTCCTCCCAATTGGGAATCTTCCAAGAAAAAATGCTGTTGGAGCACTTTTCACCAGCCATTCCCAGTTATTACGCATGCAGCCGCGGAACCAAAAAAAAAAACCTCACCGGCGCCAAAATTAAAATCTAGTGACAAATCACTGACGCAGCCTTGATGCAGCCATTCCAATACGATTTACGATGTTCAGCTGCAAAAGACAATAGTATTACGCATGCAGCCGCTGCACCAAGCAACCTTGACTCAGCCACTACAATGCGATCTGCAGAGACTGAGTTGCAAAACACAATAGAACTACGTGCAATGGCGTCGGAAATTGCAGCTCC